>JAHREE010000343.1:3463045-3534278 GCA_033628505.1 Tringa tobata | reverse complement strand
AAGAAGTTCCTCCTCATGTTTAGGTGGAACTTCTTGGATTCAAGTTTGTGCCCATTTCCTCTTGTCCTGTCCCTGGGCACCACTGAAAAAAGACTGGCCCCATCCTCTTGACACCCACCCTTTAAGTATTTACAAGCATTGATCAGATCCCCCCTCAGCCTTCTCTTCTCCAGACTAAAAAGACCCAAGTCCCTCAGCCTCTTGTTGTAAGAGAGATGCTCCAGGCCCCTCATCATCTTTGTAGCCCTAAATCATCTTTGTAGTCCTGATGGAGAAAATCCCATTGAATGCCTGCTCTTTTTGAAAATCCTGTTATACATCCAGTTTTCTCAAAACAGTAACTGCCCTTCTCCATTACTGATATGCAATGGTTGTTTGGTAAAAATAAAGTAGGGATTTCAATCCAGCCTTTAGTCCACCCACCACCAGGGTGATTGGTGTTGACTGGAGTGGGAGCTTGTTACTTTAAGACACCAAGGGAAGGTCTGTACTGCTGCTATCAAGGTTATGTGTGGAATTTGGAGATTTCCATCACTAAGGCTGCCCACCTTGCAGAAAGAGTCAGTAAAGCCCCAAGACTGAAAATTTCACGGTGGTGTTTTTCAGCATGCCTGTGTAAGTGAAATGCAGTCCCTTTGCAGACATCTTGCCGGAGCATCATTCCCTAAAACAGCAGGGCAGCTGTCTTGGGTGGTGGAGCACCCAGACTTTGGACATGTTGAGGACTCTCTGTCAGGACAGTTGCCCCCCACAGCACTCGGGTGGGGAGAGCAGTGAGGTGGCAGCTGAGAACAATCCCATATTCTGCCCTTGCTCTTGCCAGTGCAGCCCAACTTCGCTGCAGTGAATGGGGGAGACGGGAGCTGCAGGAGAGAAAGAAATGCTGGCTGAGAGAGGGAAAGTCTTCTAGTGCTAGGAAAAAAACCACTGCTCTTGCATATGGCTAAGACAAGAAGAAGGGAAACTCGGGGATGGGAAACAGCAGGGAAAGCTCTTCCACCAAATTATAAACAAGACAGTAATTGGGGCTGGAGAAATAATATCCTCATGTTCTCCCAAGGCTGCAAACGAATCAGTGGCAGAAAAACAAGATCTAAGATTTCTTTCCAGTTTTCCAGTCCCATTCTGCATTTCCTAGATGGTGCTATTTTTTATTTGAGGGAAAACAAACAAACACACACAGAAAAAAAAAAAAAGAAAAGAAAAAAAAAGAAAAAAAGAGATCCTAATCTGAGATGTGAGATGAACCGCAGGCTTGATGTTTCAAAATTAACACATAGCTTGCTCTATCTTGTAGGCTGTAGCGCTGCATTTATCTGGGGCAAACAAAGGCTTTGCCTGGTTCTAAGCCCAGTGAAATGATCTTCTGCAACCCTCTGAAGCCTCCAGTCAGTGCTGAGGCATTGTCACACACAGGGCAGCTTGCTGCCCCCTCTCACGGGCTCCAGGACCAGGTGACAAAGGCAGCCCCGACGCTGGAGGAGAATCGGGCTAGAGCAGGACAGCAGAAGTACCTAGAGGATGGCGGGGCATGCCTGAGTGCCACGCAGGGGGGTTTCGTCCCACCCTCTGGGGGTCGAGCCCCGCTGCAGCTAATGGCACGTTTCGGCAGGGAATCAGGCCTGCGAGATGCAGCTGTACATGAATATTGATAATAGCCGCCAAACGCTCCTCTTTCTGTCTCCCCTCCCAGGAGGGGCGAAGTGCTTTCTCAGCAAGGGTGGGATGGGGCTTCCAGCGAGGCAGGAAGGGGAAAATTGTCTCTGGTTTCTGCTGCCTTGGGGCTCTCTATTGCTTACACGAAAATTAGTGGTGAAGCTGCCGTTCACTTTGGAGGAGGCAGGATCAGACCCTCATTTTCCTGCCAGACAACACACCCTCCTAATTATGTATTCACACCATATTTTGGTAATGGCTCCTTACAGACTAATTAATATGAATGTTTAAGAAGTCTAGTTTTAATATGTTAGTACTGAAGGAGAGACTGCAGTCCTGTGGGAGATTATACATATTTCCCACTGATGAGTACCTTAAATCTTAATGCGTATGGAGAGAGGGGAGCATATGAATCTACAGAGCAAGATACAGACACTTCTTTCGCAGGATGGATTGTATACAATTAAAAATCAGCTTTTCTGGGAGCAGCAGCAAGGATTATTTTTAGTTTCAAATAGATGTGTCTCTGTTTGAGGTCTAATAACAGGCAAACTCTGAAACTTTTCCTGCCATCGAGAGGTGTGGATTCTCTAGTGACTAATAGAGTGAGTTGCCTTTGTGGCATCTCTCTCACCACAGCGCTAACAGGGTCTTTTTCTTCTGTCCAGGCAGCTGTTTCCATGAAGATTGCAGGGACTTAGCAGCTTTGAAATTGATATGTTTCTACCAATTCTTGTTGATGGGCACAAAAGTTCCTGAGACGGGAAGGAAGGATGGGCAAACAGAGATAAGCACTATGTAAGATCTATTTCCTTAGGAAAGCAGCTTAAAAAACATTTGTAAAATGAAAATATCCCTCTGAAAAACAAAACAAAACAAAACAACAAAAAAAAAACCAAAAAACCCAAAAGCAAACAGAAAGAGCAATGGAAATGGAAATCAGTGCTAATGATCTGACTCATAGGGGTCTCATCATTAACAGGAACTGACTCATTGCATTTGTTAGAAATTGCCATGATGCTATTTTATCTGCCCTTTGTGTCTGGGGAGCAGAGCTGAGGTGGCCAGAAGAGGCTTATTCCAAGCATATATGGTAGTAGGCCTGGCTGGTCCCTTATAACATGACATGGTTCCAGTGAAAAAGCTGCACGTGGCTTTTTGCATACCTGATTTAACTTGTCCTTGATCTGAATACATATTACCATGAGAGATAAGTCATATTGAAAGTCCTGGAAGTTACCACTCATACTTATACCGGTTCAAGGATAGTTGTGACCATACAAGAGATTGCCATGCCAGAGGTCTCCTCTGCTTCCTGCCACAGAGGAAACCAAAAGTACATCTTAGGTTTTGTTGGTTTTGCTGCGTGGGGCAGAGCCTGCAAGATACATCTGAGCTATGTGACGGGCTATAGATACATGGTACCTGATACTAGCACATGGTACCTGAAAGGTTGTCACAGTTAAGGAGCATACCTTAGAGCAAGGCACCTCTGAGAGTGAGGTGCCACCAGATGACATGCACCCTGGCCTCTCTCCTCCCAGAACAACCTCTGCCAGGCAAACTGGTTAGCCATCCACAGCGCAAGGACCAGCTTCATCCGGCGCTGGGCGTGCACACAACCAAGGTATCAGTGCGAAAAAGATAGAGCCTGGAGGTGAGGACAGCATTACTTCTGATCCCCCTCACTCCTAGTGCAGAAGTAGAGCTCGAGTCATGGTTAGTCATTTTTTTTCTATTCCATTTCACCATCTGCTATTCTGTCCTTTGCAACAGCTGACAACAGTGCAAGGACATGAGAGCTTCCATGTGATGGTTGTTTAAAAACAAACATACACTGTACTCTGTTGCCAAATATTTGTATTAATGAAGAAGTTAGAAGCTGTGGCCATGGCTGAGAATTCATTGTTTCAGGTGCTACGAGAGCAGAACAAAAGCATGGTGTCTAATTAATAATAAAACAAAAAGCCTAAATATAACTCCAAAGAAAAGATGAGGGCGTAAAAGAACACAATGAGACAACATATTTAACTTTACACGCATAGCAGAAGTAACCTAAGTCATCAAGCCTTTTTGTAGTTATCACCACAAAGAATGGTTTTAATCTGGAGCTGGAGAAAGATAAAGAATGAATTAATAGGGGTAATTAAAAGGGCGTTCCCTGGGGACTAAAGGCTCCGTGGGACCACAGGAGGAGCGTGGGAAAAGACAAGGTAAAGATGGTGGCATCATGGACTGACCAGAGTAGAACGTCCACCTCACTGGTGGCAGTTGACTGGCAGCTACGCTGAAGCCAATGAAAATCATCGAATGCCTCCCCATCTGACAGCCTGTGGAGTCGGTCAACACCATCAAAGTGCAAGTTTTGGTACAGCATCCAGCTCACCTGCTGGGTAGTGGGCACTAACTCTGCAGCCCCTAGAGAAAGGGGAAGTGTCAAGTAAAAGTGGAAAATTAACTGCTTTTCCCACCTCTGGAGGTAATCCTGGCAGATCAAAGCTGAAGCGCCACAGAAGGCAGCTTGAGGAAATTTAAACTCCTTTACTACTTATCCTTTACTTCTGCAGCTGAGATCTGGGCGGCCGGCAGAGAATTCCCCATGAATACCACTTCCCTTTGAAATGTGTGCCCCCGCTTAATCTGAGGGAGTCTAGATCTGCAGACATTCTTAAAAGGTCCACCTTTTGAAAGGATATCTTTAGAATGGCAATGCTGCCTGAAAAAGGAAAGCTAATAAAGGAATAAACCTTCCTTCAGCTTTTTGCTGCAGTTACAGAAGAATGATCTTCCAGCTAACACGAGGTGTTGTGCAATTTCTAGCTCTACCACCAATTTCCCACATGCTTTAGGCAAAGCACAATTTTTGTTCATAGGCTCCATTATATAGATACGATTAGATAATCTATATTATATTATTTCTATATATTACATTTATGAGATATGTGTTTTATTCAGTTCATGCATTTCATATATATATTCATATACCTTCCTCTCACCTACTGCCTTATCCATGTAGCCGTTAATTTCATAAGGATGAAGTTTATAAAGACACCCTTTACCATAAGGGTTTTCAAATTTTGTTTGCTCTGGAATTGCCACTAAACACGACAGCAGGTGCTCCTGGCTCTATGCGGTGACGTGCCTCAAATCCCACCCTACCTGTAGCTGTAACACAGAGCATTTAATCTCTCTGAACTTTATCCTGAAGAAGAGGCATCCATGACTAATTCTACTCCTCCTTTCCCCCAAAACAGGGTCCACCTCCACAGAAACCAGCCTCCTTAACCCGTAGCTCTGCAGTCAGGACTGATTAGCTGACCAAAAGGGAGGTCCTACCGGCAAACTGCAGAATCTGGAGCTGCTGTGCCTGCTGTGTGACACACTAGTACAACTGCCAGGTTATTCACTTCTTCCCATCCAAACACCTGCCTGCCTCCAGACAGGTAACTCTGAAAATGAGCAAGTGCCAGACTCCAAGTCTGTGTACTTAGAAATGGTAGGGATTCTGTCTTTTCCCATTTATTCTTGTAGATTTTATGCATGGCCAGGAGCAATAAACCTCTATGAGGTACCCATTTGGGGTTGATAAGTTAAAGAAAATCAGTCCTATAAATAAAGCCAATTTTTTTTTCAAAACACCCAGGATTTTCAAGTGCGTTTTAACAGTACAACTAAAGGTTACACAAACAAGATTATTTTGAAAACTTGTCGAGGGGGACTGAGAATGAAGACACTGCCCAAAGCCTTCAAGTAGAGTTCACCCTAATGAAGCACCCATTTCAGAGACCTTCAAAGGGTCCATTCATAGGCAATAATCTTATGGTAAGTAGTTTGTAAATTGAAGTTTTTTTACTCTTCTCATTCGACTTCATTATAAAAGAAAAGGGACCAAACAGAAAAAGTCACACCTTCAGGGAGAAGATGTAGGGACTTGGGGCAGACAGAAAGGAGGTTGCTCAAGGCTTTGTTTTCCTTCTGTGGACTGGAAGCAGAGACTGGCGGCTCTTCTTTATGAAGGGGATGGAGTGCTCATGCAATGGGGCTCTGACCCGTTAACTGAGTTGGTACACCTCTGATACAGCCTGCTTCTCTTTGGTGAAATCTGGTCTAAAATGAATACAACCTGACGTCCAGAAAAGGAGATGCTTCTAGTAGAGGACTCCTAGTGATGATTAAAATAACCTTCAGCAGGTATCTACTAGCACCTTCCTTCATATTTTCTTGAAATTAAGGCCCAAACAAATAAGAATATCCTAATATTTCAGAGGCAAAACAATTTTGAAAAGTTTTTTTGAATTCCAAAATACTGATGGCACTGCCCATTTCAGCAGTTTAATAGCCAAGAGAGACATCACAAAGTGCCTACTGTGTGCCACTGCATGCCTGACTGCAAGGTAGCTGCTGGACAACACTTTTTACAGTAAAATGGGTCTAAACAGAACATTTTCTGAGAACAACAGAGTTAGAGTAGCAGCAAGATACCAAGGTTTCTTGCATTTGTTTTAATTGTCTAGACTAGCCAATAAAGCCTGAATCCTCGAAAGCATTTAGGTGTTAACTTCCACCAGTTTCAATGAAAAGTTAGTGGCAGGCCAATTGTACCTGCCCCAACAATTTTCTTCTGGGCAACATGAAGTAAATGTGAGGATTTCATTGTGGATCTCAAGACTTATCACAAATACTGCTACAAAGAAAAGAAACCCTAGGATTGAAGGAAAACTCTTTTTCACATTTATGGACACAACGATATTTTAGTTCTTGGTATATGTGTAAGCTTCATCTCCATTTCTTGAAAATTTTGGTTTACTTTTTGTAGGAAACCTACAAATATTCTGTCATAGGTTATTGCATCTGAAAATGTCTTGAGGGAGTTTTGGGCGGTTTTTTTTCATTGTAGACTTGCTAATGTACAGAACTATCAGGAAAGGTAAGCAAAGTAACAAGCGAAATCTCAGTCCTTTAAATGAACAAAACACAATTTACAGTAGTGTCCATCTCCAAATAAAATTTCTGCTCTCTTTGCTCCCATCATACTGTACTGTTGCACATACTGTGATTACCACCTGGAGGATTGTTAGGCTGACACCTCACAGAAATGGTAAACCACTAAAAAAGAAAAACACCCACCTAAACACCGTAAAACTCAAAAGATTAAATTTCCTTTTAAGGAACAAGGTGGAGTGAACCTGCTAGTTGCTTTACATTCACTTTGTACCTATCTTATGTGACAAAGGATGACTGAGAGTCAGCTGTAGCCATCATAGTTGTGTATCCACCTAACACTGAGTATCAAACCAAATAAGAATTCTGAATAACACTAAATTGTCACACTAAATAATTCATTTTTATCTATAAATGTACTTAAGGTTGGGCTACCTTTTAGATAAATGCTGAACTAAATACTTTAAAAGACGGCAATCCCAATTTGTATAAATATATTTCTTCTGATGTCTTTTTTCTTATAGCAGGCAGTCTTTTGCACTCTTTTGTTTCAGGGCTTAAAATCATTTGATGATGAAACATTTAGATAGAATTCTAGGATAGTGGATATATTACATTCCTGAAAAGGGTAGATTTTCATTTCACCTGCACCTGTACCATGTGTATCAATATTTTTGCTACCTCTATCTTCGTCTTACTTGCTAAAATCTTCCCTTTGACATCTCAAGCAATAATATGTCCTCACAGTCCAATAAAATTAATAAAATTAACAAATATATCCTCCTGATGTTAAGGATATGTGAAGTGAGGCACGTGAAATTGAAGGCCGCCTTTCTTTCCGAAAACACTTGCATGTATTCAATATATAATACTTATATGTCTTCGAGTACTCTCATTGAAGTGAGTTGGGCCGTCCAGAAAGCATGTGTTTAACAGCTTGCAAGACAGAACTTCTATGAGGACACAGAAAAAATTAATGGTAGTGTGGGGAATGGAATCATTTTTCCCCCATTTTAACCATCCATGACATTTTCTGAAACACTCCTTTGTTCTGTACAATGTAAATAACGACACAGCCATTTTTCAGATATGCTCTATGATGTGTCCAAGTCCTTGAAAAACTGGACACGGTGCCTTAGTATCTACCACCTTTCCTAGGATAGGGATTACTGATGAGTAGGTTCAAGAACAGAGGCACTACTCTGTTTGTGTATGCAGAATCTCTTTTTACCTCTGCATCTTTTTTTTTCCCAAATGACTTAAGTAAAATTAAATCAGGAAAAAAAACAGTTAAATGTTAAATAGTTCTACCGTTAATGAGCTGTAAAATTTTAAAGTAAAAATCTGAAGTTGGAGAAAAATATATTCATAGAAAAGGAGATTTCAGGTTTAAATGTTGAAAATAATGCATTACAGAAAATGACTGCAACTCTCTTTATTTTTTTTCCCCTTTTCCAGTCTGAATTACCATTTTGTTCTTGGCTGCAAAGACACCATAGTGTCATAAATACCTTCCCCTTGAGAGATACCTGGTCAGATCTCTGGATAGACGAATTGGTTTATTCTTTTTAATGCCTCTAAAAGTGCTAATTCTTTGGGCTCAGTGTAATTGTTAGCCTTCAGAAGGTTCTTCTAAGCTCTTGTCATGGACTGAATTGCTTGGAGAAAATGTGAACTGGTTCACTGGTTCAGGCTGAAGTAGATTCCCATGAGTACTCTGTCAGGCTTTTTGCAAGCTTCAGTTTTGAGAGCTGTTGACAGACACTTTGGACAATATTCTGTCCTGCAACAATCCCATGAATTCCCGTTCTCTGCTGAGCATGTAGTGGTTTGAATAAAAGCATTTGCATCCTGGAGGGCAGAAGCACAGTTGTAGCATGCAACACTGGCCTTCACATCATGGAGTACTAACTGTGGCACTTGTATGTAAATCTTTTACACGTAGCTATGGAAAATTGTTGCTGATAGTGCATTTAATGTTATTTTTCCACTGATCTTGCCTGCCGTGAGATTAAATGTCATGCAACCGTGAACCAAATCTTATGTGGTTTAAAATAAACACTCTGGTAGTCTACAGATATGTAAGTGGAGTGTCTTCATTCATTGTGTCTAAGCATGAGTCCCAGCGAGCTCTAATGACAGGATAAAAGGGGGGTTATGCTAGGGGTTATGCACCCTTTACATCTTTGTCTTTTGAGACTAACACATCCCTTGCAAACACACTGGGGATCCCTACTTGGTGAAAACACTAATATGTTGTTTTCATATATAATAGTGTAGTCTCTTTCACTGTATACACCATCAAAAGGCCTTTCCTGTAACAGTCTCTCTGCATTCACTTCAGAAACTATTATTTGCCAGCTATGCCATGCTGCACACACACGTGCATGCACACTACTAAGGGTGCTCCTTTAGAACTGCCAGGACACCTTATTGCACCCTTTCAGCACATAAAGGGGGCTTATAAGGAAGATGGGGACAGACTTTTTAGTAGGGCCTGATGTGGTAGGACAAGGGGTAATGCTTTTAAAAAAAATTAAAATTGGCTAAAAGAGGGTAGATTCAGACTAGATATAAAGAAGAAGTTTTTTACAGTGAGGGTGGCAAAACACTGGCACACATCCCCAGCGATGTTGTCCCATCCCTGGAAACATTCAAGGCCAGGTTGGATGGGGCTCTGTGCAACCTGATCTAGTGGAAGGTGTCCCTGTTCGTTGCAGGGGGAGCTGGACTAATTGATCTTTAATGGTCCCTTCCAACCCAAACTATTCTATGATTCTAAAGCAACCTTTTTGGTTTTGGCTTTGTAAAACCCAACTGTGGGGTTAGAGTCCCAGATAAAAAGACCTGGAGAGATATGTATGAATATACTGGAAGCAAAATCTAGTCCATCAGCTTACCAAAGAGAGGATCAAATATACTTAAAAGATGAAAAAACTTGATTTTCCTAATACCTTCACTCCACGGAGAAGTATCTCTTTGGCTGCTCTCATATGGGAGAAGGAACACATGGGCTGGCAGAAGCGTATTTATATTATTTATATGCTGCTAGCATTGAGCTAGAGGAAAGTTAGAGAGTGCAACAGACACTTTTTCATTTGGAAAAAGCATAAAAAGCAAATGAGCGAAGTAGCAGAATCGGGACCACTACCACCACCAACTCCTTAGGCACGCAGAAGTACAGGAACAGCAAGTGGACCATATGGCTTCAAGGCTTTCCCTGAGGAGCGACGTAGCAAATGCTGGAACTGGGGCACTGACGGGTACCCCGAGGAGAAGAAGAATGCTAACATTTTCCTCATGTAAATAGGAGTTGTGACAAATCAGCGAGAAATGTCCTTCTGTCTTTTCCTGTCTGGTCTGCTAATTGAGGCTGTTAGTCTCAGATGCAGACAGCGCACTTCACGTGCCGTGATACCCCCCTTCTAACAAGTGGGGAAATGGGTGCATGCCGCCATTTGAAACACACCAGGCACATCCATCCACCCGTCAGACCAGCGACTGCGGTGCACAGATTCCCAGGCTGGGCATGCAGAGCCAGGGGGGAGAGGCTGGGGTAACACCATGGGGATGCTTCTACACCAGGGCTCTGCGTGGCACCCACCTCCCCTCACACGCATCACTGTGGGGGTACGGTCGGGTCCTCACTCCTGTTGCCTACCAGCAGTATTTGCAACAGCCTCCACTGCTTCAGAGGACAAGCTGTCCTGTTTCGTTCACCCGTTCTCAAGTGGGTGAGCTGGGATCCCTCACTGTTTATTTCCTAGTGTCAGATCTTGCAGGTGCATCCAGGCACAACTGCTAATAAATTCAGATGCTGGGAAGAGTGCTGTCTTCCAGTTGCATTTGCACAGCATCTCGAGAAATAAGGCTTTATCCCTGGCAAAGCCTCCAAGCAGCATCACAAGTCAAAGTAAGCTACTCCAGGAAGACTGTCTTTAAAAATAAATACATTGTGGCTGAAATGCACTTGCACTTTCAATTTTTAAAGAATAACAGGTGTGACAAAAGATCACAAAATTTCCCCTACTTCATTCCATTGAGAAGTCCTCACATTTAACTCAATGCTGCTATGTATTCTCAACATGTTTATTTTCCATGCTGGTACTTTCTTCCAAGGGACACAAATCTAAAAATATGAACATTTTCCTATCAAGCCCTACTGCTTTTTATACTTGTAAACCAAAGCATGTAGTATGTCTACTAATATCTTACCTAATTATTATCTTACCTAGGAATATCTTACCTACTTACGCTATTAATTCCATGACATAAACATTGCAAAACAGGGACAGACATTGCTAAAGAGGAAAAAATAATAATACAGTGACATTCAGATTTTATAGTATGATGTCACTGTGAGTGAGTTTGCCTTTTCTGTATAACCTTTCTATATAACTCTACTTATGACATCTTCTTGGAAAAATGAGAACTTTTTAAAGGAAGCATGCTAAACCACTAGAATCTAAATACACATTTATATATATTTTGGAGTGTTCTTTTAGATGGAAGACTAGCTTTAGTCTATCTTACTAGTATAAGCTAAAATCCCCATTCTTCTTATTTAAGGAGGAGACTACAGTTTTGAGCAGTGATGTACCAGTTTTCTAGACACTGAGCTACTGGGGTTACTGGGCATCTAGTAAACCTAAACAATTAATGTGCATAGCCAGTGCAAAAACATGACTGACCTACTCTATACTTGATTCATAGTTTGTGAAAATGAATATCTTGTAGTCACTGATTAGGAATATAAACCTGTCATTATGGACAAGTCATATGTGGGTTTGAGGCAAGAAATTTTAAAAAAGAAAAATCAAAATCAACCAGAATTTTTTCAAACCCACAATACAACAGCTCTTAAACATCTCTAGAAACATTCAGATCCCTGTCTAGATATATTTGGGAAGAACAGGCTGTTGTTTGTAAGCCTTTTTGTGTGTTTTCCCTAAGAGCTCTCTTTGGTAATCACTTATTTTTTCTGTTTATTTCAAATCCTCTTTCTTCTTCGTTTTTTTTGTCCTCGAAGTCTTGAGTAACGGTCAATTTGCTGGAAGAGACATGCTGCTCGCAGTTTCCCATAAGAACAATTCTTTTTGCCTCCTTGACTCCATAGACCTGGTATCAATCCATATTGCCCTCACATGCTTCATAACCCCAATCCATCGGCAGCACGGGTTAAGTGCATCACGAGCGGCATTAGGAAGACTGCAGCCAGCAGGTCAAAAGAAGTGGTTATTCTCATCTGCTTGGTATTTGTCAGACAACTGGAGTATGGTGGCTAGTTTTGGATACAAACAAACTGGAGAGAATGAGCAGAGGACCACCACAATGGTCAGGGGCTGGAGAGTACCTGCCCTGTGAGGAGAGGTTGAGAGAGCTGGGCTGGTTCAGCCTGGAGAGGAGATGGCTTTGGGGGTCCTAATAGCAGCCCGCCCGGTCCTAGGGGGAGGTTACAAAAAAGACTGAGCCAGCCTTGTCCCAGAGATGCTCAGAAAAAGAACTAGAAGCAATGGATAACAGGTTACAGCAAAGGAAACTCTGAGTGGACTAAATGAAAAAGAAAAATCCGCCTTCTGAGGGTGGTACAGAACTGGAAAGAGTGCGGGGGAGCTGAAGGAGCTCCATCCTTGCAGATTTTCAAAACTTAAATACATCTCTGAAATCCTGACAAACTGGCCGGACATTGAGCAGGAGGTTAGACTAAATGACCTCCAGTGGTCCTTATGACCCAGATTGTTCAGATTCTCTGGCTCTAATCTGCCCCAAGAAGCCCTGTCCCAATTTCCACAACCCCCCCACCCCAGCAGGCAACAGTTCCTACCCCCTAGGCACTGCTTCTTTCTGTCTTACTAGTACGTGGCAGATGAATGGCATCAAATGAACTGCGACACCTCTAGAAATTACCAGGTACTTGTCACAGGTTTATTAGTGCTATTTCAGAGCCACCGCAGCTGCGTGCCTTGAAACACAACTCCCGTGCTCCTCTAAGCTGATTTCAGTCTTCGTTCAGAATGAAATTACCAGGTAAGATGGAAGAAAGGAATAGGAGGAGTGGAGATTCTCTTCCCAGGTGACTGCAGGGGGAGGTGTCTCTGCTTTAAATAACTGTAAGATGGATAGTTAAAACATATAAGCATGAGGGGTAGTCAGAGGTAGATTCAGCAACCGGTTATTCTAACCTGAATCAAACTAAAAGGGAGTCACAAATAGCCATTGTATTTCTGGAACTTGAGGAAATGCCCTTCATTTTCTCATGTAAGTTAAATTCCTTTATGCACAGGGGGGAAAAAGCCAGTCTTGATTGAGTCAAGTCGATTTTACTTTTACCAAATACAAAGAGTCAGCTGAAGAGAAAGGATGACCTTTGTTTGGTGAAAAAATCTTCGATACCTGTTATTCACTAACAGCAGGTGTCTCGATGCAAGCTTTTAAAACAGAAATCCTATTGTCATTTCCACTGGCTTTAATGATGACATTTTATTTCTAAGCTTCAGAGTTTAGTCCCAGGCTATGAAAGTTCAGTACCTCCCCAAAATTTCATACTGTGTCTTTCCTTGTGGGCCCTAATGGTAAAAAGACAATATTATGCTGCAAAGGGAGGAAAAAGCCAGAGGCCTAGCTTGCTAAGTGCGTGAACTAAAACCAATACAGCATCCTTAAATGTAACAGCCTAGCAGGCTTGAGTTTGTGTGTAGCTGTGATTCTGAGAGCCTGACTGACTATAGATTACATCCATCCTTATTCAAATAAGTCCTCTTACTCTGTTTAGGGGAAAGAGGGACGCTGCTCCGTGGGACATAGCATATTGAGCATCACAGAGCTTTTCATTCAAGGAGGGCTATGTGATTTTGGTTTTACAGCTTTATTTTACAGGTTAGACCACAGCAGATGAAGTGCTTTTCTACCTCGACTGAGCTGCAGCATTCGTGCATCGCAGTGTCAATGCACGGTGTGGCACAGGAGGCTCCCACAGGCTTGCTGGTCGCCAGATAACATGCAAATATACTTCCTCTGCATCCCTCTTACCCCAGTACACTTGGCAACCCCCAGAGCTGCTTCTGCTTTGGCTGGAGTGTGGCAGGGATGCGACACACTCTGGTTCTGCTGGTCCTACAAATAGCAGATTCCTGACAGGAAAATTGAGTTACATTATCCGTAATTACAGTCTCTGGAATTCCATGCCAGGCAAATGAGCTCTCAATGAGGGCGGCTGCTGGTGCCTGTGAGGGATCTGTTTCCCAGTCACCCAAACAGGAGTCAGACACCACACAGTTTCTTGTCAGTGCTCGTAAACAAGCAAATACCTACCTCGACTCTAGGACAGCAAGGCAGCCTGCCTGTCATGACTCTCCTTTGTTGCCTGGCTGGGGATTCATTGCAGAAATTTCCCAGGCTTGTGATTGTGAACCCTTAAACTGCATCGCTTCTCTATGTCTACACAAAAAGCTTTGCATAAACATCCATCACCTGTACTGTTCCTGCATTTGCTTTGAAATGCATGAGGCTTCATATCGCCAAGTATTTTGATATCTCCTACCAAGTACATTTCTGCTATCCACTACCAAATTGTCATGCACGTATTTTAACCCTTCATTCATTTGTAGATACCCTGTTTTATGTGTTTGAAGTCCAGGGATTCCCCACACTGGTAGAAATCTCCCACAAAGAAAACCTAATTCGTTAATCTACAAAGGATCCTGGACGAATACATCTCAGCATATGCTGACAATTTCAAGCAAGGGATGGTGAATTCACTGTTTTGTGCTCTGCAGGTACTGTAAACACTGACAACTTCTTACTTTCTGATATTTCAGAAACTGCAATACAAAGATACTGATGATACACAGAGTTTGAAATCTTGACAATCTGCATTCGGTACCATCCAAGAAATCAAAATCCATGCCTGGAAAACTGTTACATAGGTTTTCTATTCTAGCACAACTTCACTGTCTTGTAGAAAATATCACAAAATTAACTGCTGGAAGTGGATTGCTCTCTTGTAATGCTACTGCTGTTAGCATCATAATGAAAGCTTACCACTCTTTTATTGATATTTCAAAATAGCTTGTTTCTTAGGACTTTAGATACCAAATAACACCTAGATTTGTCAGATTGTGAAGGCAATTGGTGACTTTGAAAAGAGAAACTCTATGGCAGCATTGAAGTCAATATCTAAATATGCTTTAAAATCCAGGCCATGACAAAGATCATGGACAGAAAAGGTTTGTTAGGTCCAAGATGAAAGAACAGTAAATACGGGCATAAACTTGGCAAATCCAAAATTGTTTGAACTTTCCCAGGATTTGGATAAGGTGTCTGTGAGGCACTTTAAGTATCGAAGTGTGAGAAAATAGATGGGTAGAAGGTAGGGTTTGTTTTTGTTTGGTTTTGTTGTTCTTTTTTTTGTTTGTTTCGTTGAGTTTTTTATAACCACTTCAGCAATTTAAAAGAATTTCTATTGATTTGCACTTATTGGACATCTTTCTCACTGTCTCTTCCCCTCCTTGCTTATTGTATTTTTGGTATACTTATATTTAAGTATCCCAGACATAAAATATCTTTAGCACAGTTATCTTAACTACCGTGAGCTTGACAGATCAGGGAACAAACTGAGGACCTTCTGAATTAAAACCAAGAGCTGTTACAACTTAATGAAAAGAGCCCTGTCTCCTTAGCCAGGGCTGCAACAGCTTACTAGATCAGTACATATGGTACCCTGGGAGTTTGATTACATGAGGCTATCATGGTGAACACCACTGTCATTTTCAAGAGATACTCTGCACATAGACATTTTTCAGCAACATTCATATGCAACTCCTTCAGCACTTCACATCAGAGGATTTTTGCTCCTGAAGAATGTAGCAATGTAGATACAACTGTCTGAGTACAGATGGGAATTTAGAAGATCATGAGAAAAATGTGTTTCCTTTAAACGAGTTTTACCTGCCAGGACTCTTTAGTGAATAAATTAAAAGAAACCTTTATTCAATAATTCTTGCTCTCCCACACTCCCCCTCTGCCCTATTTTAAAGGAAAAGCTTTCTCTCCCGGCCCCCCCAAAAATGAAAAGGCTAATTTGTAAAGCAGAGTAGCAGTACTAGCAATTTAAAACTTCGAGGAGCAAGGGATTAATATTTACAGCTAGTTCATCTCGCTTATTTAAACCACAACCTATCACTAACCTAGTCTATGGGGAGGGACTTTCTTTATAATAACCCTTTTGTGTGTCCATTTTCCAGCTCCCTCTTTAAAGGGAACTTTCATCTTGTCTGGTGGTTGTATCACTTGCACTTCAGATTTGATTTCCAATTTGTGTTTTCTAGAGAAATGCCCGGACCCTTTAAAAAACATCTCTCGTGATCTAGTTACTTCTTCCTTTCCTAAGGACAGTAGGTTGAAACTCATACTGGTGATGTGCGTTGTGCTGCTCACCGCTTGCAGGTGTTTTGCGTTCTAATTTGATGAATAATAGGGAAAATGTGCAGTTCCATTTTACAGTATCTTGTATGGTTTTATCAAACTAGAGATACAGTTGTTTCCTGACTGCAGAAAGTGTAAGTTAGGTTGCACAATTAGTGCAATTGAGTGCAGAACAAATAGTTATGACTGGTGCTTACTTTTTTTTTTTGCTCTTTCAGTCCATAATATTTGAGAACAGACAAAAGAATACACTACCCTGAAGTATTTTGGGGAGGTATTTAAAAAAATTTTCTCAGCATGACTGACTTTATTCTTTGATTATGATTCACTAAAGTAACTGCATTTTAGACCCATGGTCTAACACTTTACATATGCTTCTCTCTGGAATGCAGCCTATATTTTCCCTCAGAAGCAGCTAGTTACGTTCTATCTGTACTTTTTTTATAGAATAAAATGTAGGAGCATGTCCTGACAACACAGGTCATGACTTTGCTAGTGTCTCCTTCCCATTTGCAACCCAACACAATGAATTTGTTAAAATATGCTGTCTTTTGTGTTCCATAATGTTAGCCAATGAGAACTCAGCAGTGAAGGAAAGCAAATCTCGGGCTCAGATCAATTGCTTAATAACAAGATGAACGACTCTTGTTTGTTGAAACTGTCCAGAAAAATGAAGAATGACAAAGGTCTATGTTAGAATTTCTACCTGCACAGTATCTGCTGTATTCACAAAGAAAACATATTTAAAAAAAAAAAGAAAAAAAAGAAAAAAAAGAAAAAAAAAAAACCATATTAACTTCCAAGACTACCTTAGATCTGGCAATTTCTGGTTCTGAAAACCAGTGCATTAGAGGCATTTGAATATTGCATTCTCCTTCTACCTACAGATGTCTTAGAACAAGGTGTAAAACAGGAGAAGTAACAGATGAGTCTGTAAATGATCCAAGGCTGAAAAGTAGGTTTAGAGTTTGCTCTTTTCTGTTTTTTCTTCCAACTGCAATGGGGTGATGTCAAGAAGGGAATAAGAAAGCCTATTGTGACCTAAGCTGTGAGACAGCTTAAAAAAACCTTCAACTCACTTCAGAGAGATGATTAGAAACCCCTGAAGTAAAGAAAACAATAACAGATCAATTAGACTTTCCAGCATGCAGAACAAGGTTAATAGCAAGGTTCACAGAAGAAGATCTAGCCACCAATAACGTGGTGTCACAGACAACGTTTATACAAGCAAATGGGATGCTCGGTGATTTCACGCTGAATGCAGGAACACAAGCCAATTGCGCATCGTGATCTGGAAAAACTGAGAGACAGAAAAGTACAAAGCAGTAAACCTTGGTGCTTGCAGGTACAATCTTATCCCCATGAGCTTCATGACTGAATAAGTTGGAGGAGAAATAATTTCCAATACTACTGGGGGAGGAGGTGTTAAAAACAAACAGGTTAAGCATTCAACAAGGTACGCTTATTAGAGGAACCCAAAACTAACAAACGGATGATAGTGTCAGACTTCTACCCTGACTTGTTGGAAGACAGAGTAAAAGCAATTAACTATCCTGCAGCTCAGGTTGCTAGGAAAGACAGAGACTAAAAAGAAGAGCTGGATGCATTCACTGTGAGGAATGATAGAGCAAATAGGAAGAACCGAGGAGGTAAATTCTCTGAAGATCATGGTGGGGAAAAAATGAAGCCTTTCACATATATATAGGCCCAAAAGAATTATATAAATACGTTTAAAAAAGGGAACATTTTCTACTACCTATAAGGGGAAAAGTTTCTGAATGGCTGTCCAGTGCCAAATATTTTCCTATGCCGAAAATGTCAGCAAGGTTCTGGCAGGTGCCTTGGAAAAACAGAGCCCACTTTTTATGCACACTCAGCATCCCCTGTGGGAGACTCCATTTCCGCAGGCTGCACTGGGGTTGTGTTTGGCACCTGAGGTGTTTCACAGGAAACGACAACAAGTTTTTGATGGTATAGAAGGGACTATAGTCTAAATAAATGTTTTAGTGTGATGGAGGGCGGGGGCGGGGGGGAGGGAGGGGTGGCTGTGGTAGAAGAGCCTCTATGCAGGTTCAGAAAGAGCCATAGACTTGCTGGCCTAACCCTAAAGAAAGAAAAATGAATTCCATGTAAAGAATTGGTAAATAAGGGGTAAAAATGAGAATATGTATGATGTGCAGGCATATCTGGTAAGTCTTTAGCCCCCATCAGCATGCCTGCCCCAAATACAAAAAGGCAGTAAAACAATGTCACGTAATGCTGAGCCACCCCAGAAAATTTCTGTCTTCTGCAGTTTTGCAATGCCTTTAAAGGTCCCAGCCCGAAGACTGTGACACTAGGTGCAAAAGAAATGGGAGGAGAGATAGGCAACTGTTTAAGGCACCTTCCTCACAGGGCAGGTGTCCCAGAAAGAATGGAAAGAGAAGCCTATGGCCACCTAGACAGGAATCTCTCTGTAATTAGTTATGACTCATTTACCCCATCCTAATGCTAAAATATTACCATAGCACGTTACGTAGCCTCTATAAAACTATAAATTCTGCTGCTATCAACTCAATTAATTTACTCTCGGAGAAGAAATGGACTGGCAAATTACAACCTACCATACTGGCATTTCACAAATGAGCAAGTGTGTACAGGTGCTTTCTGGAACCTTTCCAAAGAGGGGAATGGTGCTACAATGCATAAAAAGTGAAGAAATTAGATGTGTAAAAAGAACCCAGTGCATTGCCAAGTCTAGGAAAAACTTTGCCTTTGTTAAAACAAATTATTTTTTTTAAGCATGAGAGATGGATGTTGAAATGAGGCAAATACACCTGGGCCCCTGTGAAAGTAGGACTGTCTGAAGCAAGGAGAGGACAACCAGAGACTAAGGCAGGACAGATGTCTAGCAGCTGGGTGACACCACAACTTTCACGATGGCTCTGCTCTTCAAAAAAGGTCTCTTAGGTGAGGGGTCCTCTAGAGTTTTCAGGACTACAAGAACATGTCTGAAAATCTTGACTCAAGCGTTTTCAGGTATCATTGTGGATTAGTGGTCTTGGGTTTAAAAGTTAAATTCCTAGTAAAATATGGGCAAGAATACTGAATGCAGTCAAGGAAAAGGAGAGATTCCATGTAGCAATGTAACCAACAGCACAAAAGCATACTTTGTGTTTCCTGGTCAGACTAATAAGTATTGGATTAATACCATGTCTACAACATAGAAGGGGTTGAATGCAGCTGTGAATATCAAACCCAGATCATTACGGATGCAATTAGTTAAGGCAATTTCTTCTATAGCATCTTCCTGAAGTTGAGACACAATACCTTTCCTTCCTCCTTCTGTGGAGAAATCCCACCTACACACATACTGACCAATACTTTAACACATGCATCTGTGTGGATGCCCTTACAAACCACTCATTCTCTCAAAAGTATTCTAAATTACTTACTTGTGATATTTGAGATAAATGTTCTGAAAGATCTTCGGTTTTGTAGTTAGATAACTTTGACTTTTTGCTATCAGTATTTTGGTTTGTGTGTGTGAAATCGATGGCTTTTAAGTGATTTTTCCCTATAGCTAGCTCCTATTTTGCTCTAACAGAAGCTAGTAAGAGGGTTTTCCATTAACGTAAATGGGTGCAGAATCAAATCCTTTAGCATACCACTCAGGAAACCTTCTGTTCGGCTTCTGCTCCTGAATGCATTTGGATCATACTTTCTAAGCATCAATACAGACTGATTCTTAATTGCACATGGCCACAAAAATCATACCATGATTAGTCTGGACATTTGCCTCTATGTAAGGTGAAACCTTGCACTGACTTGTTATCATTGCATCACGGGACTACTATTTTTGTGTTGAGAAGATAGGTACACAGAAGTGTTCGGAGGAGCGGTGTAACTTCTTCTAGATGGGACAATGTTCTCTGGCTACATCTGTGCTAGTAATTTTAGCAGTGCTTGGGAACTTTCCCAAGCCCAGGAATGTGATCATCTCTGCTATTAAACCAAAAGAGCGGTGATTTCAGCCCATGCCAGCTGGCACTCCCCCAGACAATTCCTGGCCACGGTCTGGGAGCTAGCACGGACCATGGACCATTCCCAGTAGGCACTTTGCATACAGACACCCTGCTTTTGGAAGCTAAGAGAAGCAAAGACAGAATCCATTGTCTGCCAGGTGGTCTCAGTGCCCAAGTACTAGCAGACAAATGCAACTTAGAATTACAGACAAGGGTTTTGTGCCTTTAGGGACCACTTAACTCACCGTGAAGAGATAAATATAAATTTATAACACTGTTCTGAGTTCTAATGATTTAAAATGCATTTCCATACCAGTTTGTTGTAACTCAGAATCATTATAAGCTTATCATTCTTCTTCTTTATTTGTTTATTATTTTAAAAAAGGAACCCAAAACTAACCACATCATCTACTTTTATTGGCTTAAGTGAGTAATTTTTCAGCTTCGAGTTAAAATCAAGGGGAGAATCAATATGGGCATCGCTGTAATTGAAAACCAGTGGGTGATAATTCTGTACTGAAAACAAGATAATAAGAATAGAGATGAAACACTGGCAGGGGAAAAGAAGAAAAGATTAAAGATACGATCTCAATTAAATATCAACTATTATTAACATTATATTAAAAACTTCCCCGTGTTCTTTTCATATGCTGTATATTTTTTCTTTTTTCCTCTAATGGATGTTAAAGGAAAGAATAAATGAAATTATGTGAAAATATTATAAAACAAATTCAGACAGAATCAATCAAGTGTGTCCTTAGCTGGTAATTTATTCCTAATATCATTGAATAGCCCCCAAAACATGAATATTTAAATCCAAATCTTCTTTCTTACCACTCTCTTTACATAGTCTTCCCTTCTACCTCCAGCTAACAATTCTAGCAATAAGGAATTATCTTCCCATTGCTCACAATGAAAGAAGAAAAGGGAGGATTCAGCTTTACTCCTTTACTCCTTATTTCTAACAGACCTGCTGGTTCCAGCTCTGGTCTTTAATACTCAGGAGAAAGGAAGAATTTATTCTCTAAATAAATGGCCAGGAGGCCGAAAAAAACTATTTTGTCACTAGACTAATCTGTATTTCAAACAACCCAGTGATAACAGTTTAAGAGATAACCCATTTTGCTTTCAGGCCTTTCATATTCAAAGCCGTACTAAAGGGGGCTTCTAAAAGCTCACTGAGAACAGACAATGATGAGGCCTGAAAATTCATTTTATTCAAATAAAAAAAAGTTAAAAATTATTAAAATTAAAAATTCATCTCCACAACGAACACTATCGTTCAACTTTTAACAAGTCAACTTCCAAAGAAAGAAGAAAGTCATATATTTCTCACTCTTAAACATATGTGCAACAATGTAAGGGGAAGACAAAGGAAAGAATAATTCCATTATTAAATGAGGGAGGACAACAAACAGTGGATGATGACAGGCTTGCATATTCTCATGTCTTTTCTTGCTCCCGTCCTCACACAAAATGTTAGTTATGACAAGATATGCCGACAAAAATTAACATTAATAATTGAATAAGGGTAAAGATCAGACTGGGGAAGATAGAGTTAAAGAACATTTAGGTAAGTTAGAAGTATCGAAGCCAGTTCTCCAGGTGAAGTTTGCTGTAACACACCTAGTTTACTACAGTAGAGTCTGCCTTAGAGAGCTTGTGGAGGGTGAGAAGAAAGAAGGGGGTCCCGGGTGGTTAAAAAAGGTCAGCCCCTTGCCTCTTTCCATTATCTAAACCTCAAAACCCTTAAGGAGAGCTTAATCCTCGGTTCCTCTGCATATATGACTCACAGTGAAATCACCAAAAGCTTATTAGCAGCACTGTTAAATTTACACTGTTGTACAAGCGGCTCATAAATCCTTCTGCAGGGCACAAATTTTGGTTTTCAAGTGCCTTTCATCCACAGGCAGCTCCAGGTGTGTCAGTGATAGCTCAGTATAACGACACCAGCAGACTCAGCCCTTGCAAGAACAGTTTGTCATTCAGTCCCAAGCAGGAGAACAATTCCCCAAATCCCTGTCTAGCCACACTGCCTACCCAGATATTGTATGGGTTACAGTGGAAAATGCAGATATTGTTCTCTCCTTTTGTGCCTTTGCACATGAATGGAGACTAAGAGGAATTTGCTCATACCGTGCTTGCCAGGGGAACCATAGACAGGCAGAGGGAAGTAAACGGCACCTTTTTTATGTTTTCTTTGGATCGAGAGAGGAGAATGGGACGGTATTGTGACCGAGACACGTTTCTTTGTCAGCATTGCCTCCTGGGACAGCACAATGGCATATCGTCCCACATGCAGGACTCAGCCCACAGACGCAGAGGCTAGTCTTCAGCAGGAATGGTCATTAAATAAGACAATAGTGGTATCAATATATCTGAATATGTTCTTAGGTACTATATAAAGAAAATAATCTCTCAAATAGAGTTCAGGATTTTAAAATGTACGGTACATATTACTGATTTTAATTATAGATTCTTTGAAGTCTCTTTCAGTCATTTAGGGTAATCTGTGACTTTAGAATACTAGGGACTTACCACTTTGAATATTACTGACAAGATTGCTATTAAAAGTGCAATCAGCTTTTTCATTTTTACAAGTTGTGTCAAAATGGTTTAAACATATTTGAATTTATGAGAGTTACCTTTACTCTTCCTTCTACAACGGCGACACAAAGTCAGGTGTCACACTATTACCACGGGAAAATAATGACCAAGCTAGCAGGAAAAGAGCACAAAACTCATGTTAAGGTTCTGAGCATGCCCAGGGTAAGAAAAATACTGATTGTTACTCAGTTCTGCACTACACTGAGCCCTTCTAGACTTAATTGCTGCACCTTCTCCTTAAACAAGCTGTTCTCCAAGTATTAATTATGATGTAGTTGTAGCCGTGATAGTCCAGGCACCCAAGCAGATACAGTTTGCAGGATGAGATACATCTTTTTAGATCAACTAACTCCAATGTCAAGTTTACAAGCTTTTGTTCAGCTAAGTGTACATCACAGTTCAGACTCATCACAAGAACCTTTTTCTGAGTTTTTGCACAAAAAAAATGGCCATACAACCATGCAGAGCTGAAAAGATGAATATTCTCTCCCACGCAAAGAATCATAGAATCACAGATCCAAGAACCCATGCAAAGCTCAGGGATACTATTCCACTTCCATCTAAGCTCTTTGCTAATGGCTAAGGGTGCACCGAGCACTGCAAAGATTTCTGCTTTAGATTATGTCACCAGCAGCAAATAGTCTTCTCAAAAATTGTCACTGGAATTCATGCCATGTCACTGAGGGAGCATCCTCAGTGCCTTCATCCCCACAACGTCCACTGAGGCACAGAAGAATATTTCATCACATCAGGTGGGAAGTGGAGGCCTGAAGTGATATTGTGGCTTACACCCAACAACCACATGAGTTGCCCGTGGGGCAGAACCTAGAGCAATTAATGATTTACCCTGTCCCGGGATAAGGGTTACGATTTCAGGTGCTCTGCGAGGAGTCCCTCAGACAGGACCTACTTGCATCTGGAGGATGGTGGGTCCAGCACCCAGTGCTGTGCACGAGGTGCAGACCTGAGTGGCCACAACCAACTGGCCTCTCCTCCACTGCTGCCCTCTGCACCTACAGCCGCAGGGCAGCAGGACACGAGAAACTCCTTCAGATGAAAAGGACTCACATTGTTTTTCTTCTTACGCACCCAAACTACCTGAACACATTTCTACCCTTAAAAGCAACACTTCAAGACTTGGTGAGAAGTCTTTTTCAGTGGTCTGTATTAAAATATTTATTTATCAATGTAAAGCTCTCCTCTGAACAACTTTTTATGTAATTTACATGAAAAGCATCCCTTTAAATAATTTGCTAAAGGGTGTTTTAATAATCAATTGCTAGATAATTACTAGTTCCAGCAGGACAATTGCTGTAAATCATGGGCGTGAGGAGCCAATCTCTAACACCTCCCAGTTGTTTCTGCCCGTGCTAATGATGTCTGACTATATTAGCCCTTTCTTAACCATTTATAAACATACATAAATATTACATTATAGAATAAAAATTTTTGCTGACAGAGTAGTGTTGAATTAAGGTGCAATGTTTTAGAGCTTTTTCTGGTAGAGAGATCTCGTTAGCATAGATACAATTATGCCTGCATAAAAACATTTGTGTTGATACAGCTTTCTCTTACACATTTTCTCTCTGAAAACTGGAATAAGCAATCCAAGCAATAAGTTCTTCAGCTAACGTAAGTTTTCCTCTATGTTACGTGACAATCCAGGCACAGCAGCATCTTTTCCAGGTAAAACTAACCTTCATTTATACCCACAAAGAGGTAAAGTATATCCATGTCTGAAACATCACCTGTGGCCTACAGAGCTACAGTGCACTGCAATGTCCCCAGCAATTAATTTCAGTATGTACTCAGATGCTTTGGAGTCAGATCATTATGGACACATACCCTCAGGAAAATCAAGCAAATGGAAACTTATTTCGATAATCTTACCTTGCACACATACCCTTTTTTTTTTTTAAATAATTTTAATTGGAAGGTTTTAAAGTGATATTGGCTGTTTTTAAATGCCTAATTATCTGTATATAAATGGCACAATATCATCCTTGAAGTGCTGTGCTTGGTGCCCTGTGCTGTTTATAATTTTGCATTACAATTATCATGCAAAGCATAGAAGGTGACTTTAAGCAGCTCATTTGAAGTGCTCTTTTCTTAAACACAATATTTTTTTGAGGCTATTTACATAGATGTTTATCTCCTTGTTTTAAGAAAAATCAGTCCAATTATAACTACACAAAAGTTTTTATTATGAATTTAATCCTGAAATGTAAATGGGCTATTGTAAAATCCATGGTGAAATTTTAATCTGTGTTTTTATTTGTGTCTGTGGATTAACAAAACTTCCTGCGCTGAAATTAATCATGCAGATACACAAAATATTAAGTGATAGCAGAGCATATATGGCATAATAGCTCAGAGGCTTGAAGTTCTTTTGACCTGTATATCATGACTGCTGAAAAAAATGCATGCCTACTGCCCAAACAAAAAAAAAAAACAACCCAGTCTTCTGCAGCGGATGTGTATTCCATTTAATGTTGCCTTCGGTTGCCATGGCTATGATAGCCTTAATATTGTAGGCTCACAGCAAGGTTGCAATTAGTATTTGGATTTAGAAGAGGGAAGATAATGATTTCATATCGAAACTTCTTGCTTAATACTCTTACGGACATAAAACTGCTTGTGGGTTTCAAACCAGCTATTCCTATGCTAAGAAAACAAAATTAAAGAAAAGAATCTGTATTATTTGGCTTTGAACCTGGTACTTCATGGAGTTATACGGCCTGGCACCTTCAGAAGCCATCTACAGTTTACTTTACTTATACATATATGTACATATATATATACATGTATATACACACTGTCACAGGGTGGAATTTTATAACGTTATTCATTTGCCTTGTCATAGTTCCGACACGAAGCACTTGACACTCTGGGAAGTGTCTTTACCTGGTTCTTGCCCGTCTCTTCTCTGAAGGGGTAGTGCACTTCTCATTCCCTTGAAGTATTCTGGATCAAGGTGCCGGAGTTTGGAAACTATTCCTCCAAACAGCACGCCCTCGTCTCCCACTCCAAAGTTGATCCAGTTGACTCAGACCAACAATTCTAGTCTTATGTTTCTAACCAACGCACAAGCAGAGAATAAGCTCCGATGGAGAAGAAAAGGTCTAATCCTTCTAATGGAGTGGACCCTTTGGATAAAACCAGTTACTTTACTCTTTAAACATCTACCACTGCTTACCCTTCATGGCTGGGAACTTTTCTGATGCTCGCATTACAAGCTGCTGTTTTAATGTATTAAGCCATTCTGCTGGGTTTTTAGCTTAACAACAGCTCTTACAGCAGTACTACTTCTGCTATCTTTGACAGCAGGCATACTTTAAAGCTTCAGAGGAAAGGGTAAGGAAACCCTTGTGGACAGTTACACAAAGATTCACCCAAGAGAGAAACATCTGCCTCTTTCTGTCAATTTGTGCTCAGATTTCATCTTCACAATGCTGAGTGCAACTCTCCGTGGTTCTGTTGTAAATCTTTTAATCTTCTCATCCCTTTAAATATAACCACTTCTCTTTTTCAAAAGTCATTAAAATTCAGGGCTCATAGTTATCCCACAGCAATGACTCCCATCAGTTGGCTATTTCATGTTAAAACTAGCCTTTCCTCTTCCCCTTTTTAATAGTTTTAAAAAGATGTGGTAGATTTGCTCACAATATTAGGGAGAAAAAGAGAGTAATCTGTTAATCTTCTCACATCATTTTGAGTCTTTGTCATCTTGAAACTTGCTTATTATCCTTCCAAACTGAGCACGGGGGGAAAGGATTTGTGACTCTTGAGTGGGTCTGATGACCGAAGTCTTATTCCTCTGCCTTTACTGTGGGAGTTGTGCCTGGCTGTGGTCAACAGAGGTTGTGGTTGAGCTTGGTGTGAATCAAGCTCTCTGTAAGAGTTTATTATAAACAGCACAATGCCAAAAGCAAAACCTGACCACAGACACTTTTAGACAGATTGAAGCATAAACCCCATTTCTTTTCAGGAAAGAAAGACCAGTTGGTTTGAGCTGTTTTACCAGTTCTGTCCTGGCATACATGGCTCTTAATTTTCTTCCCCTCTCCTCCCCCTTCCAAAAAAAAAAAAAAAAAAAGAAAGCAGACAGTACAGGTTTCCAGTGTGAAATGGCAACAATGAGAAGAGCAGATACTACTGATCTGCAGCCTCTCCAAAGCCAGGTAACCCCAGTTCAGCACAGGTTTCTCTGGTGCTCTGACTGTGTGAGTATGTGTGCATAGGCTGCCATTCAAAGTTGGCTCTAGATTAGTAGGAGGGTATTCATCTGCTTTAGCACTTGTAAATTCGTGGAAGACTCCTGTCCTGAGGACGAATCAGCAATTCCTTCTCTCCAGCTGAGCTCATGCTATGAGCTGGAGGAACCTGCTGGAGCTGTTTTCAGTTCCTTTCGTGCAGACCTCTGGGATCCCTTCTCAGCTATTCCCAGTGCTTGCTCTCCTCACTTCTTGAAATTCTATACTGTAAGGAGGTCTTGCTTTCAAGTGACTAATTATGATGTTCCACAAGAAAGGAACAAACATTCTAAATCCTTTTCTCCAGATTATTGCGATGCTTTCTCCTCTTCTTGCATAACACATCGTTAGCTCCCCCGTTTCCCTTCTTCTTGTGTCATAGTTTTTCCCCCACCCTTCTAGAAAGGAGTCCTTAGGTCTCAGATCTAATGCTCAGCTCCATCACACATCTTTATATCTGGCTGTAGGAGGCTCTTGTCACTGCCCCTACACTAACTTGTGTGGAATTGATACTTCTCAGAAGTCATCTTGGAGGGAAAGTCATAGGTAGATGAATATCAATTTGAGCTGGAGGGAGAGAGTGGAAGAAAGAACAAATCTTGCTGGACTTTGGTAAATATGTTTTGTGGAGCACAGAAATATACTCAGGTTTTCTCTGAACTCACTGAACAGATGTTGCTGGCAGTATGGATGCAGAAGAATAGAGCACACCTGAAGTTGTAAAACCCATCTGAGAATCCGGGTAGACACCTGGGCTCTCCCTGGTACCTGCTGTTCATGAGGAACGGGACATGAAAGCTGTCTCTCTGAGCGCTCCCATATTTTAGGACAGTCTCACAAAGACCTGAAAAAAAAAAGGTGTAAAAGCAACTGCTTGTATATTTCCATTAGCTGCCATCAGTAAAAGCTTCTGGCAAGTCCTGTCCAAAGCTTTTGACATCTTCTTGCTCTTGTGAAAGGTTTTGAAACTCTTTTCTAGACATCAGATTTTTCCACTGACTGTGCCTCGCAGTAAGTAATACCATTTGCTTTTACTTTTGCTTTGTCCAGCTTGAAACAGCATGTAGCTATGCAGCAGCCTTGATCGGATAAACAGCTGGACTTCTCCTGCTGTATGCAGTAGCCAATGAGCAGTGGCCACCTATTTAACTCCTGCAGTCAAAATGTACTTGTCTTTCACACTCGTCATTTTCCAGGGATCACCAAATTCGGATCCTTTGTCCACTGTAACCTTTTATCTGTTGATGTCTCCATACCCCCATCACGTCAGCTTGGGGGTAGCTGCCCACACCGGGGATACTAATTGTTGCTACTGGTGACCTGACTGCATTAGCAAATTTTGATTCCTCTTATGTGGCCTCCCTCTATTCAGACAATTCCATTTCCAATAGCCTTTGCCTCCGCATTTTCTGCAAATGTCATCTGGCCTGTGATTCCTGGGAAACAGCCTCTCTCATCTGACCCATGGGACACCCATGCATAGTCGGAACTTGGGTCGCTTCCAATTTACATTTTTTTCCCCCTGCTCCACATCACTAGCAATTGTTTTTTGAAATACTGCATCTGGTATAAAGGAGTCACCCAGAGGCTGGGAGCGAACAGCTGATGCTTGTCAAAAAGATGCATAGTCTGATCCACAGGTTATCACTATCTTTGATTCCATCAGCTGTGCCTGTCTCCAAACACGATTCTTCCCATGGCTCGCGCTAGGCACAGGTCCTTATCTGCCTCTACCAGGGCCAAGTTTAGATTTGGCATAGCAGATTCTCCCTCACTTGAGCTATGTCCAAGGTACATGATGGAATGAAAACCTTCATAAACAGTCTCCTCAAGGCTGTTCCTCCCCCCGCTACCATCTGATTTGCTATCTTTGCCATTATTTTAAGAGGGCAAATCTGCCCTCCGTGTCCTTAGGAACGGTTATGAAAATGAAATAAAAACCACAGACACATGCATACACACACACACGTACATGTGCAACACAAAAAAGGGAAAGGAATATTTTTATATATTTATATTAGGGGAAGAAAAAAAAAAGAGTGCCTGTAAGATCCAAAATCTGCAGTGAGAAATTGTTGGTAAAGCAGCTTTGGTTTCCAGCTAACAGGCACTGCCAGATACCAATGCTTTCTTATCAGTTTAGCCATTTACAGAGAAAGAAGTGCTCAGAGCCCATCCGCTGCCCCCAGATTCCAGGCCTTTTCAGCACAGCTAGTAAATCTTTCCTCCACCAAATATGCTCCTACCATTTTAAATCTACTTGTATTGGCTGCAGTACCTGTCTGTGGATTTCAAAGAGCGATTCAAACATTGCAAATAACAAATGCCATTTCCTTCTCTAAATTTGTTAGAGAAAACGCAAGAAAGAGATCCATGATGGGACAAAAGAAATAACAGGACTATCTCCTTGGGGAGAAGCTGTCTGTGCTGCTCCATACACATTATTAGATGCATGCCTAATAACCTGCCTCTCAGATAGACGAGCATCAGAATTTAGGAAGGTAGGTATTGAAGATATGGGTACCACGTCTCACTTCTAGTCCTTTTAGCTCTAAAGAAGATATTGAACTGTAATTAATACAGGGTCATCTGCCTAAATCTTTAGACACAGAATTAGAGAGGAAGCAATCTGGCTCCCTACCTACTTCCAAAGCAGAACTATCCTCTTCTGGTTCTTCAAGTAAGGTGTGGGCAAAAATTATGGGAGTGGAGCTCAAAAAACCCAACCAAAGCAACCCATAACAACTTTTCCCTTTGTCTCTACTGGCATTGCAATGGTGTTAGATACCCGTGTCAAATTCTTGCACAAAGAATGCTCCACTTTCAGCACAAAGGAATATTTATCACAATTATTTGGCAAAATAACTTTGCGAAAACAAATAGCTGAAAGAAAGCTTTGATATACTTGCAGGCATTTTATGAAACAAAAGGAAACGTAAATTCTTTGATTAAATCATACATAATGAATTATTCATCTAGCCCTTTTCTGCGTTAATCAGTTAACACAAGGTGATAACATGACTTTAGAAAAAATGAAAACAAACCTAAGGAACTGTAAGGAAGTAAGCAAAATCTGAAATGTGAACCAGAATAGAGCATGCATAATGAGATAATGAAGATTCCTTTTAAGACAGAGGGGAAGAGGCAAAAGCAGTACTCCTGCTGAACAAAGAACAACAATTGCATCTTTCATGACCTTGATCATGTCAATTCCAAATAAGAAGGTATTTGCTGGGGACATGCAAGAAATCTAAGCCATCTGAAGTTGTCCTGAGAGTTATCTTACCTGCACTATACTCGCAGCCTGTTTAGAGTCTGGAGAACCCAGACTCAGCTCTCTGGAGACCCAACTCTTTGATCCTCCCCTTGGAAGAAGGACTCAGCCCTGGGACTGACCAATGGACTCAGAACAGAAAGTCCTATCTGCCTTACTGAAAGGTAGGTTTGGACTCAAAAGGTAAGAATCATGCTTTGAGCTAATCATAGTCTTTCAGGGCTGTGAACCAGCACCACTGGACCAAAGAAGGAGCAAGTCTTGCTTCTGCATTACGTGAGCAGAGCGAACCCAGGGCAGAGCAGCACTCCCCCGTGCACCAGCACACACGCAGAGCTGAGATAAAGGAGAGTAGCCACTGTTAAAATCTAGTCCACGAAAGCGGGAAAACCACAACTAACCACTATTTATCAGAACATGTTAACATGACAAAGAAGGAGCAAGAAAAGGAGATGTAAATTTTTACACACCAAACAGCTTGGTCCCAGAGGGTAGAGAAGGCTTAAACCCAAATTTTTGCCAAAGCAGACATAAATAGCCATACCCAAGTACTTGAGGTGTGTACTCATCGCAGGGGTACTGAGGCTCTAGTAATAGTCGGCATAGCACAGAGTCCCCTGCAACATGGCAAAACCTATGGACCATCTCTGCCTGGAAGAAAGGGACCTGGGGGTTCTAATTGACAAGCGGCTGAATATGAGCTGGCAGTGTGCCCAGGTGGCCAAGAAAGCCAACGGCATCCTGGCTTGTATCAGAAATAGCGTGACCAGCAGAAGCAGGGAGGTGATTGTCCCCCTGTACTCAGCACTGGTGAGGCCACACCTGGAGTGTTGTGTCCAGTTTTGGGCACCTCAACACAAGAGAGATCTGGAGGTGCTGGAGCGAGTGCAGAGGAGGGCAACGAAACTGGTGAAGGGGCTGGAGAACAAATCATATGAAGAGAGGCTGAAGGAGCTGGGACTGTTTAGTATGAGGAAGAGGAGGCTGAGGGGAGACCTCATCACTCTCTACAACTACTTGAAAGGACACTGTAGAGAGGTTGGTGCTGGTCTCTTCTCACAGGTAATTAATGACAGAACAAGAGGGAATGGCTTCAAGCTCCAACAAGGTAGGTTTAGACTGGACATTAGGAAAGAATTCTTCACAGAGAGAGTGGTTGGGCATTGGAATAGGCTGCCCAGGGAGGTGGTTTAAGAGCTGTTTACATACAGTGCTGAGGGATATGGTGTAGGGGAGAACTTTGTAGAGTAGGATAGATGCTTGGACTCGATGATCCCAAGGGTCTCTTCCAACCTAGACAATCCTATGATTCTATGATTTATATCAAGACTGCATCGACTCCTGGTCAGGGCAAGAATTCATTCACAGTACTCTGTGGGGTTCACTGTTGAAAGTTTGGAGCAGCACAGCAGAAGCCCTCTCCACCGCCCGTTAGCATGCTTTCACAAGCCAACCCCTGCTACTGAGCACTGACACGGGAGTTCTATTCCAGAGACACCACTCCCTGATTTCAGCCTACATAATTTCCCCACCCCTCATCATGTTATTGGTAAGACCCCACGTTAGTGCAATGCCCATCACATCAGCATATAATTTCCTTCTCAGAACAGCCCATATTCAGCGACACAAAAAAATAATAATAGGTATGATTAACTGAAGTTTTGTGTACTAAGAGTACCAACAAAACCTCAAGGTAAATGTAAGTTTTTCTTTTTATCATTGCACAAAAATTTCTACACATGGATTTAGACTTCACGTATTCATATTTCTTTAAAAAAACCCCACTCTTTCATGGAGTTTACCATATTGGTGAATATTTATCAAGAATGTCCTCTGATTTTCCAGACTCCTTTTCCCCTGACCCCTAAATGTCTCAGCTTGAACCTGCATGAAATATATGCATACAAAAATATAAAGAGACTCCAAAGACAGAAAGAGAAGTGGCATTTGGAATTCCAACCTGCTGAGAAATATTTACTCTTACTTCACTTGACTTAAAAGTAGCTGAAGGGAGTTACTCTGAACAGTAATTTTATGCCTTGTAAAAGCTATCAAAGTTGCACACAGATGCATTTTACAGAAAGTCGAAGGAATGCTCACACTTCTTGGCAGGTGACTTAAGCCTGTGGCACTGTCTGGAGACAAGGTTGCAAGGGTGAATCAAGTGGTCCAGAAGATCTAAATCATTACATGAATTTAAACATTTTCTCAGCATCTGTATTCCCCAAGCCACAAGTGTGCTTTTGTTGATTAAACCTTTCAAAATGCTAATGCTCTCTGAATGGCTACAGTTCTAAATCCTGTGGTGCCCAAAAGAGCTCCAATGCGAGCTAGTCCGCATACCTAACTACTCTGTTTCTGGACTAAGCAGAGACAGGTGATTCCTCTCAGTAAGATATTCACCTAAGACCTAGCGTATTATTTCTGGAGGTAGACAGGAAATATTCTAAAGAACTGCACCTGCTTTTTTTAAAACAAAAACCACAGTCCTCTAAATCAGTTTGCAGCAGTTGCGAAGTTAAATTTCTACAAGTTGCAAATACAAATTGCTGTATCGATGCAAACACAGTACGTAGCAAAGAAGATGCAAGCCTTGAAAGGAAGATCGTAGGAGCCACGCTCTTTTGTAACTAGACTATTTTAATGTTTCCACTTTAAAGTCCTACCTCCTGCTACTGCTAATCCCGCCCCAAACCAAAAGAAGCAACTGTTAGTTGCTAGAAATGGATTTGAATGCACTTACTGTGAGATGCTTTGAATATCGCCATCAGAAATTATGTACTGTGCCTTCCTGCCCGCCACCTTTGCCCTTCAGCTTTGGCTTTTCAACTTGAGTTGAAATAGTTTCTTTTATCTTAGGTAGCATTATTTTGTGCTTTATTTCTCTGCTGAATTCCAGAGGTCAAAATTAACCTGTAGCAAGAGAAATAAAATAAATATAGGTCAATCTATTAATTGGATGACCTAGTAAGAACTTCACAATAAAATATGAAGGCCGAGAATTTTCAAAAGGAGATAGAAATGAGATTTTTTGTGTGGATACTAGTTATTGTAAGAAATCACCACTTTAATGCCTGCAGTCAGTTCTAACCTTGAGTTTACTTTAGAAATAAATAGGTAACAGCAAGCCCGCAGTAAGACCTGCATAAAGATCTTTGTTTAATACAAAATGGTCCCTTCTATGAGGTGGGTGGACAGCAGTAAGTTTTCCACAGGAGGCAGAACTGGAAAATAATGCTCTTGAAACTTGTGACTCTAACCATTATTGTGTAAGAGAATCAAATGGGTCACTGAAGACCCTTCATAATTAGATGACTGACTCCCAGTAATATCCACAGGAATTCCAGGACCAACTGGCAGCATGAATTAATAGGAAATGTTTCTCCAAAATCCCCTTTTCATTTTCTAACATGTCAGCCAGGCACTCCTATGCCCAGCTGTATTGCAGATGGTTTGGTTATTCTTTTGTAATTATAATTCATCTGAAGGTTATAGTTAGTTCTATAACAGCATTATATGCAACAATGACGCATCGGAAAAGACAAGACTCTGATTCTTCAGTTTTGCCACAAAAACGTTCCGCCCATGAGAACAACCAAAGTGAGTTGCACACCTTACTGCAGGGGCCACTGCTCACGTACAGGGTAGAAACAGGAGCCTGGCTTGGCTCAGCAGGCTTGGAGCTTCTGGCCTCCATCAGCTCCTTCCCTTCCCTCATCTAAACTGGGGCAGGGAGGGGGCTGCACCACTGCCCACACGGTGCCTGGCAGAAAGCCGGGCGGGTTGGGTCTCCCCGACACGAGGCAGGGGAAAGCCTAATGGGATTCCTCATCAGTCAGTGCTTTGAACTACATCTTCCCAGAGCTTCTCCTTACAGCGGGCTCCCTAAAGATGACCAAACTAAAAAAAAAAAAAAAAAAAGAAAGCCAAATTTAATTAGATTATAAACTAATTAGCTGGCTGTAAATGGAGAAAACTCAAAAGAGGGTAGGTAAAGCAGAACAGAAATAAAAAAGGTTTATACCCAAGTCTTCCCCTGTTAGCTATATTCTTGCAAGTAGGTCATTGCTTCTAAGCATGGTTTCAAACAAATTAAAGGCTCCGCTTTGCCGCAAACTGCATAGGTACTACAACCCCCTCTGGTGCCTCGGAACTGCTCACTCCCCTCACCAGAGACCTGGCTGTGGGTTTTCACACCCTGCTCTCCACAGCAGCCTGTTTGCCCTGTGAGCATCGGTCTCAAGCTCCTGCTCCTCACACTCACCCTACTTCCACCTGATCACCGTGGGCTGGAAATTTCTCTTTGGTGAACAGCTGTTCACCATAGAAGGAGCAGCCCCACCTGAGCTACTTTTAGCTTAAAGGATAAAAACACCAGCTGGATGCAAAATAAACCCGATAATGCCTGTTAAGTCTTTATTCTACACTATTTTTAAACAGCTTTCTGCCTCTGTAACAGCTGGCTTTGTCCCACACCCAACACACACAGCCGCTCACACAGACACGAGTATTCACCAGACTGGAGAGCATTGCTCTGACATGCTCCTAGTGCAAAGCCCTGCAAAGGAAATATTCTGGGTTGGTTTCTCCCTTTGACTTAGGGTTTTATTGTTCTGCTGAGTTTCTTTCCTTCCATTTGGGGAAGTTGCGTTTGAGAAAAGAAGGGCCTTGACAAACACTAATGGAAAAATCACTGGCCATAGCCTCCTCCTGGGTGTCCAGCAATACAGCTAAACCATGAGCCACAGCTGCAAAGAGCAGGTGCCCTCCTCCATCTGGGCACGTCAGCAACTACCACCAGAAATCAGGGAGCTCCCTCTCACCTCACTCATACCTTATTGCCCATCCTGTTCTTGTCTAGTCCCTTGTTTGTAAGAGGTGTCTACCATACAGGGTGGAAACGAAGGCCGGAGATTATCAGCTCATCAAGTACACTGAAGCAGATTCCTCACTAAATGTCACAATAAAGTCACAGAAAATACAGAATCTGCCTCTTCACCGAGACAAACTTGAAAGTTTTCAACTAGTTCTGAATCTTGATTTCCTTCTGAAAATCAGAAATAAAACTAACCATACAAAACAGCCAGCAGCTTCTGAATTTGAGTGGTCAACTGAGATTTGAAGAGTTCTGTATTTTTTTTTCTTCTTCCTCTGTATGAATAAATCCAAGCATTTTAATTTGGATCTCTCTCATTCTAGAGGCCTATTAAAAAAACCTACCTCCTAATAGACATGTCTGTTATGGCATATGGATGCAAAACTACAGGTGGGAGCAAAGCTGAGGAAAGGGATACTTGGTTTTCCTTTTGAAATTGTTACGTTTCCCCCCATAATCAAAAAGTTACTCTTAACACTGGAGATTTGGTCTCAGTGTCTGAAGTGCACCTTGTTGCTGAAATGTAGTCAGTTACCCTCTGAAAAAAAGAGTTATAATTTAACGGATTGAAATGCAGCAGCTCCAAATAGCAGCAGTAGGGAGAGTGCAAATACTGGAAATACTGGAGAGCTTCCAAATGTTTGGCATTAAAAAAAAAGAAATAAAAAAAAAAAAGCCACATGGCACAGCAATCTAAAGCCTTCTCTCTATAAATCAGAAATATTATTTTTTTTTTCAAATTTGCTTGCAACGATAACGCTAAAAGCTAAGAGTACTAGATGAAACTGGATAGGTCAGTCCTAGCAAGACCATGTGTTTTTTGTGGGATGGCTTTGAGAATGGCAGCTGCCACAAATGGATCTGGTTTCAGTGCCCTCTAAGGAGCTCTGTGGATCCACCTCCCCTTGCTGGATTGTCTACATCAGCTTTGTGGAGGAGTTGCAATGCTTTGATGAAAGCAAAGCCATTGAATTACTTTTGGTGATGACTCTGAATGTTAAACACTAAAAAGAAACAGAACAAGCTGGAGGAGGCCTCTCTTCTACTATCGATTTTCCATTTCCTTTTGACCATGACAAAGAAGTTGTGGATTAGATGTTGTCTTAATCTCTGCTACCCAAATACTTTCTGCAGTGTCCTGCAATTCCATCATGGTTATGTCACCACGATGGTCATGCTCTTGTAAACCGCATAACAGAGATACCTTATGATGATGCTTATCTTCTTACTATATGTTTTCTGTCTTTACATAGGCTGAAGCTCATAACCATACCAACTGAATTATTCTGGAGTACACCAGGTTGACCAGAGAAATTCTTACTGACCTGAACTATTGTATTTTTTAAAAAAGCAAAGGTAAAACAAAACTACCTTGAATTCTGCAAGGTAGTGCAGATAGATAAATTTGCCTTCAGTTACTCTGAAAAGCTGAATTATGCTTGCATGAAAAATTGCTCATCCAAGTTGAGATCCAAGGTCTAGTAAAAAAATCTTGGTAGTGGTTGAAGCCACCAGATGACCAAAGGGGAACGTGAATTAAGAAGGGCCTATCCCCTTGTGGGTAGAGGGGGATTTTTAAACTACTTCAGGACACTTAGAATACTTTTCAAAAAGACCTCTGGGAAAAAGAAAAAAGTTTCTCTAACACACATGCTAAACACATATTTAAAAAGGCAGTTATTTTAATGAGAATCAGAGGGACTGGTTCTAGCTTCTTCACATGACGACAGTGGCATATGGCGCCTAATCATACAAGAGAGACTAGAACAAACATAAAGGACTCTATGTGGGCATTTTTCTGCAAGTACTAGAATAGATGGCATGGTGAAGGCAGACTGGGAACTCTGGACAACCTGTACAAGTGTGTTTTAATATCACAGCACCCTTCAGGACTGCTTTAATTTCTTTCGGGAGAAATTCCTAAGCCTCATCTTTGGACCAGAACCCAGAAGACAAAACATTACTTAGCTTTTTACATACTTCTTTTCTATCTTTCTTTTTCCTCTGAACTTTACAAAACTATACCAGAATCTGGATTTCTGTTGCTACTACAGATTCAGAGTGAAATAATTTTCAACCTCCTCATTTAAACTTACAAAAACAGATAAAGGTTGAGGGAAAGGTTTTTTCCCTGTGATGTGAGAGTTGCTAGGATCATGAGGATAATAATTATTTTAAGACTTACAAACACAGAATGGGTAAGTACCATATATCACTAGTGTCACACTTGTAACAAAAGTTACTGTTTGATACGACAGATGAAGAAAAAAGCTTCACATGATATACTTCAAAGTACCTTCATCGTAATACTGAAGAGACTGAGTCACTGCCCCAGATGTCAAGTGTCCCCTGCAGAGAAACATAGTGACTGGAGACCTTCTCGTTTAGTCCCAGTTACTGTGATGTTATTTGTACTAGCAGAAGTGCTTAATTTATTTGTTTAAAAAATTAAATAAAATCTGTAAGCTATTTGTCTCAGTGTCATCCCACAACAGGCAGCATTTGAGTACTTGAGCAACTACTCTCCCTGTGCTTCTTTAATGGGAATCTAAGCAGGAGAGGGGGAAGAAGAAGAATGTCAAAAAACATTGTTACAGAACCTGAAACAGGATCAAGTTGGAAAACAGGAAAAAGTTGGCATGGGAAAATTAAGTATTTTCAGTACTTTCAGTGCAGCAACTTCTGTTTTTTTGTTATAAAATAATCAGAGGAGATACAGACACACCAGAAGGTATGAGAACAAGGCTTATGCCATTAGGAAGGAATTTTTTGTCATTCTAAATTGGCAAGGTTGCACTTGGACATTTAAAAGGCAGCCTTCATATCAGATTTTGAAGCTGGATTATACAGTGGAAAGTGTAAACCTTCTAGTCAAAGCTGCAACTTGCCAAACTAACATACCTGTAGTTTTCCAAGGAAATAAAAATAGTTATACAAAACTAGTTCTAAACCTACTTCTGTCCTTGTTCAGATTTAGACTAGATGAGCTGCCCAGTGGGCTGTCTTGGAATATGAACATTCAGAAAACGGTTCTCAAATACATACATGCAAAGACTATACCTGCTTAAAGGTTATTTAATTTAATTCTATCTGTCAAGTTAGATGCTTTTTTTTTTATCAAACTAGATAACTGTTCCCACCATCATACATGAGTTACAAACATTGGTAAAAGGAATCAGCAATAGTGTTGAAGAGTGTTATAAGACTATATGCAGAGTCTTCATCATTGCAGCACTAAGTGGTGTGATTTTTAACCACCAAAAGACAAAGTAGTCCTGATTTTCTAGAATAAAATCCCATAGGGAATTGGATATTGATTAGCCAGTAGCAGAAAACTATTCTTACTCTTAATTATGGTACCACTCACTTTAAACCCAAACTAGTTTTAAAAGTGCCTGTCTTTCAGATAGCAGAACATGACCTCATTTCTGATAGATTATGGGTTTTACACATCTCTGCCAGCACACTTGGAGAGGTTTGGAGGGGACGCTGTTCCTCTGGTATATGGTTAATTTTTACAGGGGGAGTGCTGGCTGGGGTTCGTTTGAGGACAAATTTTAATGTGGCTTGTAAGAGTGAGGTTTGACCTTGTTACCTGCAGAGTGGAGGTCGGCCACTCTGTGTGTGCTGGGGGTTTGAACGGGTATCTGCCCAACATCCCTGCAGGGTCACAGCCTCGGGACCTAAGAGCTACGAGAGAGTTTCATAACTTTACCCTGCAGGGACCTAAGTTTGCTCTTCAGCCTTTTCCTACGTGCACTTAAAACAAGAAAGTCTAAAAAGCACAGAACAAGCCTCATCCAAAATCCCTTGCTTTTCACCTGGAAAATCAAGAGCTAGGCCTAAGTGTGTCAGCAGCTCCAGGCTGAGCAAATACTGGCCTGTTCGTAGAGACCAACTTGAACTTGGTCCTTTTTGCCTTGAAGCCAGACGCTGCACAGCTTTACTGTTTCCTAGGCATGTTTCGTAGTAAGTTATTTAAGTTTCTCATTAAAATTTGGAGAAACAAAAGTAAATGTCAAAGTATGTATCTTCTCTCATTTGCAATGTTGCACTGAGTTTATTTTTAAAGCCTTGCAACCAAGGAACCAAAAAGAATGCCATGTTCTCTTTGAAGCACACATAAAGTGCACGTATTTAAAAAAAATATTCTGAGTTGTCTCTAACCAAGAATTACGTACTGAAAAAGTTAGCAAAAGACCTTGATGTTCCATGAATTGTTCAGTTTAGTAGGGGCAAATGGATAAAAGAAATCAAGAAAAAATAATCCATCAAAAGTCACTCTCCGTTTTTCACCTCTAGATTGGAGCCTGTAATGCCGTATTTTTATTTCTGTGACACCTATATAGTAGAGTAGCCAATAATATATCATTCTACAGGAAGCTAGTGATTCAGACCATACATTGCATTAAAAAAAAGTCCCACTGCTTGACACTGGTGCTTAGAATTTATTGGGTTTTTAATACTGATTGAGCTTATCTCTAAAAAAATTTACCATTTCATTTAAGAAGTATCACTACGAGGCTTAATAGTTGCCCTTACAAGACTCCTGCATAGCAACATAAATGCACAGAACACCTGAAATAGCCATTTGGGTAGTTCAAAATTGGACTTCAGGAAAGGAGACATTTAAAAAAAAATTATAATAGTTTTGAGTGTTCGTTGCTTTTGTCTTAGGAGCAAGGAAAGATAACTCCCTTTTCCAGGGGAGTCTACCTCACAGGCATTAGCTGGGTGCTTATGGAAAGACTGGGAGTACAGAGGTATGAGCATCTGCTCCAAGTGACTGAGTAGGGAGTGGGATGCAGCTCCAGCGTTACACACTCCAGACCTCCAGAGCGCCGAGCAAGCATTCCCTCTGAACCCAAAAGCCATCTGAACAAAGCCTCGCAGAGGCTCACATTTCAATAAAATGATGTATGTGACAAAGTTCTGCTTTACCAAAGTGCTCCGGATGGCTCTCCTGGGAGGCATTAAAGGGATGAAGAGAGGTAACACTCCTAGGAGGTGGAGAATCCGCTGGACAGAGAGGAGCCTTTTCCTTTTCTCTCTACTAAGTGACGTGACTGGTGCCACAGTATCAGAAATGCTGCAGAGCCCCCTAACTCCCACTCTGGCATTTTAACTGGTGCATACCATTTAAAGATTAGGCTCCCTCCAAGGCCTTTCCTTTTGTAGTGAACAATTTAGTCATGAGTATCCACTAAATCTACTCTAAGTGTCAGTTTGAGATAGAACAGGAGGGTTCTGCAAATTTCTTTTTCAAACAACTTAAGGCAGTGCTGCTCAAGGACTGACAGACAGACTGCAGCATTAAAGAAGCTCCTCTACCCTAATCAACTTTGTAAAAATCCAGAGAAACATATTCCTGTATAACTTTGACCAAGAGCTTTAAGCTCTGTGTGATGAATAGTTTCCCACCCCCACTGCAGATGTAGGCAAGAAAAAAACAGTTGGAAAGAATAGCTTTATAGACCTGTCACACTAATCTTATCATTTTCATATAACGCAGTCAAATTCAAAATAGATTTTAACACAGACTGTTGGGAACCCAACTATAAATTTTTTTTTCTTCCATAAGAAGTTCCTTAATGGAATTTTTAAGTGGGGAAAAAAAAAAGAAGAAATCACAGCCTTTGTCCTGCCATGCAAACCGCTTTTTAAAGACCTATTTCTCCATCTCTCTTTGCAAAAACAATAAATACATTCTTTCACACGGGGAGTTAAGAAGTATATTATTTATTGTAGTCAGGAGTTCCTTTCTGGGTATCCTGGATATGAGCTCACGCCATATCAACAACTAACAATAGCTATTGTTCCTGCAGTTTTAAGGAAGTTTCTGTACCCTGTTTCCTGAACACAGTATGTAAACTAATACATACAAAAAAGGTGTTTCATATTATTCCAGGTACATTGGGCCCCCTCCATGTCAACCTGCTAGCAATCTTTTTCCCAGAATCGGAAGAGTAAATATATACTTGTGTTTATCCATTTGTGAATGGGAACAGGTACTTCCATCACTAACTGTACGGAAACAGAACCCAAAGAAACACAACTACGTTTTTAATTTGGAAAGAGTATGTTCTAGCTCTTGGCTATTAAAACTGGCTGCCCTGATGGGTTAGTTCTTTAGGTAAATCATCACTTCTATAGTTTACTTGATTAAGGCGGCTAAAAACCTTCAGCTTCATACCCATCAGAAAGGTTGGTTTGTTATCATGTAACAGCAATAACTCCCAGCAAAGAAGGTGTTGACCAGACGGAGTGACTGAGCTGTGACTTATTTTTCCACCAAACCCTCAGACTTAATATTCATATAGATGTAGATAGACATGTAATACATGTATACCTTGTTCTGCATAAAATTTACAGTTGTGCCAGAAAGATGGAGTAAATGTCTCTAGGGTGCACAGAAAACAAATTAACCTTCTCAGAATGCAAATCCGGAATATCCCAGTGTGACTGAATGGGGGAGGTCAGCCTTGCAATTTTACCTCTTGCAATACTTCTGCCTTGCAATATTACATATTTCTACCAGTGAAGGCAAAAACTGTGGGACTTTTCTTCACTGTCTCACAGCCTTCATCTTCTAGAGGAGGGACCAGGCATCCCACTTGCACCAGTCTATCTGCAGGTAGTGGACATTACTGTCTGCAGGTAGTGGACATGACTGCTAGCCAGTCCTCAGGCCAAACAAAACAGGGGTGTTTCTGAGGGTCACAGTGAATGCTTGTAATCTCAAATCAGATCTGGCAGCCTTGACCACGTGCAAAGCTATGCAAATTCCTCTTTCTAGTCCCCACACAACTGTCCCTCCCTCCCCAGCAGTGTCTCACCTCTACATTCAACAGTTGGCCATAACAGACTCACAGAAGAGCCAAGGTGGGAAGATCATCTCACCCAGCCCCCCTAGCTCAAGCAGGGTCACCTACAGCACATTGTTCAGGACCATATCTAGCCAGGTTTTCAATATCTTCAAGGATGGAAACTTGACAGCCTTTCTGGGCACCCCTTTTTAGTGTTCTACCACCTTCACAGTAAAAAAAGTGTTTTCTCATGTTTAAGTGGATTTTGCTGTGTTAGATTTTGTGCTCAATGCCTCTTATCCTGTCACTGGGCATAACTGGGAAGAGCCTATTTCCAGTTTACTAAAGGGAAGATGATGTTGATTTAACTGCTATGATTCTGCTACACATCCATGAAATTCCCCACTGCTGCTGGAGCTCTCCCCCCTTGTGTGGGATGCCACTGAGACAATCCAGTGAAAAACTCATCCCGAAGATCCCGCTGCATTTGTCCTGGTTATGGTGCTACTGGAGAACCGCAGTGAGCACAGCTCATGAGAAAGAGAACAGAGGAATATCCCACAGTGTGAGGCTGAGCAGAATGCCATAGATGCGAGTCACTCTCAGGGACATTCTCATTTTTGCTTCAGGGAACTTCACCCAGACCCCTCCTTCCAAGTACCAGTTATCATGGTAAGCCCCTACCCTCAGTCCCCCCAGTTTAATCACTGCTATGTTTACAATACAAAGCTTTAGGAAAGGAGACTGTTTTCTGGTGAGGATTGATGACCGTGATCTGAACCTTAAAATAGGAAAAGAAATAAAGACGTGATAAAGACATTAACAATGTATGGTTTAATATATCAAGGCTGGGCAAGCCAATTAGGACTGAATAGAAAGTAAGCTAAATCTTTTCCCACAACTCTAATCCTTTCTGTAGGATTTGAAAGAGAATAAAAAGCTGCTACTGCTTTAAAAGTTACTTTCATGGTCATTTTTATGTTTTTATACTAATAATCATGCTCCTGCCAGGAGCACAAATGAAAGTGCTGAAACACCCCACAGCCTTTCCTGTGAGATTTACAGACTAATTTTACAGGTCTAACAAGTTTGAATTATTGGGATTGGATTCAAATAAGCTTCTAAATTTGGGAGTATCTCTCTGAATCCAATACGAGATCCTTACTATTTGAATCTCCCTCAGCCCTATGGTAGCCACAGTATATTGTTGTGCTTTTACTGCATGTCCTGTTTAAGGGTTTAATACTGGCTTTTAGATCTTTTCTTTCCAGGCAATCTGTTGAATTGCTAATAGTGCCCAATTGACTCCTCTGGCTGCTGCTATTCTCAGAGCATGAAGCCGTAAGTGAACTTGGAAGAGCAGAATGAGGGCAGGCAGGGGTAATACAGCCCAGTGAAGTCCGGGATGGTTTGTCTGGACTTCAGCTGCACTTCCATTTAAGATTTCAGAGAACTCCGCTAACGGTCCACTGGTGAGAGAAACCACAGAAGGGAAAGGAACAAAGGGAGAATCAAGCAGGAAGATGAGACCACATTTCACCTCCTGCAGCCTCTTTGGTCCTGTAACGTGGGATTCCCTCTCAAACACCTGCTCGGGAAGCACTGTGGATGGGACTGCAGTCCCTAGAACAAGCCAGGAAAGACATTTTAACATTAAAAAAAAATTACTCTCCCCAGTGTCTAAATTATGCCAAGGATCTCCCAATTCCTCCCATAAAAATGGAAGAACAAAAGGCAACTTAAAGCCCCTTCTATCCTTGAACTGAACTTCTTACTTTTAGCTCATCAGGCTAGTGCTGAATTTTAAATTAAACACTTAATTGTCCATTTTCTCATTCCACCCAAAAGTGGAAGGGAAAAATCATCAGTATTAATAATCAAAACCTACACAAAGAGAAAGTTTAATACATATATATGAATTGTGCCCTTGTAGACAAGGGTGCTGCTATCAATTGCTCCCTGGCAATGAATAACGAATTAACTTTCTGATCGTCATCAGCTATGATTTTACTCTGCGTATGACATGAATTCTGTTCCCAAAGTCAGCGGGGACCTGATCCTGCAAACATTTTAGAACACTAAGTTTTGACCCTAAATATATATTACTTAACCTCCACGATTCCATCTTTTTTGAGAATAACTTTAATGGAGCAGCTTTAGAGAATCTGCAAATGTGGGTGTTTGTGGTATTAGTGTGTACGTTTGAAAAAAATAACTATGTTAATACAGATATTTCTGAAGTGTAAATGTTGAGGTTAAGGAAAAATAATTTTTAAAAATTCTTAGAAAGAAATGCAAAGAAAAAATACCAGTGCTCGTCTTTCTTAATGCATCCTTTTCATTGTAGGTTTAAAGTGAAAAGGAAAATTAATTTATTAACTTAAATGATGTCTCTTTTTTGTCATTTAGCAAAACAAAAGCCCAAAACATCTTTGGTGGGGCTAGGCTTAGAAATCCTATTTTTACATAGGCTTTGAAAACCAAAACCTAAAAACATTCCAAAGAAAAAGGTTCATGAATAAGTAAGTTCTCTGGTTTTGCTCTGCTTCCACAAATCTCACCACTGTGCATACCCACAAGTGCGTACACACACAGAGGCACACACATACACAGAGATTTTGAGGGCTGAGCGACAGCTGAAAGCAGCTATTCCATACAAGTAGCATTACAATAAAACCTATAGAAAAGAAGACTGCAAGTGAACTAGAGCTTTGGGCTTAGTAAGGCATTTTAAAATATTTTTCATTCAGCTATTAATATTGTATTAAAAAAATAATGGTTTTAGCTCAAATTCCCATGTTTCAAAGCTCACACAGCTCTAACACCGAGGTTATCTTGTTTGGCATGAGAACAGCTCATGTCTACATTAAAGCTGGAAGCTTAGAAGTGACATAAACAGGCCTTTTTCTATAAAGATAAAAGGCTAAGCTTTAAAGAATTTTATATTTATAGATAAACGTTTCCATAGTAATCATTACAGTGAAACTTGCTGGTGTCAGCAATCCTTTGCATACAAAAATGGCTTATATTCAAATTAGCAGGAATCACAGAATCAGATCCCAGCTGCTACCTGAAGGAAGGGCTTGCAGGAAAAGTGTGAATGGGGTGGGCAATTGCCCTTATTGTGATCACCTCTCTGCTCCCTTCTGCCCTGTGTGCCGAGACGTAAAACAGGAGCTACGATATAGGAGGCAACTTTGAGCACCGCAAAAAATAATTTAGGAGACCCAGGCGTCCTTTTGCCATCTCTAATTTTTAAGCTTCAGTGGTATATATACAGACAAAGCAAAAAGCATAAGACAGGCAACAAGGAGAAAGCTGGGTCGGGGACAGGGGAATGGTTTTTCCCCTCACCTGTTCCCTGCGACTTGGACTCTTTTACAATATGCTACAAATTCAATCCCCGCTTTGGGAAGATGTCCATTTCTTGTTACGTAGGGCAAACATCACTTTCCCGTAGCCCTCGCTGGGGCAGGATTTCCCCTCTAGCACTCAGCAAAGGCCTCCAGAAGCATTGTCCCACTGATGAGCCTTGGCCGACCAGGACTGCTTCTTACTACATCCCCTGCAACAGGCAGACTAGAGTTTGAAATGATGGGAGTTATTTAAAGCAACGAGGCTACAGTAATCATGTAAGATAAGACTCAAACTGCATGTTTCTGGAGGTTTCTACAATGCCCTGAAGTCAATTAGGTTTTAATTAAAAAAAAAAAAAAAAGTGACATGAAGGCTTTCAGTTTATGAATTTTTAAAATGCTGCTAGTTAATTAAACAAAGGAAGGAAAATATCACACTCCCTTCTTTACAGGTGGCAAGATGAAGGAGAAGAGAGGTGAGGTGACTTACTGGGGGACAACACGGTAAGTCAGTGGTGCCTGGCACAGAACCAAGCCTCCTCACTCTGAGATTACATCCTACTCACTCCTTGAAGTCCTGGAGAAGGGAAAAGAAAAATAGCTAGGAGAGCTGTTCAGCTTTGAAATGAGAAGGCTGTGCGTGTGAGCCCACAGGCGTACGAACATATGCCATGAGAGAGATGCAAGTAATACTCCCTGATCAGCAATAATAAAAAACTCCCTCCTCCACCATTTTTCTTTACCAAAAAAAAACCAAGGCAAACCAGGGAGGGGGGTAAGTCTGAGTGGTTTGCAATTAACGTACAAATGTTTCCATTGTAATTAGCCTGCTAATACCTGCCACTGTCAGTGCCTCTTCCCGGAGAGGGCTCGTTCCCTGTTTCTCTTGGCACGAGGCTCTCTGACACTCACAAGAGATTACTTTCACAAGGTGCTCCCTGTGCACGCTCAATAGCCATTTTACCCAGGTTTTTATGGTGTCTTTGGAGACGTGGATCCAGTTGCTTGGCTCCTGCAAAGCTACTGTAGTCTGGGGCTCGGCTGGCAGAAAAGCAGCCCCCAATAAATAACGGAACTCTTTTGGATGGGGAGATGTTTGTGTTAACACCTAGCAGAAGGGAGGGAACGGGGGCCGGGAGGAGCAGCCACGCTTCAAAGAGGTTGCCCCTGGCAAGCGCGGGCCCCCCCGCGGCCAGCCGGCTGCTGCCTGCGGTTGGCAAGCCCTGCTGGAGCCGTGGCCACCTTGGCTGCCAGCGGCTCCGGGGGGCTGGGCAGAACGGCCCCCGGCTGGCCCTGGCTCCCAGGCGCTGTCACGGGGTGTTGGAGCCCCCGTTAAGTAGAGAATGAGATGGGAAATGTGGAAAAGGGAGCGGAGGGGCTGCGCTCCCGCAGGTTTGATGCGGCGGTAGCCCCCCAGCTCTGGGCTTCAGGAAAAACGCTCCTTGTTGAATTACCTCCAAAAAATACCATGTCCTGTGCGCTGTGCTGCGCTGGCTCCCTCACTGGCAAGACTCTCTTTGGAAAGAGTTTTGCTACACAAGTCCCTTGTGATATAGCTTAGATTTTTATCCCAGCCCAAAGCATCTCAGCGGAGGTCTGCGTAGCAGGCTGCCCCCCTCCAAATACCCAGCTTTCCTGTGAGGTGTTCAGCAGCAAACCTGAAGCGTTTCTTCTCCCCACTGCTCCTTTGCTCCCTTCTGTAACCGAGGGTCAAAACACCAGAGAGGCAGGGCAGTATTGCAGTGCAATGGTTGTACTTACAAATTATTTGACCTGGGCCAAGATCCAGGGAAGTCAGTGGGTTTTGGATCAAGCTCTACCACTGGACAGCAACGCTAATTATATTTTTTGCATTTCTGCAGCACATGCCACCCCAGCATGCGATGTTTTACAGGCATTAGTTAAGACCCACAGGCTTCTGGTGAGAAAGAAAACCACCCATTTTATAGAGGAGGAATACAAGCTAATGCAGATCCTTTGCTCTTTGCTGCTCAGGAGATTTCAAAGACAAATCTAGGAATTCTCAGTCACGGCATCATGGAATCGTTGGAGTTGGAAGGGACCTCTAGAGACCATCCAGTCCAACTCCCCTGCCAAAGCAGGGTTGCCCAGAGCACATCACTCAGGACTCCATCCAGGCGGGGCTTGAAGATCTCCAGAGAAGGGGACTCCACACCCTCCCTGGGCAGCCTCTTCCAGGGCTCTGCCACCCTCATCCCAAAGAAGTTCTTCCTCACATTGGAGTGGAACTTCTCATGTTCCAGCTTGTGCCCGTTGCCCCTTGTCCTGTCACCGGGAACCACTGGAAAGAGTCCGGCTCCATCATCCTTCAACCCACCCTTTTAGGTACTTGTAAACACAGATAAGGTCTCCCCTCAGCCTTCTCTTCTCCAGGGTAAAGAGCCCCAGCTGTCTCAGCCTTTCCTCATCAGGGAGGTGCTCCAATCCCTTAATCACCTTAGTTGTCCTTTCTGTACTTCCACTCTCAGTGGCTACCTATGATGTAAATCAACAGTGGGTGTCAAAGCAGTTCCCTCTGAAGCCATCCCCCCCTAACACACACATTTCTGGGAACTACCCACCCTCGTGGCTGTATCCATGGGTATATTGTCTGTGCACACCAACAGCTTCCAAGTTCATACCACACATGCAACTGCACACCACCTCTGTGAGTATACGCACAGACACTTGTAATTTTAAAAATTAGATCTCTGTTCCCTAGCCATTATTTACCACACACTAGGGCCTGATAGACCACTGTTTCCTCTCAATTGCTTTGAACAGGAAATAAATGCAATTACTTGCCCTGCTGTTTGGCAAATGGTGATTTTTGCATTGTTGTGGTAGTTCTGTGTGTGCGTGCACGTGTGCGTGCGCGTGTGTCAGAGGGACATAACCTCAGAGAAGAGCAGGCGCTTTAGTTAAATACCCTGAGATTCCACTCTAATCTCTTGTTATTGTGAGTTTTATGAAATAAATCCTGCACTGAAATTTTCCATGTGTGGTCTCAATGGAAAGTAACATATTACAGAAGGTTTGAAGAAAGTCTGCTTAGACATTTTAAGTTGCGAGAGTAGGATGGAAAACACTTTTGCTGTAAGTTCCAAATGTCACTTTTTAAAAAAAAATGGCCAAAATTAAAAACTTCAAACATAGTTTCCTTCAGTTTTTACAGCCCCTGTTGAAAAAACAAAGTCTGAGGCAAATTGGCCAAGGGGTTTTTGAATGACCACATTTGCAGATGCCGATTATAAAAAAAATTATGCCATCCACATTCCAGAATATTTCAGGACTCTCAGACAACATTGCAAGGGAGTTAAATGGACTCATTTCACCACTGTTTTTTGATGGAGCAATGCGTAATTAAGGACAGGATAACGAAACGCTCGGCTACTCTGAAATGCCATCTTAGATTATTTGAATAAGAGGTGAAGCAATAAATAACTTCACGCGGCACTTCATAGTGGCAGAAATGCCAAGAGTATCCCACTCAAATATAGGGAAAGATGCAATTCCCCCTTATGTTCTTTCTATTTCTTGATTTTTCCAGCTCCTTTTTTTTCCTCCCCATGAATTGCCTGTCGCCCCCACCATCCTCCTTCACCTTCCCACACAGATCCTTTTTTGTAAGTAACTGTGGAACGTTCCAGCTCTACGCTGTGTGAGTTAATGCAGTGCGACAGAGGGAGAGGCAACATCAGGGAGTCAGAGATTTGAAAAGTTAAGGGGCTGAGTCCCTGGCTTCAGTTCAATCGATAATCGCCCCGCGTTTCTCCCCGCCCAATTAACTCGGCCACATTGCGCGCACCTCGTCTTTCACACCAGCTCGTGAGAAGCAGATCTACTGTTGGTGACACAGCGTCCCGATCGTGCAAGGACAGTGAAAAAAGTCTCACTGACGTTGGTAGAGACAAAGCAAGATCCAGTACAATGGCCTCAAATAGACCCCGGGTTACAAAGCTTTAATTTGCACTGCACCTTGAGATCAACCAAGGGTTGCAGAAGGAGATATTTTCCCCTCGTACAACAACTTCAGGCCCCGTTGGGAAGAAAATGCCCGTAGCCAGCAAGGCTGAAAACTAGGCAAGTAATATCAAAATGAAAAGTGCAGGATGACCGGGGCTGGTTGTTGTTGTTTGAGAAAACAAGTAACTAGGAAAGGGCCGGGTACTGCCTGCGTACCACCATAGCTGCCTCCGTAGTTCCTGTAACTGTGGAATAATTTCAGCTGAAAATAAGTTTTCTCCCACCCCAGAAACGACCACAACCCTTATAGAAGGTACAAGTGCTTTGGTATGGAGGTGCTTTATGCCGCTCCAGGTTATGCCCCCATCTACACAGAGCAGGCTAAAGCTGCAGAAATAGTGTTGGAAGTGCTCAAGGCAGGGGCTTTTCATGCCTGTCCTCCACTTTTCCTTACATCACTAATCTAAATGCCAACTAAACCTTCACCAAGGCTAAAATTAAAGCAGGACAACTATTTACACCCAGAAGAACCTGACCAAGTTTCAAAATACATCAGTTTCTCAAAATGTTTCCCTGCCAGCTCCAGGTCCCACCTCACGCCACGGAACTGAGCCGACGGGAAGTCAGCAAGGATGAGCAAGTTCCTCCCTGCCTGGGGCAGCTTCCCTCTCTCTCACTTCAACGTGAGCCAACTGCAGTGGCAGTCCTAGGTTGCCTACACCTCCCCTAGCAGGATGGTGCCACCAGCCCTCCTCTGAGGTTGAGCAGCTTCTGGGCTGGAGGACCAAGCCCAGCACGTGGCCGTGAAGCCACCTTCTTCCAGCACAGTCTGCCGTCAGCCTCACCCCACCATCCACGAGAGCTCTGCAGTTCCAGAGAAACCAAGACTTGGTCCCACTCTCAGTGCTGTGGGACAAAAGGTTGGTTAAGGATATTTAAGCTTGTTTGGTTTCATTATCACTTCACAGCCCGCAGCAGCCAGTGGAGGAACTTCAGTTACTTGACATTTATAGCAACTCAGTTGCATACCCAGCACTAACTTCAATGGCTGCTGCAATCCATGATGATAACTCTACCTTCTCTTCTCCTCTACTCAGGGCAAAAAGCTACATAAAGCTTTGCAAGTATAATCCAAAAACAGGCTTAGACAAAAGGAGAGTTTCCAATTCTAGCTTGAAGTACTAAAAAAAAAGTAATAAAAAATACACAAACCTCTACATACATACAAACAACTTGGTTCTGACTTTCCCTTATTTTTTCCCTCCTTTGCCTTTCCCTACACCAATTCTACCACACAGGCAAGGGTATGGTTCACCTGACTGTCCACATTCCCATGAGATTGCCAGTACGCTAGAGTCAGATATTGTCTGGTATCCATCTCAACAAATACTGTAATGGCCTTTCATCCGAATTTGTTCCTCATTAAATGTTCCCTTACACATTAAAAAACCACATAGAGAAGGATGGAGCAAAGGAAAACAAGCAGTGAAGTTTATGACTAAAGTGATCTTTCACTTTGCTGACCAAACCAAATGCAATTTTTTCCCTCTAATTTTAAATTCTATTTTTTTTCTCTAATTTTAGTCTACCTGAATGAACCCTTCCTTCATTTTGTTAAGGTGATTATTTTTAAAATTATGGAAGTAAGTAAAATTTAAGATAACAAAGCAAAGCACTTCAAATAAAAAAAGTCAAAACATTTCTTTTGAAATTCAAAATTCCAATTTTTTTTGACAGATTTGTGAATTTGTTTCTTCTGGAGCTAAATATACAGAGCTGGTAAGACGTTTCACTGCAAACATTCTGCCGAGATCTGAAGAGAAGCCTTTTTTTGTTGTGTGCCTGAATTTTTTCATGGTAAGAGGGGCCATTTAGCAAGGCAGGACAATGTTCAGAGATGCCAGTGCTGCCCCTCTTGATTGCCAGCGTTGGCTACCATCTGCTGCCTGATTGCTATCATTTTAGTGCAGATCGTATCATCTCCTAGCATCAATGCCAGGGTCCCCGAGGCTTGGGGGTCTAGAGCTCGGTGCCAGCATCAAACACCGTGCTACTCGGTTTGCATCGCTAAGTAGCAGCAACATTCATGCAGAAAGGGAAAAACATTTACGGACTTGGGTAAAAGTCTAGCAAATACCCATTAGAATCTTTCACCTCCCTCCTCAAACAAATGAAACCCAAGGAAAAACCGATGGTGATCGCCGTGTGTTCAGGGTCATGGGCCGCTTTCTCAGCCGGAGCACAGCAGAGCTCTCCTGGCTGCCGGTGGAATGATGCTCATTTATATGAGTGAGGCACATGGCCCACAGTTTACCTTACACATCCAAAGTCCCATGTAGACTTAATTTAGACTTTCCACAAATTAACACCTTTTAACATTATTCACTTCGAATTTGTCAGTTTTTCTGCAGTAATCGATTAACAGTTGTTTTCAAGTTAGGGTTTATCTCTTGTTGGCGGGTATATTTATGACACATGGTTACACCTACAAGAATACATTAAAGTTTTTTGAGCGACTTGGAACTAGAAAGGCAGACTAGTGCCTTGGAGTTGCTACAATCTTTGATGTCAGTAGGAGACTGCATTTACCAAAATCAAGCAATAGAGTTCTGTTTTCCGAGATTAAAGCAGTCCAGGTTAAACTTTTAAAGAAGCCGAGTCAACGCAAGTAACTTTCAAACACACCTTTGAAATGTTCAGAAATATTAACAGAGCACCATGCATAAAACTTTTACCTGTGTATCTCCCCCTTGATTAACTTCTTTTTCTGAGAGAGATAATGGTGTTTTTTATATAGCATCCAGTTGAACAAAGGAGAAACAGAGCCTGAACTGTGTGCTCTGGGCACCAGAATCTGATGCAACTCACTTTCATCTCGGTGTAGCTTATCTGGTAGGCAGACCCAATGGAGGCATGAATTCCTAAGGATAAGTTATATTATACAGCATGTGACTGGATTCAGCCAACTCACCAGTGATGAATTTGCCTTCTCTTCCAGAGTTTTACTTGCTTTTAAACAGAAACCTTCCCAAACGGAATTAGCCTGTCAGTTAAATCTTTACCATAGTTAGACATGATGCAAAAAAAAAAACCCAAAAAACCCCCAAAACAAATATGCAAGTTACAGACCCACAGCCCAGCCTGCACGTCAAAGTAGACAAACGTGATTGTATTCACGCATATATAATATCCATATAGATAAAACACACCACCTGATTGAGCTTATCTTTAACGACACAGGATTGTGACTCGGGAAAACAGAATTTGATTCCCAGCTTTGCTACTGAATTCTTCTGTGACTTGAGCTAGCACATGTAACGTCTAAGTCTCTCATTCATTTATGTAGACAAAACAGTCCTTTGGGGGCAAGGGTTGTCTTCACTGCATGCTTCTATATTGCCTAATGAAATAGCTCTGATGCGAGGTGGAATTTTGCATGTCACAAATAAGTTATTGATAGGTCTTCTTTTTTTTTTTTTTAATGCCAAAAATAGATCACAATGAGGGCAGTGTTGGGCAAATACTGTAATTAAGGAACAACATGTTTCTAGTTTCATTTTCTCCTGCTGTAATAAATACTGCAAACACTTGTCTTACAGTACTAGTTCAAAGCATTCCAGGTTGCAGTGAGCTACTTCTCTGTTTGGGGGATATCAGTATAATATATGCTGGTATTTTATAAGGGCTTTCTTCAGACATGCAGAAATTTGAGACAGAATTCATCAACACCTTTTCTCCGACTGCCAACGCAGAGCTGTGGCTGGGAGATGTGAAATGTTCTGTGGCAGCTAGGGAACACAGGACCTAACTGGGGAAAGCAATCAAAGCTGCATGATGGTGCACAGACTATAAAGCCCGTGCCCAATTCGCATCAGCCAGCCTTGATCTGAGTCAAGCGATGCTGTTTTAATATTTCTTCTGGAAGGGCAGCAACTTCATTAAATGTGACGCTGCATATTATCCACCATCACTCTCATCATCCTCCTCTAGGATACACCCACACCCCTGGGCTAGAGAAAGCTGCAGAGCTAAAGACCCTCGCTTCCCATTAACTACCAAGAAGAGACTAAACACTACTTTCCAAACTCTGTGTCACCATTATTTACCGCACAGACCTCGGCTTTTAAATATGTGTTTTAATTTCCTATAATCCCAGCTCCTACCATGATTATGTGGAATTCCATTTATTCTATTTGTTCTATTTTAAAAGGGATGAAGTCATCTGTGCTGGAAACTATGACCTGATTGAAAGTACTGAAATGCTGCAATGTCTCAGACACAGCTCTGGCACATGAAGAAGTATAAATTAAACTCTTCTGCAGACATTTGATCTCTTGCTATGAAAAGGGATATTGTGCTTCCTCTGTTTAACAGTATTCTCTGTCCACTGTGAAAAGAACCCTGTTTTTACTTTTTTTTTTTTTAAGTGTGGCATTTTTTTCCACTCTAAATAGGGTTGCAAATTAGGCTTCGGCATGTATACACACAGAGTCTATATATTACTGACTGCTGTGAACTAAGGGATGCCAATGCCAGATCTCACAGACTCATTAACCAACTGATTCAATCGTTACCAGTGAATCTAATCCTTCTGAGCTGGAGGACCGTGCATAGTGCAAGAATTCCACAGTTGCAAACCATTTTTGGTCATGAGTAATAGATCAGCAGAAGGCAAGGCAGCACGTTAATCCAGCCAACAGTCATTTCTTATAGTTATCTACAAAAATTCCAAAACTACAAATAGTAACCCTTCCCCTTTTAGCATTAAGTCACCAATTACAGATACCACTTCTTCATTCAAGGTAATTCTATGTGCCTTGCAAACTCTAATACAGTTCTGTGCAGAGTGGTATTCTTGCTCCAGAATTTTAAGTAAATGCGTATAAACCTTGGTTCTTGCAACATGAGCTATAATTCAGCATGTTGTGCTGTAAAATCATCCAGTAAAGCCATCTCACGCTAGACATTATTTGGTACAGAATTAGCTCAACTTGCCTACTCGTGTCGAGATCTAGGGAAGGTTTGGTGAGAATAGCCATGCTGAAAAATAGTACTTGAGTTCCTGCAGGGTTAGCCATAGATGAGGTCTGTGAACTACAGTGAATTACCCCTTTTCCACAACAAGCCAGACAACTCATATTAATAGCTAAGGAGTTTTTTCTGTCAGTAAGATTCATGTCGGGGGCAATACTCTTCAGTGCAAACAGACCCCTTCTGATTTCTGTATCAAACGCTTTCAACTTAAAACAATATTGGACAAGATCTTGAAGTGCTCAATACTGACCTGCATTCGATCCCATGAAAATGGAAGAGAAAAAAAAAATAAATCTCTCACTGCAGGCAGTAGAAGAAGACAAAAGACAATGGAAATATTCCTTTTTATAAATCTCAATAATATATTTTTTTACTATAGAAGCCCTGAAAAAAAAAAAAAGCAGTCCCTGCAAAAAACCAGCTCATATACTAGTAGCTGAGTTATTTCTTTGTTGTATGTGGCTACCAGCAATAACATGTTCCAGCGCGGCACGGACCAATGGCCAGGCAAGGCAGGGCTGTGGGGAGCTGGAGACCAGCCCTGCTGTTGGGAAGAGTCTGGGCAGGTCCCCTCAATGCCCTGTCACCGACACAGTGAAACAGTGAGAGGGACAAATAAACTGCCTTAACTTATCATCCTTTGCAAGGGGCACAATATCCCGTTGCAGGAACTTCTCTTCCAGTTGACAGCACAGATAACTTCTTCAGAGAAAGACATCACCTCTTCTATTTTAATGCTAGAAATAACTCAGTCTCCTGCTCCTACCTCAAGACAATTGTACATCTTTAGCTAGCCAAAAGATTTCTGTTGATGTTTCTGTGTTAGAAGACTGAATTTTTGCTAGCCACCATTTTTAATAGCATGCTCTTTCCTTAAAGAGAGTCTGAACTTTGTTGAAACAAAAAGATTTTAAGTATTTTAGCCACAAATATTTTGAGGCTACATCTACCAGTCTCTACTTTTCCCTACATTTTCTACTGCTAATGGAGCCTTGCAGGAAAAAAAAAAAACCCACCCTTCACTCTATATTCCCTCCTTCTTTCATTTCACAATAATACGATGTGCAGTCATTGCTCTTTGATGTTCCTTTGTGCTGGGATTTTCAAAGGAAATTAGCTTCCAAACTACGATGACACTCAGCAGCAGAAGCTGAGCGCCTGACTTCAGTGGGCCCCACTGAACATTCAGGCTCAAACTCTAATACTGAAAAGACCCAGAGACTGACATCTTTTGTGGCATTTAGTCCTGTCAGAGTTATGTGGTAGTGTGGAAGAAATGGATGTCCACCGGAAAACTAAAAACCTGTGATATATAACACATATCTCTTTAGGTTTGGGTTTTTTTTCCTATCAGATGTCCTTATGTCATCTTGGATGCTTCAATATAAAATAAAAATCAGCTAATACAATCAAAATAGTGTAATACACATCAGCTGTGCAATTTCTGCTTCATTTTGCAGAGTCATTCCTTTAGTCTTTGAACACTATATTTGAGTGCTTTATTCTGAGGTGGCTCCTCTTATGGAACAGCCTTCAGAAGTTGTTTGAGTGCCTTCAGCGTCGCTGGGTTTGTTTTGTTTTGGTTCAGAAAAAGCATTTTCAGGAAGTTGCAGCTTTGTGACTGGGCAGTTCCTGAAGCAAGAGGAGGGTTAGGATGTGGTCCCCAGTCATGGATCATGTTTTATATGTAATGATCAGTCGAGGAAAGGGGCATTTTCGCTGGCAGCCAGAAGGAAGGGGGAACAAGTGCACTAATCAGTATACTGCCAAGTTAAAAAAAGTGGGTGAGGGTCATCTTTAAAGACAAGCTCAGGGAGACTTTGCAAGCCTTGTCAGAGAGTGAGCAGGTGCATGGGAAGCATCTGATCCCTAGAGCACCCAACAGGCCAACTCCAGGGACAAACCCAGGCTTTCCTGGAAACCCATATCGAGCTGCTCAGCTTGAAGCACTTCTAGCAACACACCTGAGCTGAAGTAGTTTACTTGAAACTTAAATGTAAATAGCAGAAAATATCACCAGAGTGGTTTTCTCTGATCCATATTTCTGTCAAACCAAAATCACAGTCCGGCTTTGCAGGCTGCTTTTCTGTATGTGGCTGGTACGAGTGGCTTCCCCTGAGCGCTGCAGAAAAGGAGGAGAAATAGTTCACCACTAACTGAAATATACTCATCTCTTCATTAGGAATACAAACCCTTATGAGCTATAAATTCCTAATTGAAATTTAATAAATTTTATTAATAGATTTCCTGTTTTTTCTCCGGGGCTCTAACATTCCTCGTTGATGAAGAAGGCTTCTCCCCTTGCTTACGCCTTTGCAATTAGCCCTCTAGTCCTTGAGGTGGTTAGAGCAGCACTGCGTCAACTCACATTATTGATTTCAGTGGAATAGTTTCTCTATGAGTCCCTCATTTCCTCCAGCACCCAGAACATCTCAGAGAACCCTGTGGATGTTGTCCAACGAGCAGTTTCCCAACTCTTACAGCTACCCCTGGTTACACCATCCCTGTCTCACTCCTGACATAATGATGCAGCCAGCATCCCAGCTATGTCCCCTTTGCCGCTAACAGCTGGGAGGAAGTTAGGAAGTAGCATGCCCATTTTTACCAGCCATGCATCAGAGTTCACCTGGGATCCTAGAAGGGAGACCACAAAGGGATCGCTAGCAGATCTCTAGCTCTATAACTCAAATATCTATGGACAAGAGAGATATCCAAGTCCTCATAGCTGTGAACACAGTCATGGATTTTTCTAGTGCTGTTTTAATATGGTTTTAGCAATCCAGAGCACAGAAGCACAAAAACTTCCCAGAGGTACATTTTTCCTGCTAACCAGTCAAACCATCAAGTATGTCTCCATGAGGATGAGGAAAAAAACAATAACCAAGTCTTCTAACCAAGGATGCTTTGGATTCGGTGCTGCTGAAGACTTTATAGCTTCCTGAGCTGGAAAACCATAACAACCTCTCTGAATTTCACTGGCATTCATCCCATATGATGTCTGACTCCTCCAAACCAGCAAAAGAAGCAGTTGTGAAGGTCAATATTTTCTGATCTCTCTAAATCCCACGTTATGCACGTTGCTTTACTCCACCTGTGTCCACACGAATTAGAAAGGAACCACATTTCTCTAGAAGGGGTAATCCCAAGAAAATATGAGCAAAAAACCTGCAGTGGGTCAGACCTTCTGGCTCACTATCCAGCCTCCTGTGGCCATAAGTGGATGCCTGGGAAAGAGTATAAAAAGGGAGCAAGAAAGCGATATTTCTCAAAATCACTCTCTCAGCTTCCAACAATTTCTTACTCAGAAACTTCCTGCTCTGGTGAAACCATGTGCCCCCTGCCAAAAATCCTGATCTCTCTGTCCTCTCTGCACAGCGTAGAGCCAGCACTGAGCCCAACAGTCTGGCCCTTTCGGTTCTTAAAGCAATCAAGTGGGACTACATGTAAGTCTGCCCCTACCAAGGTCTTTCCATACATAGCTGGCTGTCCTCCAGCCACACCACTGACTATTAGCAAGATATGCTGAAAGGCAGAGCCCTCCCACCTCCGCTGCTGGTTGTCATTGATCCTACCATAAGCCGTCCTCCAAAAGGAACTTTTGAACAAAAGGAACTACCATAAGTCATCCTTCAAAAAGAAACTGCATCAAGAGAAGATGAAGGATGTTGTGTCCTTCCATGTCCCTCCCTTCTCAGGAATGATGTGGCAATCAGGTTGGCTTTGCCCAGAAATACCAAGACGTTATTAACAATATTTATTATTCCTTAGTGTTTTTCCACTGTTCCAGCAAAGCTGCTAGCCAGCTGCTTTTGAAAAGTGCATATGTAAAAAACTTATCATCACACTGAGAGAAAAATGCTTAGTATCTAATCTGGACATAGAAAGGCACTATACAATTATTGTCAAAATCTACTGTAAACACGTCATTTGCCTTGATATTTGAACTATGATGATCAAAGTTCAAGTTGTGCTCATTATGCACTTGTTGACTGGAAAAAGTGAAAGATGACACATGACATTATTTCCATGCCCTGATTGGCTCCAATGACCAAAAGGCACAAAGAAGAAGAAATTAAAATTCACTTTGGTTAAAAAAAAAAAAATCACACGTCCAAGCCTAGAATTCATTTCCTATGAATGCTTATTAAAATTCAGCTCCACGGATGTTCATGAAAAGAGTACAGAGTGGACAAACTCCGGCAGCATGGGTTACAGTTTCAAACGAATATTGGCCATCCTTTTAACGGCATTCATTAGACCCTATTTTGCAGTATTAATCATAAAGGCTTCTGAGAGTTGTCTTTAAGTTCAATAACAAAATTAATCCATTAATTGATGATGGAATTTATTTACCTTTAGACAAAAACATAATATTCCAACTATTATTATAATGGCCATTATTATTTTCTTTTAAAAATTTGTTGTACCTTTTAGGGGCACTTCAGTAACCATGTTGTTTCAGGATACAAAGGGCTATAGACCGTTGCCCACTCTGAATAGTCCTCTGAATGGGGCCTTTGTTTTGTGTGCTGTTTTGGTAGGAAATGGTTGCTATTTAGGTCTCCAAGAGGGAATATAAAACTATGCTCACCTAATCAAACAGACCAGTAAATACAGCAGTTAATCTGACAACTTCAAATTCCTGAATTGCATTTGGAGAAACAATTTAACACAAACAATCATTTAAAGCCTGCATTAATCATCCACCTTGGGTTACTAAGGTGCATATTTTGTTTTAATTATTGTAAACTCGTGGTTCTAAGTGACATTTCTAGCAGTTGGATGTTTTATTAAAACCAGAAGAGAGAAAAGGTACCGTTAATCTTTTACATCAACAGAGTTGTAAAATAAAAGCAGCACTATCGTATGCATCAGAAGATAGACCTATCATAACTTTATATCTAAAAATTCAACTATCCTAAGTGTTCTAAGTAAGGGGAACACAATTGCTTGTGAACTAAAACAGCTATTGTTCTCCACGGTGGCAAAATGTTCCTTTCTGAGCAACCCTGCATGGTGAATGTGGATCTGGAAGTATGGCTTGTTTTGCTTGAATTATTAACATTTCTACAATAGCTTCATAGTTACCTTGAACAGGTTCAGTGGGCACTTCAGAAACAAAAAGGAGAAAGGGAAAAGCATGTGCAAAAAAAAATTTCCACCTGGCACTTCAGTGCAATGTGGAATGGCACTTTAAAACAACAACAGAAAAAGGCTTTCTCATTTGGATGTAGTCAAATATAAAGATATAACAACTATATTTATATTTTGTGCCTCTCAGAACAATAACAATCTTTTGCTTGCCTGTCCTTGCAATGTTACAAGGTAGTTTGTCCAAAGCTGGCTGTGTTTTTAAAGCATTACACAAACTCTTTCTTCCCTCTTAAAAAAAAAAAAAAAAATCCTGGCTTTTAAAAGAGCCATTGTCACTTCTGGCTGAATGTTTATTTTACTGTCTCCTGCACAGCAGAGGGCATTCCACCTATAAAGAGCAATTATATAGCACTGGGACAATTTGAATACTCTAATCAATGCTAGTTAAAGTGCAGATAAATAAACTTTTATAGTGCCAGGGCTCCTACCCTCCATGGAAATTATTGTTAATTTATTGAATCAATAATCTTGGAACAATAAATTATAATGCCTTTTGTTTTACTAAACCCATCTTGCAGCATGTTTAAAAAGCACAGCTTTATAAATATTGCAACAGGCTAGGAGGAGATTTCCAACCAAGGCTTTGTGTCTGTCCCATTATGTGAAAGATTAAATTGTAAAAGAAAAAAAAAAAAAGAAAAAAAGGACAAAAAACTTGAAGGTGCAGAGACACTGAAAAAATAAATCCTTAAATACAGAAACTGCCTGGGTTGTAGCTCAGCCCTTTTTGGAGCTGTATTTTTTAACTCCTTCATTACTAGCAATACTTTTATTATTTTATTCTGCATAAAGTGGAAAGCACTAGAATTATGAGAAGTCAGGTGTTTTAAGATACAAGACCGAAAACTGATCTCCACTACAGCATAACTTTGCAATAGCTCTATTAACTTCAGCACCACAATACTGGATCTACATCAATGTAACAGTGATCACGGACTTACCAAACAACTGAAAACATATTTTCTTTAGAAGCAATCTCACTCCAAAAGATGCCAGTGGAATTAATTTAACCTTTAGAAAACATGACATTATTCAGGCTAGTAGATATTATGTGGATGATATTCGCTTCTACATAAGCTTTCCTACTCTATGTTTTTGCAATACGTATTACATGGAAACCCAAATCCTTGGCTGTTAAGACGCTAGAGTAATACAGTTAATTTTATTATGGTCTGGACCACGTAAAAAATTTTCATGCAGCTGTAGCTCACTGATTGCAGTTTGTATTAGTTCAATAAGACAATCAAACATAATCTTGTGAGGAACCGGTGCTTTTGCCTTTTCCAGATAAAATGAGTTGGAGCAGGGACTGCTGGCTGTTCTGGTGGGAACAGCTTCAGATCAGCAACAGAGTCTGGTTTTTTTTACTTTGCGTAGCTGGCTGGTTTGGGGTAAGGTAAGGTCTTATCTGTTGGTGGTGAGAAAGTTCCCCCTGAATTTACTGCATCAAAATTTCATCCCAGTTCTTTTTCAGAAGTTACTGTCAAGGTTTCAACACTGGGACGCTTATTGATGAGAATCAGACCTTCAGCAAGGTGTAAATTAGCTTAGTTGAGTAGGAATTAATGATTCTATGCAGATTTGAAACAGCTGAGCACGTAGCCCAAAGACAGTTAATTCTGTGCCTGTACTTAAGAAAGAAACTACATGAGTTGCTATCCTGCTTCTGATCTCCTATTTTTGAGGAAGGTTTTTGAAGCTGGAGCCACAGTCCCTATCTTATGTAAGCTTTGCTTATTACACAATGAGCTAAACATAAGTAAAAGTAGGCTGAATCATATGGGGACGCAAACCTGGCCAAAACCCCCAGAAATCTCTGAGGTGGGTGTGAGGGAAATCAGCTGCTGTAATTACGATGGTGGTTGTGGGGGATAAGGGAGCAGCCTGATTTGGCCGAGTTTGAAGCCGCACTCTTTGATTTATAGGCAGAGAGCGTACTTTGACTTGTCTTCGGATTGATAATTTTTAACTCTTGCTGTTTGCAAGGGTGCCAGTGCCCAGACGGGAAGCATCACTTCAAACACTGCCTACATCACCAGACAGCATCCATCCACAGATAATTTTAAAATTACTGGTTTAGTCGCTGGCAGGCTGCGGACATTTTGTCTTGGTACCTCTAATCCAGTTCACCACCGCTCTTTTTGGGCAATCTGCTGTGAGCCGCTAGTATACTGCAGCTTGAAGCTCTGTGGCATCATGCCTTTTTATCCCCATACCGCGTGCTTCTCAATCCTCTTTTTTTTTCTGACTTATCAGCAGAAAGGAAGAATTTCCATGGGAGACTTGACCTGTGCATTTAGCGTACCCACCTAGCATTTTTGACAAAGTTGTGCGCTTAGCTCCACAAATTGCTTATGGTGCTGGACTTGGCTCACGAAGTCTGGGACGTTTCAGGAATCTTTGGATGAAAGAAACTACATAATGAAAGCCATTTTTGGCAGGAGCAGCATCTATTATTAGGGGACTTGAGACTGCACCATTAAAATCTCTGGGAGTTTTGTCATTGATTTAAGCAAGAAGAGGAAGCCCGTAGTTGCAAAGCTACATCCAAAATATAAATATCTATCATTTTTTAATAAAATGTGTAGGACAATGCATGCTTGTAGCAATATCTGCAGATAAGAATTCTCAAGATAAATGGTGGTCCAAAGCTACTATTCTAAGCTTTCCCTATACTTCATATTTAGCTCCTCTACTGTCTCTGCAGCAACTGTATACAATTATCTTCACTCTAACAGCATCCCTAAAGCAGATGTAATTAGGGATCTTTGGAGCCAACATATGCATATCTTAATTACAGAACCAATATGGGATACTATTTGTTCCAACATTTACCATCAAAAAAAAAAAAAGTCATGGACATCTAATTTAAGAGATAGTTATTTTTTATGCTAACTTTGGTTAGAATGTACTCAGCTAAACTGGTCACTCTAAATACGACACTGAATTGTTACTGGGGAGAGAAGGACCACACAGCACCCATCCTAGCAATGCTGGGACAAGACAGAAAACCAGATTTTTCACTCTGAACAATCACTTATAGCAGAGCAAAGTCGATGTCTAAATGTTGAATCAGAGCTATTAATGTACTCATAGCAGTTGTAAATTGCTAACTGAGACGCAAGGTAAAGGAGAAGCAGACCCTTAACCTGCATAATTCAATTAACTGTTTGACTTATTTGACCTCTTGACTTTCAAAAATGTTTTCAGCAATTTAGTTAGCCGTAACCTACTACATGAGAAGAAAAACTCCTGAGTTGCCAAGATCCCAAACTTTTCTCATGAGTCAAAAAATTAACAATAGACACCACAGCATATCAAAACATTACATACATTCATGGAATTGGATCAATATTTGTAAGCTAAGCAAAATATGGAAGCAAAGCAAAATATGGAAAATATTAGATGTGTAATTACTTACTGCTTACAGCATCTGTATATTTTTTCTTTGAGCTGTCATCAACGAGTTCTCTGGAACTCTTTTTGCATCGTATGTTTTCTGTAGAGGAAAGGACATCTTCATTCCATGGGCTAATGCCTACAGAAAAAGGAACAGGAAGCAGAAATTCTCAGTTTTCGGTCTCCAGTCTGAGACTAGTCTCCTCATTCTCCATTTCTCTGTGTGAAATTAGGAAGTACTAACACTTAGTTTCCTCAACAAGGTGGTGTTTGTAAGCATTATAATTCCATAATGATCATATGCTTCACAAATGCCTTGTAAATTAAACAAACCATTTTTACAAATCAAGTGGGCCTCTGCGCAAGAGTTATTTTTGATGGCAGTGAGTGAACACTTATAACACCCCAGTTGATTCATTCTTATGATAAATGAAGACTTTATAATTGATAGCCCAAATCTCCTTGTTCATTTTCCAGTTCAAACTCTTCACCCTGTACTTCCCCATCATATTTCACGCCTTCCTTAATTTAAATACTTTCGTAACAGCTTCGCTTTCTTCAGATTTTTAACACCACTTGTTACAGACGACCTGTGCCTCCCTAGGGACACTGAATATCACATACTTATCTTTAGTGGTAGAAACATCAATCCTCTCAGATATTTAAGTGTGAAGACCAGAGGGCTGCACCAGAATAATGTTCCGGTTGATATGACACGGGTACTGTTGTATTTCTCACATCCTGCTTTAATTCAACAGCAGGCTGGGAAGGACAAAGATTAACGGCTTCAGTCAGGAGATGAACCAGGGAGTGCTCTGGGAGGAACTAAATCTGTCTTTGATTTCTTGGCTGAGGCAAATTACACTGCCAATTTTGCCAGTCCTGAAGTCCATATGAGCAACTGACCAATAATAGTTTTTCAATTTCTTTACATCTGAAGAAGAGCCATTGCCTGATAACTTTCCATGAGCAAAAGACTGATACCCAGTGACACTCTCATTCAGGTGGTCAAGCTCAGGTAAGCTGTATCAAGCTTTTCTTCTTTTAAAATACCTTCTGATTAATTGTGTGAGTTTTGTCAGGTTTTTTTACTGACTGGATTAAGCAAAGTTTTATCTTATGGAAATTGCATCAGGTCACTTGGATTATTGCTACCCACATTCTACCAGGGCACTTAGTGAGTAAACTGTAGGCATCAAGGTTTGAGACATTTCACCTCAAGATTAGTGGCTGAGCAGAGCAAATGGCCATGACAAATACAAAACATAATGAACAAAGCGGATGTGACAAGGATAATTAAACAAAGCAATGTATTAAGTCCCGAGATATATAACATATATATCTGTTGTTAATGGTGTTGCAAAACAAGAGTAAAACGTAAAGAATATATTGCAGTTTTTAATATTTGTGAAGATGAAGAAAAATATTGTTTTCCACATCTACTTTATGCCATCCGTACCAGTCAGTGTATGACTGAAGAAGCTGATAGGAAAGTGGCTTGCAAAGGGTCACCTACCAGGACTGCCAGAACCTCAACTGCGTCTGAAATCAATTGATAACAGCAACAGCCCCCACTAACCGCTCAGCATTTTGCATCTCCAAAACCAGAGGCAAATAAAAATTAAATGCTGTGACTGATAGCTAAGAGGCGATGGATACATCCCCAACAAGTACATGTCGCTGCTCAGAGGGCAAGCTGCTGACAAAGCTGCATGCTGACTAGGGACAGCAAAGGCAGACCTGCAGAAGGAGAACACTCAAGGGAAAGGTGAGGGGGTACAACTGCAGTAACAGCAAGAGCAGTTTGATTGCCCTCTAGTTCATTGCCAGTTCTTAATCAAAGCTTCAGGGCATCATTGAAATAGGAGCATTAAGTAATACTAATCAATAGCGAAGGACAACTACGACCACAAATAATTTCCTTCCAACTGTGAGGGCAATGCATGTCCCTCAAGTGCCCAACATCACACTCTTGACTGACATGGTGGACTTCTCTGTGCCAATACAGATCATATCCAGCATCTGAGTGCTGCCTAGCCATTTTTAATTGGATGACAACAGCAATCCTCTTCTCCTTTTACCACCCTGGTTGGTAGGAGAAATAGCTTGATTGTTTTGGAGACCATTTTTCCATGGCTTATGTTTGTATGGATATCCTGCACATTTCTCTGATCTGGGGCAGTATACACATATTTTAAAACTTAACCAGTGTCAGCTGAAGGACCAGTGTAGGTGCTTTGCATTGGACCTGAATGATGCTGGAGGGGGTCCCTAATCTGTGTTAGTGGGATCCCCATCTTAGGTTGCTCCCTCAATAAAATCTCTCTCTCTCGGGTGGTCATTTCATAATTCAGATGAAAAACAGATCCTGTGGCATGCTGGATCACACGACAATCTTCAGGTACTTTGTCAATCATTTACTTGTTAGGACTGAGAACTAAGTGGGAAAGTGCTGTAACGCCAGATGTCCCCCCCGTTTGCCTTTTTTCTAAGCAGATAGGTCAAGATGCTCTTCACTTTATTTATCAGCCAAAGCATTTTTTCAGGGTCAGCTCAACTTGAAGAGCAGTACAGATCCCTGGTGCACAAGGACTGTGAAAGCCAACAAAGGGACAGCGCATTGGCACGTTCCTCGGCTTCCCACTAACAGTGTTTCAGCCTTGAGCAGATTTCAACCACTGCTTGTGAAGAGGTGAAGGTTGGGGAGGCAGAGGACCCACGTCCCGCAGGGCTTTTCCCCAGGCTCAGGAAGGCTTTCTCCCCCCTGGGATGAGGTGACACCGTGGCACACCTGACCATCCTGACCTGCTCCCCGCCCCATCAGTTTGCTTTGGCTCTCAGAGCAGGCAAAGAGTAGATGTGGACAATTCCTCAAGCTGCCCCCAAAACACTGCTACAGCTACACCCAGTAAGCTCTCTCTGGCCAGGAGTGACAAAAAGCTGGAGGCGGGCAGGGCTTCTGGCAAGGCACGAGCTCCCAGCACAGCCCAGGGGGCTCTGATGCCTCCTTCCTGGCTGTGCCTTGGCCAAAGGACAGCCCCAATGCTAGCCCCAAGCTATCCATCTCACCAGGTCAAACGTTCCTCTCTAAACCACCAGCCGAGGTCTGTTTTTGGATACAGCCTTACAACAAGGGGAGGAAGGGAAGAGGGCAAAGACGTAGGAGCTCGTGGTGATATTTCTTGCTCAATATTATTGTGTTGATTCCTTGTTTGTCCAGCAGCTGAATCATCTGTGCCTCCTCTGGGACGTGGCTCCAGCTGCTGTGAAACCCAGTGGCGAAGGCAAAGCTGATGGACTGTGGGCTCCCCCGCTGCTGAACCCAGCCAACAAGCCTCCCACGGGCCAGTTCCCCAGCAAAATTTGTCTGTTTCTTGAAAATCGTAGATGGATTTCCTCCGGCTTTGCCTCCCTCCCTCCCTCCCTGCTGCAAGGAAGGCTGACATAGCCAGGGTGCTCTTTGGTATCAGGGAGAGCAACAGCAGGATCTGGCTTCTGCCTGTCCCCTGCTCCAGGTCCCACCAGGGTGTAGGGGCAAGGGAGGAAGAGCAGGAAGGCTCACGCCTGTAGGAGTATATTTAAAGCTGTCAGGGGAAGGGCCGCAAAGGAGACCTGTTAAAATCCAGGTTTCCTGGAGATGGATAAAGCACATAGTCTCCAGTGAGTGACCACTAGACGGACACGGAGACGGCAAGCAGCCAGCAGGAGGACACAGGGAGCTCAGCCGCTGGGCGCGGATGATGGAGCAGATTGCTCGGCACTGGGAAACAAAACCAAACCTCACGTTGGTTTGCTGCTTGATGACTGCTATGCAGCCTCTCCTTTCTTCCATAGGAGAAAAAAAAAAAAAATATCCCTGTGTGATGCAATTGTTTTCCTTTGGCTTCTGCAGCTGGTGGCATAGCGAGCTTCCTTACCGGATAGGGACTGCACACAGGCAACAGTGACCTGCGCTGGTCAAACTGGAGACTGAGGATCACTCTGATGCTGGGCTATTTAAGAGGGGCCTTTTTATTGCTACAGGTAGATCAGAGACTGGTTTGAAATCGTTTGCACAATTGCCCAGAAAGAGGCCTTTGAAACACTCAGCCTGTTGGTTTCTGAGGACGGACGCTCCTGCCCAGGGGAGATGAGGGGCAGCCTCGGATCAGAGAGGGGTTACTGACACTTTGTGACAGTCATTATTTTCAGCTGCCTCATCTCAATCAGGCCAAACGCGAGGTCGAGAACACAGCCAGCCACGGGAGAGGACTCTGCATTCACCAAAGACATTTTTATCGTTTATTCTGGTAGGCAAGTGATGTGGAGTCAGGTCTGGGAAATCAGCACCAACGTGGATAGCAGTGTGGTAATGCTGGTTGCAATGTTTTGTCCTGAAGGCTGTTTTGCAATTAAAAAAACCCCACATTTGGTTTTGGTTTTTGGTTTGGGGGTTTTTTTGTTGGGTTTTTTTTATTTAAAACCATATTTTGCAAATAACTGCTCTTTTTAAAGATTCTTCAGTTTTTCAGTTTAAAGCAGTTTTGTTTACTGTTTTATTTCCTCCCTTTTCTTTTTTTTTTATTTTCTTCACTTTTTTTTTTCCTCATTTTTGTACTGATAAAAAAAAAAGAATGTAGGGAGAGGTTGGGGGACCTCATTTGTCAGTTAAAATTGACAAATATCTGGTATTTTGTTGGTTTTTGTTTGTTTGTTTGTTTTTAAATGACAAAGAAATAGATGTGGGAAACCCCAATAGTATTCAAAGGGGAAAAGGTGAAGAAGTTTTCAATGATGGAAAAAGGTTATGGCTGGTTCCTTTTAGTTACGTTGGCTTATGTACAAACGTATATATTACACTAAGCTATTTGGTTCAACACTAAAGAACACTGTAACAAATTTACACCCATTCAGGAGCTTCATCTAGCTCACAGCAACACAGCAATGGGTAGCAGAGAGCATAGGTCTCACTTTTTAAGGACAAAGTCTACCAGAGACTGGCTGTTGAGGTTCAGCCATTTCAGGGCAGCGCAAGCAGGACACGTGCACAAGCACAGGATAAAGTTAAACATTTCTAAATCTATCCACTGAAGGCAGTTGTTTCACACACACACTAGACTAATATTATGCCCCAGTAGGCTGTACACAGAGCCACATCTTCTTGAAATGACCAGCAAAACTCAGGAATTGGTATAGCATCAGGCCTTAGCATCCCAGCTACCATTGCTCAGCTGATGCACAGCAGCTTGTTGGTGCAGGATGACCTGATGACCTGGAAGTGTATCTAAACCATTGCATTCAAAACCAAATCAAGGTTCCGGCTGTAATTCAGGTACATTGCAATCACATAGCCAAGGAACTGGAAGTCTGACCCAACAGTAACTCTCATGACACCGATTACATCCCTCGAGGTTACAATTTGTGAGGCCTATAACGGGCAAAAAGAAAGGTGAGGTCCCTGTCTCAAAAAGCTGTATCTAAGACAATAAGACAGCACTGAGAATAAATTACAGGAAAAAAATCCCATGGGTGGAAAAGAGGAATTGGGAAGTAATAGTTTCTGTTCACATCCTTGTGTGGCTTTGTGATTCGTGGACATCTTAGGTTCTCTAACATACTTCTGTGTTTTCCAAAGAGGAAAAAAATCTTAAATCTTACAGTTATTTTTGAATATTTGCAAAGCACTTTTAACTAAAGGGAACATCTTGGCTGACACTATGGAAGCACAAAGGGACCGTGATAAAGCCTAGCTGACTGCTCAAGGTTCCCCTACTGCAACACACTCTCTGGTGGGTGCAGGTGGCTCTTGTTCACACCTTTGGTCCCTGGCATTTACCAAATGGCACCTGGGGAGTTTCTGGAGCATTTCTGGAACATCTTGAACACCAACTGCATTTGAGCAGTTGGTGCAGAGGCCCCTGTAACACCCAAGGCACAACAAGCCACCAACACCTTCAGATATCCGGCAGATATAGCAGTGGCACAGCGGTATCTCGGTCCTTAGACTCAGGCTGAACACAATCAAACAGGGCTGGAGTCAAAAGGCAGCAGTTTTTAAGTGTTGTAGTCATAGAGATTTCTGTATTGCAGGGACAGAGGAATCCAAATTAATCTCTACTAGATCTGTGGTAGAGGTCCTTTGGTTTTTATATGGAAGGAGGGTAAATATTTTATTCACAAGACCTTTTAATGTTGGTGTGGCCACAGGAAGTTGAGAGGTTTAAACAGAGGCCAACAGGAAAAGCAAAGTGTGACGTGTTGTATTTCTTATTCAAAGCCAATGAAGATTGAGAACAACAGTTCTATACAAAGGACTGTTTATATCAACCAATGCATAATTTTAAATTTCCTGCATGAGTCACTTTTTTGGTATCTTTTTGTCCTGTCTCTGTCATTCTCCACTGGACTGAAAAACGTAAGCATGATCATGTTAAAAATATTTTTACCCTTTTTAAGGAAATCCTAGTGCATCTAGATCCCTGTAAAGCACCACCGTGGTGGTGGCAGCGGCATGCCAGCCACCAAGAGCTGAAGCTGAATGGTCACACTAAGGAATTGGTTTGTAAGTTATCCGGGTCTGGGAACAGTAAGGGACTTACTAGCTCTGAAGAACAATTTAAATTAACACACTTACCCTGACTTGAAGGTGCCACCTTTGAGAACATTTAGTGGTCTTACACGTGGCACTGTTGAGCATCCAAAGACACCAACCTGGCACTAAGGTTGGCACGAGTTCTGCCTCTCTGAAAACCAGGCTCTGCACTGCATCGCTCCCTGCGCCCACATAACACTTGGCTTCTCCCCAGATACCAATACTGCCCAAAGCAGCACCCAGGGGACTTCTGTGATGCTGGTTTTGGTGGGGACAGGACCTCAAGAGAGTACTTCTGACAGGCAAGCAATACATAACGGTCCAGGAAAACCAGTCTTTCCCCTTTATCCACGGAGAACAGCTCTACATCAAGGTGCTACGTTCACCCCCCAAAATCCCCATAGAGAATTCACGTGCTTAGGCTAATGGCTTTTTAAAATAAAATCAGGGTTCTTGCCACACAATACAATGAAAATGCGTGTTTTTCTTCTTAAACACATTTTAGCTTTTGTGAGCTTGTGTGAAAAGAGCCCATTATTAAGCCTGAGTTATTTAAGCAATATTGGAAATGCCCCTGCCTTTTTGTTAATTTGCTTGGCTTGGTGCACACATGGCATTTGTTTTATATCATGTGTGGAACTTGCTTCTTTTAAAAGTCTGCAGGTTTCAAATTCCTCCGCTTTTGATAGATGTACTGTATGTACTGTTCGGTTTAAAAAAAAGTTACAGGTGGCTGCTATTTTTCCCAATTCGGTCCACAAAAGCCCCTTTATTAAAAGAAGTCCCTAATGAAAAAGAAAAGTAGAGCTACTGTATGTGAGGTTGCAAAGATCTCTGGTGGAAATATTTGGTGTTTACATTTTGCCGAACTATTTATACTGTGGACACACACTACACTAAAGGCTCTCTTTTCCCCGCATAATAGAAATCCTTGTGACTGAATTCTATATACTCAGTATGGTTTACATTTTTTTATCCAGCCTTACCACATTTTATTCCATCCTGCTTTCTGCGCTACTTTGTGTGCCTTGAACAGAGCTGTAGAAGAGCAGCACCTTCTGGAAGAGGGGAGACACTGGAGAATCATCTCTGCCCCTTGCAGCTTGTTGCACTCCCCAGCCAGTGAACATTACTAATAGGGCAGAAGTTCGGGAAAATAATTAGGATACATCACTAACTGTATGTGCATTTATTGCTTCATTTAGCAGTAATTGAAAACTCTGTGGTTTTTAATAACTCTTTCAGAGTCTTTTTGTTCAGGGTACTTTTAACAGCTAACATTCGGTATTTTAATTACATGGGATTTATGAGTCTAAGTCTCTGCTCTATACATCCTTTGTCTGACCAGAGGAAGAAGCGGAGGAGCGCCCCGCTGCTTGGTGGCAGTAGCCACCTCTTCTGCCCTCAGACTGGCGAGAGGAGCAGCCTTTCCAGTCCCTGCCACCTTCAGCAGGGCTCTCCAAGCTGCAGACAGGGGACCGAAACGCAACGGTCTGCGTTTAACGTCAGCCTGCAAGTGAGCCTGCAAGTCTCACAACCTTAGGTGAGCAACTGCAGCCTTCCTAGTGTCTTTATAAACAAACCTCTGCCAGTGAAGAGCCTTTAAAGCCTTTGACGTTGGGCCTTTTCATTTTTTGCCAGGAGACTGGCGACCTTTTCTGCATCTTCCCACAAGACAGCTTTGCCAGCACAGGTAGGAAACAGCAGGTTGGTGGCAGGAGAACTCCTTTAACTATCTTTAACTTCAGTCCGTGGCAATATTTCCTTTTGCAAAATACTGCAGAGAGATACCATTGTAGTAGTAGTAGTAATAATAATACTACCACCACTTAGATCTTTGAACAGAGATCAATGGTTAGAGTTGGAAGGGACCTTAAAGGTCATAGAGTTCCAACCCCCCTGCCCTGGGCAGG
>JAHREE010000343.1:3414803-3462905 GCA_033628505.1 Tringa tobata | reverse complement strand
GGGTTAATCCCCCCCCGGGACGAGGGGAAGGGTTTGTGACAAACCACCACCGACTAGCCTGAGAACCTCTAGTGGGTCTTCAACAGGCCTGGCCTGGGCTCCTCCCTCGCTGATAATGACAGGCACTACCTGACCCAGCCAGCAAGAGGACGGTGATAGCTGTTCTCAAGAATTTGCAAATCCTTCTCCAGTTCCTGGCTCCTTCCCTTCCACTATCTTGGCAGCCTGTTCTGGCAGCCAGACTATCTCACCTAAGACTTCTCCAGCTGGTGAAGCATCTTGGCGCTCCTGCCTCTCTATGCCCACACACTTTCATCAACTTCAGCAGTAACCCTTTTAAGTGTTATCTTGCAGGCCTAATTACTTCAAATACATTTTCTGGCTGACGGCGTCGGACAGGTGGAAATTTAGCGCCATCTATTGCTAACTAATAAAACATTGCTTTGGTAAGAACAGGAGAAAGGCCTTTTCCAGAGGGGAGCTCTGGCTGTAGGATTACCGCAAATCCAGCAGAAGCATCCCCACAGAAGCCAGAAACTCTTCTGCTTTGAACCGATGGTTAAATCCATGCAGTCTTCCCGAAAATACATCTATAAATCTGGCGCGGCACCCCAGCAAATGTCTCCAATTATTGCGAGAACTATCTTCCTTCTACGATTTTTAAAATGTCTTGATTAAAGTTTGTCCTGAAATGCCACGGCAGTAATTTCTCCCTCTCCTTGTCACCCTACAGGTATTTGGGTAACAATCGCCCCTGCTGTGTACCTGCCACGGAAAAACTATAAAGCTGATCTCTTTATTCACAGTTGCAGGCCCGAGCCCTTGGCAACACTGGCCTTACCCCCTTTCCTACTGAGGGAAAACGAAGGGAAAGGACAGAATAGTCTGGAAGGCAAGGGGCATCTCCCCGAGCTCAGCTGCAGCAGAGGAAACCCTCAAACCTGAGGAGGAGACAAAATGGTCAGCATCGCCGGCTGGTGGGGGGAGGACTGTGTTTCTGAAGAGACACAAATGAAGGTTATATTCTTGTCAAAGGTCTTGGGGATTTTACCTGCATAGGACTAAATAATTTACAAATGCATATGGCCAATAAGATGAGAACACTGAAAAATCCCATCAAGAGACAAAGGCTAGAGAGCGGGGCGTGTCAAATTCCATGACAGGAGCAAAAGCCAGGTCTTTCCACAGCTCCACGTAAAACATTTGAAGTGATGTGCATTAGTTGCATGACATGTTAGCCCCAGGTTATCCTGTTGCTAACCTCTGCTTCTTGCCATAAGCAACTGTTGATGTTGCAATCTTTTTCTCAAAAAGGTAAAGACTGATTGTGGTGACGACAATTAAAGTCAGTAGGATAGATGGGCAGACACCAGAAACCACTTGTTAAACCAAAGTGCTGCTGTACACGCCCTGCAAAGACCAGAAGCATGCTGTCTAACTCTGTGTGGTCTCCCATAGATATGGCTGCGAAGCTTCCCAAAAAAAGGAGAGGTAAGAGATGACAACAAAAATAAAGATGAGCAGCGCTACTTTGAAGTGTCTGAAGCCATAAAGTTGGGACATCTTAAAGCTGTTAGAAAAAAAATACCTGATACAGTGTAAACAGCTGTCTCTGTTTTATTGCAAGATCCATAATACCTAGTACCTTTTTTTAAAGCTCTACAGGCTGTAGACAGGAAGAAATTATTTTTAAACGTCAATTTTTAGCACATATGATGGAGAAGAAAGGTGGAATATGTGTATCGGGCAGTTTAAAACCAGGAAAGCCAAAAAAGAGAGATCCAAATGTTTGGTTTATTTTGCAAAAGAGGCTTGGGATTTTTAAGGTTTTCTTGAAGGGTTGTAAGACCTGACTCATGATTTTGGATTAGGCTGTGCTACTGGTCCCAAAAGGTTAGCATAAATTACGTAGTCAGCATGCTAATGATGTCTTTCTTTTTTTAAATAAATAAAACATCTTTTTCCTCACAAAGAAACAGAAGGGTGAACGAAAAATCAAAAGGAGAATTAAGTAACTCAAATTCAGGTGTGTTCTCCTCGAGACTCTGCCATTCCCTCAGTTTAATAGAACATAGCCCAGATAATTTCTCACTGCTGGCCAGGGGTTAGGAGACAACTTTCGTTTCCCACCGTGTGTTTAGAGAACAGAGCCTGATTCACCCGGCCCTGCTGCTGAGCCAGTCCTGACAGCTTTGACTTTGACTCCCTGTTTTATCCCCGTCTCCTTTCCCTGTTCCCCAGAGCCTTACCTCAGCAATGGCAGAAACCAGGTTGGCCTGCCAGCATTGCCAGGAGGAGAGGAGGGGGGAGTAAAACTTTATTGCGCACCAGATCTGTCCCATCCACTGACCAGCTCTAATTTAGAACAATATAAAGGACAAGGCAAGGCAGACACTAGGGGAAAATTTGTCTGAATCTATTAGTGGCTGCTACTTCTCATCAGCAAGTCAGTGGTGGTCCTTAGACAGAGCCCCCAGTGGGATGAAGAGACACTGAAGTAGAGGAGCGTGTGACTGACAGGACACCTACACACTCACTCAGCTCTGGCCCGTGGTAGGTACAGCCAGGGTACACAGCCACTTGGCCAATCCATCACCCCTCTGGGGTACAAGCACCGAGGGTTCAGGAGGAGCAACGCTGCTCTGTGTCTGCCGAGGGCATCCTCCCACCAGGAGAATGTAACCAAACAGACCAGCATAAAGACTGAAAAGTCAATGGCAGGCTGAAATTCAAAAAGTAAAGAATTAAAAATTGCTTTACTATGAATCTGAATACTGGCGGTAATCGTCTGGGGCGTAGTAATGGAAAAGTAGAGAATGTGGTGTAAGAAGCTAAACTCGTAAGGTAGCGCTCATGGGATGATGATGATTGTGGTCCATTCTTTGGTAGACTTTCCCAAATGCCCCCCTTTGTACGTTATTTCAGCATAAGAGGGATTTTATTTCAGTTTTTATTTGGTTTGGAAGAAACATAGTACTAAAGCCTTTAAATAAGTACAAAATGAATTAATACTGTTGTGTTTCTTGGCAGTACTAATATAGGGCATTTCATGTTGAAACACACTCTCTACCTCTGTTCTCTATATTTGCTTTTGCTTTCTTTTTTTGAGGACAGGGTGCTGGATGGCAGGGGAAAGGGAGGATGTAATTTTGTCTGGAGGGTTGAACTATTTTTTTCCTGCAACAGATTTAAAGCTGGGAAGGTGACTAGAACAAGATCCAATTTCTACTGGCAAACTCCTCATACCAGGTAAATAAGTGCTAAAGTAAAAAGGGTTAAAGTAAAAATGGTTTCAAATTATCTTCTGGAGAAGGCAGGACTCAAATCTGCTCCAATGAGTAATGTGGTAGAAGTAGTTATGGGTGAAGAAAAGATATTCTAGTTTAAAACAAATCATGGTACATTACAAAAGCTCTGCAAAAGCCTGTTCTAACTCAGGCAAGCTCCCAGGGCTGTCAAGAAAACACCAAAGACCTGAGTCGCCTGGGATCAGTGAGTTTAAAGGCAATCTGTTCTTCCCGAGCTACGAGAGTCCTGTGAGACTACGACTCCGTTCCAAACTTCTGCTAACAGCAATTCCGACTAGGAGCATGGTGAATTGTGATTTCCCCAGCAGCGCTGTGCCAACCAAAGCCCCAGATGACTCTGTTGTTCTAGCAAAAAAAAAAAAAAATAAAAAAACCCCGTGCTTTTCCTGGGCTAGCTTTTCCTGCTTGCGGCCGTGGCCAGGTGTAGTCTTACTGTATAAACACGAAACGCAGCTTCACAGCTTCACGTCCACACTGATAAAATACATCTAAGCATGCGTGTAAGAGCACAGCGTACCACGCTTAGGTTGTAAGCAGGGTTGGAGATTGACAATGTACAGCAGGTCTGAAAATCCACTGCTACCTCACAGAGGCTTCGCTGTTCTCTTTTGTGCCTACTCAGGGGAAGCTACTGCAAACTGAAAAAATGCAAGGCTATTTTATTTTTTATTTTGTTTTCCACTTTTGTGCATGAAAAACAACACTTGTCCCATTCCCTACAATTTTCAGGGGAGGGGACAACTCCACACATCCCTTGATGGACATCCTCCTTCAGAAAGATCCAATCATGCATCTCAAGTTAAAAGAATAATTTGCCTGGAAAGTTGAAATTTTGATAAACAAGCTGGAGTCATTCTGCCAGTGGAAATCAGAGGGGTCACAACCTGATTGCTGGAGACAAGGCAGGTTTTCGGCACAAGCTAAACGAAGAAAAGTTGGGAGCTCTGTGTTTTATCAGGGAACGAAGGTTCCTGCAGTTCAGGCATTCGAAAAAAATCGCATTAACCTGGAAAAGCCAAGGCAGGGACAAGATACAGACATGAAGGTAATAGATACTGACTGCGAGGGCTCCAGGGCAGATGGCAGCTCTTATTTCTGCAGTGGAGGTCATGGAGGAATCTTTTGGGTGCTGCTTTTTTTTTTTTTCCTCTTTCTTCTTTTTCTTTCAAATCGGCACTACAGAGTGCGTTTAAGCAGCCAAAATAGTTCACTTGTGGGCAGGAAGGAAGAGACCAAACACGGGTCTAACTTTCGACGTCTCGGTCACCTTACCTCATCTTGTACACCCCAAGGCTAGCCGGTCAGCTAAATAAGCACGGCGCCACGCAAACGAGCCAGAAAGCAGCTGCAGAGTGACCTGCTCGGGGAGGGAACTCCGCTGCAGGTACAGCGAGCGGAGCCAGCCTGACCGCATCCTGCCCTGGGCTGGACAGGGAAGGGTCCACAGCGCTCAGTTCTTCACTGAAGTTCTTCACTAAGGTACGCAGAAGCACCAAAGAGCTCTTGCAGCTACGAGCTGCACACCCAGCCGGGCAGTTTTGGAAGAGAAAGGTCTTGGTTAAGTCACCGAGCCGTTGCTCGAGTCTGTCTTTTCCCTCCTAAGCAATAACCAAAGCCTTGGTTTTTCCACAGCCAGCTGTGGGGTTTCCTAGTTGTGTGGGCTTGGGTTAAGATCACAAAAATAGACACAAGAAACCTTTCAGGTCTCACCTGTGTGGATTCTTTTACTCTGTGCCGCTCAGTAACATAGAAGAACAGTGCTTGCAGAACAGCTGGTCCTCAATCAAGAAAACTGCGTATGAAAAAATACGGCCACCAAACACAGCGGCACAGAAACCTGAGCTTCTGTTGCAGGGCCCAAGGTCCTTCCTCTTGCGTCTTGCCTCCCCTCCCCTGAGGTCCAAGATGTGTTTGGTCCCCACGTACAAAGGAGAAGGGCTTAAATTTCAGGTGGCCAGGCACTCTTATGCAAAATTATAGCACTCTGCCTGGATTCCTGTTGTTGGTGTAATTAATTTGCTTTTGAGCTCTTATAATCCCGGGAGACGTCACCTGGGATTGAGAGGAGAACATTTAGGCAATGCAAACTCCTCCAAGGTTAGGTGAAAATGAGCCGGGTGTTTATTTGTTTAAAGCAGAATCAATACTGTAGACTGGTAAGGCCTGGAATTATGAAAAGTTTGGCCCTGCATAAGCTTGATTTTCTTGCATTTAAATGTCACTGTCAGCTGTAGGCAGAGTTCCAGCTTGTGAAGTTTCGCTGAAACTGGAAGCAACACTGAGCTTGGCAGAAATGTGATTGTAAGGTTTAATTGAAAGAGTAAGCACGCTATTACAAATTAATGTGGAGAAGGCAGCTATGGTGGAATCTGTCTTCGGGTCCATATGGCCCTCCATTGCTCATTGATCATACAGCCTGGCACACATTTATCCTCACAGGAGCCTCGCAGTTGGCTGAGAACTATTACCCCCATTTTACAGCTGGAAAATAGGAGCTAGGAGAGTTACCTGCCTTGCTCAAAGGCACAGAAAGGAATCGATCAAGGGCAACTGCTTATCTTTTCTTCCTTTCCAGATTGCTTGTGATTTTCCCCTAATGAAAAATCACTTCTTACCTGATAAACTTATATTATGCACTGCAGAGGAAACCAAGAGAAGCAGCGTCTTTTAAAAATAAGTAGTTACAGACCTACATGGTTTTAGCAATTTACTGTAATTGCGGTTTGATTTTCAGTTTTCCTGTGAAAGATCTCAAACTTATTATCTTCTGACTGAATGAAACAGTAATTTTTAAAATATATTTGGTTGATTACTGATGATCTCTGGGTCATAATTTTCTTTTTTCCCTGAAAAATTACTTTTTATTTTTTAAAATGAAAATCATACCTTTTTCTGGCTACAAGCTCAACACAAACACAAGATTCTTTTCCCTGACAATATATATTTTATCAGAGAAAAAGAAATGGTTAAAGCAGGCTGAACAAGTCTACAGCAGATTAATTTTTCCCTGAACTTCATATATGACTTGATGGGAGTCTCACTGGGTCAGACATTGTTGGCTCTCCCTCATGCTGCTTAATATCATAGTAACAGATAATAAAGCCTTGTTCATGTTACTTTCTCTTTCCAGGAAAAAGTTGCCACAAAGAGGCTGTGAGGTTTGGCAGAGACACATCGATGTTCAGAAAATAAAGCTTGTGTTTAAATATGATCTTATCCTGTAAATTTGGGAGGAATTTCTCTTTTCTCAGCCTGAAATTAAGCCTTATTGACATCTCTCAACTTCTGAGTTGATGTTACCTTAGTACTGAAAAAGCTTGCACAGGTTACACAAGTGCAAAGGTGGGGAAATAGTACAGATGTTGATATCTTTTTTGTTGGAACATGAAATGAAGTGTGGAATAAGAAGTTGTCCTTTGTGCTGCTTGGCTGTAGCAGCATGGAGACTAACAAAGGGAATCCTTCCAAGGGACTCTGAGAGTTTAACACCTGGAGGAGGCACAACCAGGCTCTTCAGATTCACCTCAGCAGAAGTAAAGAGTTGCAAGGCAAGAACCCAATAACACTGATCTTTCAAAAACAGAGCAGCCACCTGACCTAAAAAAAACTCTCCCTGAAATTAAACAAAAAATAAAATTATGCTTTGCCTCTTTGGAGGTCAAACTGCACCAGGAAAAAAGTGCACCAGCATTTGGGGTCTCACCAGATTCTTTCCATGTCAGCAAAAACACAGGCAATGAATTTAGGTAATATTATCGCTTTAGGTGTACTATTTTTTAAAAAGAAGCTCTCATTTCGGGAATATGACGGGACCAAACAACAAAACATAAGTTCCTCACTCAGGAATCCTCAAGTGTGCTGTGCAAGTAACTAAACTCTATGTTCCCAAAACTGCATTTCTTTGCTCCTTCAGAAAAGCATAGGCAATGCTACCTCACTCTGCTCTTCACCTTAACACACGCAGAGGCTACAAACTCTGCAGTCTGAAAGCTTCTTAGCACAGCCATTGACAAATCTGAAGATCTCTGGATTAATGACTCGCCTAATAGCGGCTACTAGCACTTCCCAGCCTAACACCATCACCAATTGTAGATGAAGATACCAAAAGAAAGGGTAATTTCTCTTAGCAAGGCAACATATCACCCATAACCAACTCTTGCCTTATCTTCACAATCCCCCACAGTCTGTGCAAGCCTGCGTAAGGGAAAAGATTGCTGACAACTAAGTAGGCATTTTGATTACACCCAATGCAGGACAGGTGGGATCTCTCTCTCTCAGAGTTACTGACCCTCCCCTTTCAGAAGGAAAACCCTCTGCATAAACTAATCGGCAGCAAAAATTAGGGAGAATTTCTGACCTTGAGTTTATTTCAGGCTCAACTTTTTTTTTTTTTTTCCCCTCAAAAGCCACAAAAATATTCCAACTGCAAAAAGAAGGGATAGCAAAGGGAACCTGTGCGAAAAGTTACACTTAGAGGTTGGTATTTGGGGGGGTGCATTTTTGAGACAGGAGTATAAGCAGCTGACAAACCACTCAGGTTTTCTCTTTTTTGCATGATTTAAGAACAAACCCTGTGGTGGAGCAAGGGAATGATGTTAACTTTAGAAGTATTTAGGAACAATGTGAGTCTTGGCTGGTAGGATCCAGAGCAATGGGATGGTTGGTACCCCATCCCTAGAGGTAAAAAAAAAGTGGGACAGTAGTTGGATCTGTGACATTTTTCTTCAAATTTTCAAGCACTGAAAGTTCCTAAAAAGATGGGTGTGGTTTTCACTATCTTTACTCTAATCAGTTTTCAGCCATGCCCTCATGATGAAGATGCAAAATCTTCATAAGCTCCCTTCTCTTCCAACCTGGGACCTCACAGTACAGCAAATACTGCAGCCTTTGCTCAGGCACAAGGATCATGTGAGCTAAAGGAAGAAAAAAAAAAAAAATGGAGCCAGAATTCAGCAATGACTTAAGCAAGGTCTGGTGCATAAAAGTTTAAGAGCCATAATAAAAGCAGCTAGCACCTGGGAAATATTCAAATCCTAGCATTTCATAGGGGAGTGACTTCTTAACTGGCTTCAGCTCCTTAAAAACCCTGCTGTGGTGAGAAGAGCAGTCCTGCTGTGACCCGGTCACCCTGCAACTGCTCTGGAGCCAGCAGTGCCACAAAGGGAAGCTCAGGGATGGTGCAGCTGGAAAGAAGAGTGGAGCAAGTCTTTTCATCGTGCCCAGAGCAGGAAAGCCACCTCAAGTTAGGGTCTGAGCTAATACTACCAGCTGAATTTGAGATTTCCAATGAAATTACTGTTTCCACTGGCTCTGCTTGGTGATGATCTATCTAAGCTTTACCTGAAAGGCAGGTGGGTCACAACCTTTGTGTTCAGCTTGGGCGTGGGACACTAGATGAATTTCATGCCTGTCAAAATGAGAGTCGCAACAGCCCTGGCTGTTTTACAGGTGATAGTGTTCCTGGTGGAAGCCTCCCAGCATATATTTAATTTGTGTATCCATAAAGGATGGGTATAAAATCACCTCTGTCATGTGTACACACCTGCGAAGCACACCCTTCTCTATCATGACACAGCTTCAGCCGCATAGTCTTCTTCTGGACCAGGTCTTTACCTGCACCTGCCTTTAGGCAGACCTGGAGGGGTTCTTGAATACCTGTTTCAGAGCTATCACCACACATCACATCAGTCTTGACTCAACCAGCTTTTTATTTGAAAGGCGTATGTTTTGTAGACTATGAATACACACATGTGCCTTAGATATGGAATTCTTATGTCAAGAAGACATTTAAAATATTTTGTTACCAAGTCCCTTTGATAATATGCGGACTGACTAAATTTAAAGTGTGAGTGCATTTTATGCAGTCTGCAGTTAGAGCTGACCCATTTTAAACATTTGTTTTTCTGCTTATCCTTTAAAGTCAGGTACTTGTCTCACAAACACTGAGTTTGGTTAGGATATTTTCTTTGTATATGAATTTTCTTTACCTCGCTCTAAAAAAAATCTGTTAGCCTAAAGTGTCATCAAAGCAAAGGATAAATGCCTATATATCCCTAAGAGCATAAATTAACCAAAGTTGAACCTTTGAAAAGAATTATTCCATGAGGAAGATGAAAAAAACCCCACGTTATAAAGTGCAAGTTCCTCTGAAATCACTTCAAAAGAATGTAAATTCTTTGAATAACCCACAAAAACTTATACGAATTAAGATAAACAGTTTTGTCTTATCTAACATGGCATTGGCAATGCTCAGAATTTAATATCCCAAATTTGTAGAGATACAACATAATACCACCTGCAGGTTAAGTTGTACAAGCATTTTCTTACCTGGCGTTAAAAATCATTCCCTTGGGAGAGAGAAAAGTAGACACCTTCCACGTTCTTATATTTGCTTTTGCAAGTTCCTCTTTGGAGGAGCATCCAGAACAACAAAGGTGCTACTGCAGAAAATTTTGCTTTTTTTGGCAACAGGGTAATTCTTTGCAACTCCGTTAAAATCACTGCTGTGATGCCACAATATCAGAACACTGAGCAAAAGGAAAGGGAGAAAAAACCTGAAATTGAACACTTTTGTTGATATACCTTCAAGACTGGCATTTTTAATTCTAATATTAGCTGCCTATATTGGAATCCCCAACTTTTCTCCTTGCCCTGTAGGGTTTTTTTTTCCCTTCTGCTTTGTCCTCCCCCTGTAATATTTTAAAACTTTTTTTTTTTTTGGTCACATCAACTTTATAAGACTATGTATGCCAGATCAGAGTCCTCGGCATTGATACTCTCCACCCCCATGAAGACAGCGCTGGTGGTGGTGGCACTGCAGCAAGTGCTTTATTGAACAGAACTATTGCCAGCTGCTGAGATGTTTCAAAAGGGAAGAAAAAAGGGGTCTTTTGAGTGTTTTGAGTGTAAAAGGCCTGGGTCTATCTGTCTCTGAAGCCCACTCAGCACTTTGTAGGGTCAGTCCCCTAATTATTACTAGTTGGGATAAGCAGGTTTTGAGTCTTACTGAAGCTGGAGTTATGGTTAAGAAAGGTTCCCTTAGAATTAAAGTGGAGAGGCCAGAATACAGGAACAAAGTCTGGTTCTGACGTGTTAGGCTCCTTCTCCTAACAGTAATTAACAACTCTTAGTACTTACCTGCCTACAGTTTGCTTAAAGTGTCCCGTATCCATGCCAGCTTTCTCTGAGGTCACCCAGAACCAAACCAGACGGAAAATTTACCCTGATGTGTACTTTACCACAGCATGGATCAGCGCTACCTTTAATCACAGTATTCCCTGCGCTAAAAAGGGGGAATAACGTCAAGTATTTTGGTAAATATAGCTACTACACATGGCAAATGTCAAGATTTTAATGACACTCGCATTTCAGTGCTTTCCCTCTTCAAAGGGCTTCCCACCGGTTGGCATTCTTGAGAGTAACGACTCTTCAAAACCGCCCTGTGAAGTAAGTGCTCAAAGTTTAAAGTTATTTTCTGGCTTTCTTCTCTCCCTTGAGTTCATCGCCCCAAACCCCTTGGAATGGTGGCTGTGTTCAGTCACCGCCGCATAGTCCTGGTACGTTCAAAGCTGCTTCACGACTACATGGTTAGCAGGCAGGTACTAAGTTTTGCTGCTCGATTTGTCCAGCGTTTTACTGTAAGTGAAACAACTGGCTCAGCCTCCAGGCTTGGCAGGGTAAACGGGACGTCTCTGCCGTTCTTAGGGCCTCATTCTTCCCTCCCAGTGTCGTATCAGCCCTTAGTGGAAGCCAGAAGGCAGAACACGGGCTTCACATTTTGACTATAGAGTTGGCTTATCTCTCACCACTTGCATCTTGCTCTGCTGTTCTTAAATACCACACTTCATTCAGTAATTCTTTTTTCTTTTTAATCCAGCCTTCAAGAGTGTATTCGATAACGGCTCCCATCTATGGGATAATTATGCTTAGTTAGCTGTACTCAACAATGATGATTTCATAACATACCACAAACAGGTGCCCATTAAAATCCTTTATTGGAGACAGTAACATTGCATAATTACAGATTTGATGAGGAAAACTGCAAATAGTATAGACTGTTTCTACTGCCAGCAAAATACAGTTATTACAGGATTTATAGACATACAAATATAAAGTGTTTCTTTCATGCCAGATGGTCTGTACGTAACAATGCCGTTAGGAGCGCTTAATTGTGCTTCTACAAAACCTTTAGAGAAGAATGAGGTAGAGTTTCCTTTAGTTTATCCAGTATTTTTTCACACATCTGTCCTTTACTGCTTTTATATGCTCAGATCCTTGTAAAATACCCAGTTAACATTAACATTTGAGAAAACAGAGACCCTTCAGAGGTGTTTACTTCTCCCTTTTTGAGTTACTAATTTCCCACTGCTTATACCCTACAATTCCAATAACTACTACTGCACTCTTCTAAATGCCTCAAAGGTCAGGTAGATGGGACACGTGGTTTTCCAAATTTCCTGCTTCGACAGAAATTATTTGCAAGTAGCTTCAGATAAAACTCTTTCTTTTCTCCATTGTGGCAAAGAACCTTTTGCATTCTGTCACTTCTACTATAGTGGCCAAGCTAGAGTCCAAGCCATCTCCCCAGGAGGTGGAGGGATAGATTCACTCTTTGTCAACATTCTCGACTACGGGATAGAGCTAATGATATTTTTGTCTTTTACTTGCAGTTCTAGTCAACTACTGGGCCATTAGAAAAAAAATCATAGACTCATAGAATCTTCTAGGTTGGAAGGGACCTTCAAGATCATCTTGTCCAACCCTCAACCTAACTCTGACAAAAATAAACACCCACACAACAAACAAAATGCGACACCATCACTAAACCATATCTCCCAGCACCACGTCAAACTGTCTTTTGAACACTTCCAGGGATGGTGCCTCAACCCCCTCCCTGGGCAGCCCACTCCAATGTCTGATATTTTATTTAAATATAAATTATGGGAACAGAATAGGCCAGTGGCTTGCAGAAAACAGTTTCTCACCATTAGACGATCTGGAGCAGTACCTGTTTGTTTTGATCTAATATTTTACTGTTTCATGACATACAAAATTATGTTGCAGGCTTCGGTTAACATACTAGGGCCCAAGTTACAAAGTTATGAAAATGTAGGCACAGATGTAAGTATTTAAGTAACTGAGTAAAAGCATTCTTAAATAGCGGTTTTGGACTGAATGAGAATGGTAATTATGTTCTTCTGACCTTCTGTCTTGACTGACTCAATGGGTAATTTTACTCATTCCTTAGCCTGCCTGTTCTGGAGACAGAAGACTTTTCACTTTACTTTTTGCTCTGGCATTTACCGTGAGCACTTAGTACTTACTAAAAAACTGAGAGTGCTCTAGTAGGGCACAGCAGAGAAAAAAACTTTTATTTCACCTGAAGAGGTCACAACTCTAGTGGTGACCAAATCATAATGAAGAGAGGATTTGGCATACAGCAAGAAGGTGATTACATAAAGAATAAAAATGTTTGCTTTCTTCTCCTAACCGACTGAGACAAGATATTTTAAGATAATTGTTCAGTGATACTGTATCGGAAGTCTAAAATGAAAAGCTATTTTTTTATGAAAAGGTGCAAGATTTAAAAGATTCCATGTTCGTATCTTGATCGCTTTGATCATAAAATGAAAGAAAATCCATTCCTGCAAGACGTTACCACCTGAGGTAACTTCTGACCTCCTCCACCTCACGCTTAAATGACTGCTCTAAGCCTGATGGAGTCAAGTCCTATAAAGAGTTAGCATTATTAAGAGAACCAGCTCTTAGAAATTTTCCCAACTCTTGCTTAGAAAAAAAAAAAAAGCACTATGTTTATTTTATCCTCTGTTACCTGCATACCTCTTTGGTAAAAACAAAAATTGATCAGCGTTGGAAACCATTTGGAACACTGTAATTAATTACTTCCACAAAGTTGACTTCTCCTTTTCTGCCTTAACTTTATTCAGCAGATATTTTAGAGACCTTAAAACTCTATATCAAGGTCTTAAATCCTCCTTAAGACCTTCCTATGAACATGAAATATAAGATTATTTCTTTTAAAGCACGTAATGAGAATTCAGATTGTGGTAAAAATCAGACATAATAAATTAAGCTTTAAGATAAAGAAACAGTATAAATTCACGTTCAGAGAAAGGGATGAGGATCTAGCCATGCTGTTATTACTAGTGAATTTAAACACTGTTATTTTTAGTAATTTCAGGTGTGATTAACCTTGCTAGTGTGCTCAATGAGATTTATTTCTGAGCTACTAATTCCAAAATTTGTTACAAATCTAAGGCTTGACTATTTTAATTCAGTATTGTTCCACACCTGCTAAGCCCAATGTACTTGACTGTTCTAGTTCATGATAATGGACAAGTTTGTTTTGTTTATGGAGTTCAAGACATATTTGCCAACTGTGCAGTTGGCACTCAGATTTTGCATAGTCAGGGAAAATATCCTGGAATTCCCACTAATAATCATCATGCTTAAAGCAAGGCATGGACAGAAGGATTGCTACAGCAATATTTTTCACCAGTGCAATACCAGTACTCTCTTTTGCTATTACGACTAAAGATACAAATACTAATTAAGATGTTACTTTACTTAGATGATCCAGGACCTATGAATTATTATTTTTCCAAATCTTGAGAGTAGTGGCAAAATGCAGTAAAACACAGTTCTTTGACACTTACCATTTTCTAAATACTGCAGTTCAGAAAATCTGTGGTCAAGTGCTACATGAAAGTGTAACTCTAGAATAGTTGTAATTTAATGACTCTACATTGAGAGGTGCAATGCTTTCTTCAAGCATCACTTTTAAATAAGATAGCACTGTTTGGGAGGTGGAGGTGAATTCTCAAGATCTTTCTGTACGCTACTTTACACTCTGAACTATGTATTTTACTTTTTTATGGCTTCATACAGCAAACAAATATTTTTCTCAATCAAATAATGCAAATAATGCTTTTTTTTCCTGCATAATCAAGATACTTCCACCCTAAAGCAATCCTTGAAATACTGGACTTTACATGGCACCTCTCTCTGATGCTTAAAAAGCTTTCTAGAAAGCTTATTTGGTCTGTATTAAATAGCTTTTAATGCAAAAGTTTGGGTTGGAGTTAAAAGTGGTATAAGTGGTAGTACTACTACTCTGCACGTACAAAGAGGTTAGATAACTTGTCCAGAGCCACCAAGTCAGCAGCAGTCTGTTCAGGCATTACTTGTGCACAGGTGGTAAATGCAATTCTGATCCCTCAACACCTTCCAGATGAACAAAACGCTTTTTTTTTTTTTTTTTAACTGTCACTACTGCCAAAGGCAAAAAGGAGGCAAAATTTGCTTAAATGGTCACTTTTAGATAGAAGACTTAGTGGCATCACGAAAAGAGGCTGGGGAAAAGGTGACCGTGTGTAAGGGAAAGAAAGACGGCCAGGAATGGCCCACCTCAGGGCATGCTCAGCCATCATTTACACTTGCCCACCTCTCAGCATATCTCATGCCACTATGACATTAAAACTTAAAGTCAGCAGGGTGATTCTCACGCAGAGAGTGCCAATGTGCCATACCCTGTGGCTGTGCTACCATCTCTCTGTTCTATTTCATAGGGAGGCACTACCAACAGAGAGTTCACACTAAGCAATCTGCTGAGATCATGCAGATTGTTTTGGAGAGGCCACTGAATTTGAGAGGGTTCCTCCTCTGACTAGGTGGCTATGAGATCAGTCCCAGCTCTTTTTCTGTCTGCCTCCTTGGAAGACCAGGTATTAGACAGACATTTCAAATAACTTGCACTCCAAATGACTCTTTCAAATATCACATTTTCCCAAATCACCATTCTTCATGCTTGAGGAAAAATAAGTATAAAATAAGTATGTAGAAGGGGATCAATGAATTAGGTAAACCTTGAACGAGAGCTTATCTGGAGCAGGAGGACTGGAGGACAACTGCGTTTTGGCTTGAGACAGTTAAACAAGTGTAAACAATGGCTGGGCAAAGAGATCATGTTTGCCTTGCACTACTACAACCCAGATTGTCTACCCTAAGCAGGAACCTTTATTAGCATTCTCACCAGAGTCTGTCACCATAAATTCTCAGCAAATTCACCCCCCTTGCAGTTAAGAATCTAGTTAAGTAATGCCAGTTGCTGAAGCCATAACTCTTGGCATCAGAACGGCTTGTATGAAGTGCTAGTTTCATGAAAAGTTCTCTCATTTAAAGGACTTCTTTCCTAGGCATGAATCATGCTCACCAAACTGAAAATTAAGGACATGCTCAATACTGAAAATAATAATCAAAAGAATGAAGGGGAGAAGAAAGAACATATGAAAATGAGAGTTCATTATTATAATTTTAAAGTACCAGTGTTTGTAAAACATAAGCATGTGAAAGGCTGAATCTCATTTGATCAACCCAATTAAACATTAAATAATTGCAGCCAATTATGCAAATATCACACAACAATATTAATTTGTTGATCTTTTTTGAACAGTCTCAAATTCTCCTAATGCTAGTGTATCTTATGTCTTAAATGATCAATTAGCAGAACCATAACTAAGTGATGAAGAATAGATAATTGCCTAGTTATGATGTACCATACTCTTTCTATGTAAATCTGTTGCAATTAAACAAATAGGGCACACAGAGAAAAGATGTGCAGATGTTCTTTTACAATCTATTATTAGCTCAGGGAATACCACAGTTCCCTCCTAAATCTTACAGGCAAAAATAGGAAGAATGCAATACCAAATACTCACTATTATTTACACATATTATTTCTTTCCTTTGGTTAACAGGATAAAAAAGAAGCGGCAAAACACAGGGCAGGACAGCACGCAACACCAGAAGAATTTCCTGTATTATCATCAGCTCCCTTATTTAGGTTTTAAAGTTTAAAATCTAGAACCTACTCACCTGGATCCCATTAGGAAACAAGCACAACTTTGAGCTGACACAGTCGAAGTAAAGCAATTAGCCAGGATGTTAAAGACAACAGTTAACATACACACACTACATATTGTCATTTTTCTCTCCCAGAAAAGTCTGTTCATTTCTGTGGGTCACACCAGTTTCAACTCTCCTCATTCTGAAGTCTCCATCAGCTCAAAACGTGCAGTAAAAGGAAAGGTGTCTCTCTGGTCACTGCAGGAAACAGTGCAAACCGCAATAAACGAAAACACCTCGTTTCCTCACATTAAATTACTTGCATCCAATTTAAGGGGAGTTTTACACAACTTTTAGGTTTACACCACAGTAAAATAATTCTACTAACCTGTCCTTATTCATTCTGACTAGTGAATAGATTCCTGCTGGTATACTGATGTCTTTGTGGGGATTTTTGATATAGGATACCTGTCATCTCTATCAACATCCTGAGATGCTAAGGTATCGTACAACCACTTTGCCACTCATCTGCAATGAGATATTTCCACTTTTCCTTTTGCTGCTAAATCTAAAATGAACACAAGGGCACAGATTAGGTAGTTCAGTACCAGGAAGCCACATGTGGTTGTTCATTACATAATCTACAGAGAGATCCATGCCACACTCTAGTTAAAGGCACTCTTTAGTTACGATACTAGTCTCATTGGATAAAACTCTCTACCCCATGTTGTATCTTCACATATTCCCCACGTTAATTTTCCCACCCATATAATTAAATAAAAAAGAAAGACTACCAGCAGCACTGAACAAAGACCAGGACACAATATAGATTCAAATGGTCAGAAAAGCAGACACACAGCACTATGGCTACTGTCAGCAAAACAACATTTTGTGCTTGCAGTTGTATTCTAAAGAGAAAACCACCTAACAAATTTTAACAATGGTTACATTGTCAGAGAGAACCTTCAACTGTTCTTCATTAAAAGATCAGATTGGACTGCAGTGAAAGACAGTAAAAGTTATGATTTGAGGGAGCAAAAGAAAGGGATGGCTAAGTAGGGGTTGTCTTTAAAATCTGACCATAAATGGACAGGAAAGCCGTAAGGCTACTTTTTAGCAGTTGCATAAGGCATAGATGGTCTGTTAGAAATTACATTTTGCCTTTTTAAACTGTTAAAGTGTTTTAAAACGCTAACAAATGCCAGTAACTACAAAGGACTTATAATGCATGGGAGACATATTGTTGGGTCTTAAAAAAAATAAAGTGCTAAAACTTTCCCTTAATACCGGTGCATCTCTACTGCAAGCTATGGCAATAAATGTTTCACTTTTACTTCTTACAGGACTCCATTAGTGTCAATAAAGTTCCACCAGTTTTACACTGAATTAGCACTTTGGAATACTGATATAAAACACGGTGATTCTTTTTGGCAATAGATAGCTTAAAGCTGTTCAACAAAGCTGCGTGCAAAAGGAGAAAGCTAATAAACATTATAATATAATTGTTAGCGAACATTTGCAGAAGTTATTTCCCTAACTATGGGATACACGCTCTGTATTGCTCCCAAATAGTATTAAGACCACATGTGAGAGAGTAGCAGTATGTGAAGAAGTATGTGCTTAATCAGAACAAAAGGGGGGTTTGAGTGAAATCTCCTTCCTTCTTGTGCTAGGCATTGCTTGTTCCTGAACAGGAAGGTCCTGTTCAGGTACCTGTGTGTCAATGGGCGCTGGGTACATTTCATAGCAAGTGGTGAAGGGGACAAGGAAAACATTTTGCTGATCTAAAGGACGTGACTGGATGGTGAAAGAAATCCCTCAGTCCAAAGGCCGGGTTGCTCTGAAGATTGGCTCAGCTTTCACAGCCACAGTTGTCTAATCTTATTTTCTAGACATTCACTCGGAAGGCAACGCCGTGTCCGCAGCGCCCAGCTCTGAGCCAGGTCAGACAAAGGGGAATTCTTGTCTGAGCAGGGCCTGGCCCAGCCCTGTAAATCACGTATGGAAGGATGTATTAAACTACAAGAGAGGTAAGCACTGCCCGAGCAGCCACAGCGTATCCCCAGGGAAGGAAAGGCAATAGCCTGGTGGGGAGCCTACTGCAGGCTAGATGGACCCGGGAGGATTTTGGCCTAAAGGACAGAGCTGTTATTTGACACAGTATGCACGAGGGGACCTAGAGGGCTGTGCAAACTCAGGAATCTCCCACACAAGTGGAGTATTACAGGAAAGAGCGTATGGCTAAACTTCAGTGTTTTCCGAATGCAGAGAAAAAGGCAGAATAATGTCAATAGAACCCTGTGGCCAACTGACAGGCAACATCTGTGTGTTATGTGACAGTGGGAATGGCAGTTAAAACAAACCAAACAAACTGAAGAGCAGTTGAAGAGCATTTTCCAAGTTTTCAGACTGTACAGAAGACACAAGGAGGCACTAAGAAAGGTCATTAGGAAAGTTGTATTGCTAACATTTAGCACCTCTACCAAGAAGACAGGCTTCTACTAACAGGATTACAGTAGGAATCAAAATGATTGTGTTCACATTCGCCAGATTGTGGAAACAATCATCCTGGGGAGCAAACTGATACAGAAACTATGCTATGCACAGGCAGCTACAGAAGTTATTAGTCATGTCTGTTCTGTCTGAAGGGTCTGAACTCTTCCACATTCACGACACCAGCACTGCCCAATCACTGTCTTCTCTTCCATACTGAAACAAAGCAAAAATGCAGTTTAAGAATAAAAGTTGAAAGTAACAGTGTACAATTAGATAAATTCTTAGGTCTGTCCCCAGAAAGATTCACGTCCACCACCCTGATAGTCGTGTAGATTATTTCTTACATCTTTACTTCTGTCTTTGATTTGAGCAAAGCCTAAATGCAGCTTGAAGCTTTACCCATCTTACAATAAGTAGACTAGGAGGGGGTGATACTGATACTCACTAGAGATAGTCCTGCTTCACTAGAGCTTTCCATCAATTTAATTCAGATATTCCCTGACGTCAGTTCACTAATTCATTCGTAAGTATGCCCCTGCTCAAGCTCCAATCAGCCAACACATTTGTTTTTATTTCTTTTTATTTTCAAGGTGGCTTTTTATTACAGCATTCTGATCGAATGTGAAATAAAATCCATCTCGAATGCCACAGAGTACAATTAGAGAGAATTGTAACCAGAGTAAAACAAGTCATCTTTCCATATGCAAACCAACAGGATCACCAGGCAGAAATGAAGGCAACCCACCACATGGAGCTGTATTCCTTCCAGGGGAGGATACAGTCCCAAGGCAGCACTTTTGGTTGTTAAACTGGCTCCGTGTTCTAAAGCTCTTTGTCACCAGCCCTATAAATAATGCTCCCGAGAGGACCAAAAAGGCACACAGGGTTCAAGTACATAGGTAAAGTAGAAGTGGACAGACTAGCACCAGATGTAAAGTGGGAGCCTTTTCCTTCATAGTACCATCTTCAGGGAGCTTGGAAACACCTTCCTCCAAGGAATAAAGACTGTTTTCAGAGGTTTTATGTTGTCTGAAAAGATCACTTGATGATAATTTCTTCAGAGAGGATAAAAGGAAATTCCTCCAATCCAGGTTCTGCATCAGCAGGTAAGGAGACAAAGGGACAAGAAAGCAGGGAAAAGGCAACAGATCCAAATCAGGCTGAGCCAGAAAAAAAACACACTTCTGGATCCACAAAGGAATGACATTCAGTTTGCTTTGTGTTTTACTCTTTACTCCAGCAGCTAAAGCCTCTAAATGACCTCCACGTGTATCACATCTACTTTTTCTTTACATCATTAATTCTGCTGCACTTGTTCTGCAGTCTGAAACATGGACTAAACACAGGTATGGTGCTACACAGGACCTTGGATGAATTACTTGTTCAAGGGATTTCCAGCTTACATTCCCAGATGTTAGTGTGGTTGCCTTGGGAATTCTGACCACGGAAAAGCAGATGTATCATTAGTTTAACTACAAAGCACTGGATTACCCCAGTGTGAGGCAATTTTGTTGAGCATCAGGGCAAAGGGAGAAAAAAAAATGGTCTTTGACCTTCATATTACTCCTTCTCAGGGAAAAGGTGGCACCCCTACCTCCCCCAAATCAGAAAGCAGGCGAAGGCCAGGGCCAAAATCTGTAAGTTTTGTTGGCTTTAGGTAGTAGTGTCTAATGCTTTGATGCTGACTTCAGAAATTGCAAGGGCTGGTCTGAGTTGCCATTTGACTATGGTTTGAATCCACTTCCTGAATTAAAAGGGGAATGAAGATCTTATACCACAATCAAGATATCTTCATTCTGGAAATAAAAGCAGATTTAGCTTCTTTTACTGATTCTGTTACAGGCTTTGTGACCTCAGGCTAGTCAATCTCATTCCTCTTTTCTCCACCACAGGTCCTGCTTTGTAAAACACATCCATTCTCTTTTCCTGGTTGTCTTCCACTGGTCTACCCATTTAGACTGTACAACTTTGAGAAAGATAGGAGTTTTGACTAAATGTGTGTTCACTGCTGTCTTGACTGCAGTGTTTAAATGTATTGTACATCATGTAGCATAGACAATATATCTTACCTTCTATCCATCCCTTCAAAGTTGCATCCTGATCTACACTTTAAAGCGTGTAGCAAAAGCTTGTTTATTCTTAAAGCACGGAATGCAAAATCACAAAAACATCTCAGTGAGCATACTCCCAGAGAAAAGAATCTCATCTCTAAATCTTCCAGCTCAAGTGCTTATAGAAGACAGTGTACTATGACTAATTCATTCATAAGCACATCATTACTGTATACAATGTAAATGATTTAATTTAAAATCTTGATCAGCCTTTAGTAATCATGACTTCCTCTCAGTGATAGGAAGGGAAAAGTATATTGCAGTGCTACTACTGTCTTTCTCAAATGGCATGAGAAATGGAATCAGTTCTGCCCATGAGTTTCTAATTTGTCACTCTAGCTCTAGTTCCACTGAACAGCTGTTCAAATCCATAGAAATCCTGTTGAGCACAGAAGACTTGCAAAAGAACAATGAGCAGCATGAAAACAGACTTGGAAACACAATAATGAAGACAATCTGAAAATGTTAAACAAGCATGTATTGTACACGAGGGAAGCAGTGTAATGATATTGGATATGGAGCCTTGCACCTCTTGTTCACAGGTTCAAACGCAGGACAATGCTGGTGCTGAGAATTTTTACTTTTTTACAAATGTCCGTTGTCCAACATTAAATGGATACATTGCCCTAGTTCAGGCAACAGCACAGCACAGAAACCAAAGCTGTGTCTCATTGCAACTTCCATTGCATTTTATTTCTCAGAACTTGAACATTCTTTGGAGTAGCAGCCTCAGACCGTCCAAATGATACGACAATAGTCCAACTGCAATGAGATCTTATTTTTCCCCCTCCTGGCAGAATATATAAAAGATCTTTGCAAAAAATCCTGAAAACTCCCCTGACATTTAAAGAATATTATATATTACATTTTGTGTGCTACAGCATTGTTTTCTGTGTGACAGCCTGGGGTTCATTTGGATATAAGCTCATCTCTTCACAGACAGGAAAGTGCAGAAACACAATCAGCAAGCACCGATTGACTCTCAAAGGGGAAGCAGCCATCATTCTCTCTAAAATCATGTTTCTAATAATGAAGTGTTCTAACTCTCCTGGCTTCTTTAAAGAAGGAAGAAAACCCAGAAGTAAGCATCTATGTAACAGTCCAGCACTATCCACGAGTGATGGAAGTACTCTCAGCATGTAACTAATGAACACTTGGTATGTACATAGTTGTAAGGCAAAAAGGTCCATCCACATGCTTAGTTGTAAAGTGAAAAGGTCCAAGAAAGATAATGGTTATAAGCAACCCTCACTTTTTCAGTTTCCTTCTAAGCCGTGGTTGGGAGTGGAAAATCAGGGTGATCAGAGAAGGCATGGGAAGAAGCCTCAGAGAGCAGGCTGGATAAATTTGTCTTAATAATTCACTCACTATCTATAGGCCAAGGGACAAACACATATTCCAGTGTTGCCTTCTGAAAAAGAATTCTGGATTTCACAAACTATTCTTCTAGTGACTTCAAGTAGAATTGATCAGTGGAGACTCAAACTGACCACAAATTGTTGAAGGCCCATACATATACTGCAAAAGCATCACCATCCATCCATGCCAATGAATGGGATTTTAGGTGGGTCAACATGTAACAGCAGACTGCAATTCATGGGTAGTTTTTGATTGGGGTCTCATCAGAAGAACCCTGTGCCAGGAATGTAGAACAGTAACCATCAGACTTGATTTGAAGAAATCATAATAATACTGCTGAGCAGCTACTATCAGCCCCTGAAATAAAAGCCCCAAAGTAACTTGTCAAAACCTACTTCTATCCCCAAATAAATCCCCCACACCATAAACCATGCTAAATAAGGAAAAGAAAACAGGCAACCTAAATAAGAAGGGCCATCACGTTCTGATCATTGGCTTTAACTGAAATGGTATTGACTTCTACTGATAAGGAGGTCAAAACACAGATTCCAAACAGGCTTTAATATTTAGCAGACCACAGAGTAAGGAACTCTTTTAAGAACAAGAAGTGTAGAAAGATGCTGAGAAACAGAAATGGTGATCAGCTGGCTGCTGCGAGTGCTTACCACTTCACCCATCTCTTTATTGCTTAGCTTATATTCATTTGTGATCACAGTTATTTAGATATTTCAACTCTTTTTTCCCTTAGAAAGGAGCATATAAGAATAGTACTGGACTTCACTGATAACACTAATATCTTACAACTCTCATCCAGCTTCCAAATAGGGAAAAAAAAATGTATCAGTCCCCATCCATATCATACTTTCTCAAAGAAAAAAGAAGATAGAATAAGCACGCCAAACAAAAGAATCTATGTTATTATATAGTGGTGCCTATAGCATCACTATTAAAAGAACTGTTTTCTGCTGTTTTCAAGTTTTCACCTTCTATTATTTTATCCGGTTAAAGAAGAGGAAGCAGCTTACCTGGATATCACTCAGCTTATTCAGGAAACGGGATGTTATCTGAGGTCCATTCTCCATAGTTGGAATGTGCAAATGCTGACATTGAATAAAGAAGGAGGCAACGGGGAAGAGAGAGAGAATACTATGTAATAATAGCTTTATATATACATATGAATACCTTAAGGTCGCTAAGAATTTTAATAAATATTTATCAAGCTTTCTAGCTCTCCTTACAAGTAGGCAAGCATTGTTGAAATGTTTTCTATAGGAGGGCATGCTGAGCCAGCGAAAAGTAGAATTAGTTGAATTGTTATGCTGTTTTTAAACAAAGGCTAATCTAAGATCTGTCCAAATCTTCCAAGACATCCATCCAAAATGGAGCGCATATTGTACAGGCAAGAGTAGAAACACTACATAAAGCATTTCATTTCAAAGTATATAATGTAGAAACACAACAGGTACATTTATAGTACTTATTATCACCCAGCATCTTGATGTCTCTCATGTTATCTCAGCATCTGATAATACCAGTACATTTATTCCATCTTATTAATTCAAGAAATATCACTTTACAGATGTTTACTGTACTTGTCATATTTAATGGAACAAAGCACATCAAGACAGGCAGCTGCAATAACCAGCCTTCTGAATTAACTCTGTGCTGGCTAAATAGCACCAAGTCAGCTTAACAGGCTGAACGCCCGTGGAATTCCACCTGTGCAGGAGAAATCTCCCATATGGTGGATTTCTGCTCAGAAATTTGGATCCTTGCAAAAATCTTTCCCGTCTTCACCTTTCCCAGGTGCCTTCAGTTTTGGAAAATTGTTCAATAAAAGGAAAGTGTGAGAAGGTTTTTTTTCTATATTTTCAAAGAGGCTGGAAACTTTTTTTTTTCCTTGTCCCAGGATTTCAGATTTTCTGATTTCAACTATTAAAAAACCACAGAAGATGAGAGGGAAGATGAACTTCTGACAACATACTAGTAACTCACTTGAGAAACAACATAGTGACACTGTTAATCTTTCCAGGAGCCTCTGGCAGCACTCCTTTTTTCTATCTAACTTGTTTTTTGTTTCAGCTGCAATTAATTATGATAAAATTCTAAAGAAAGACAAAAGGGAAGGGGGGAAGATACATTTTCTTACCTTGCCCTTATATAAAATTTTAGAGATGGGACACACAATACAAGCTGTTCCAGCACCAAACATCTCCTTTACTCTGTTCTCTTCCAAGGCAGCTGTCAGGTCACTCATGGTGATGTATCGCTCAGACACTTTAAATTCTCCCTGCACAAGAAGAATCAAGCGTAAAAATTGTAAAAAGCTTAAAAATGGTTTGTATTCCTGTTTTCCATGTTGAAACATCTCTAATAGAACTATTAGCCTACTAGTCAAGTTTTGGCTGGGTTCTTGTGGTCTTTTCAAACCTCCCAGTTTGAAAGATAGACTCTTGGTAGTCCTCCAAGATAGACTCTAATCTTTCAAGGAAGCCAGTGGTTTGTCAGATACAATGCTGATGGTTAAATGGCACTTCCTTCTGATTTGGTACGAATATCGATGTTGCATTAGGGAATAACACAGCAGAATTTGTCATGGGATTATGTGACACACGATCTGACTACTTGTGGTCTCTAGCATGCTACAGTTTGTACAAAAATTACTCAATTACGTCAACAGAGCTTTGCATCCTACTCTCAGACAATTCCTAAACAAAATACATTCTGTTAATTCCACCTGCAATGGTATAATGGCAACTAGATGTGATATAATTCTTTAACTCCTGATGAAATTTCACACCGTAGCCTGCACACAGCTGTCACATACAGAAATTAAGTGCACTGCAGGTACGAGTAAAGCAATTCGCATTGGACAGTCTTAACATAGGAAGTGTTCTACCTTCTACAAGTGTTGAAGAATGCATAGCAACTGATTGAACGCATAGCAACCGATTGAAGGGACGTGTTTAAACAACAAAAATAAACATCAAACTTTGAAAATTTTCTTTCATGGGTTTACGTGGACTTTATTGTCCTATCAGACCAAACTAAAGCTTAGCCTTTGTTTTATATACAAGCTCTTTAACATGAAACAGAGACAGCAGAAAACATGATTAGCTCTGGACAGGAGAGTATTTGGAGAGAGAGGCAGGGAACGCCGTGTAAGCAGAGTTTCAGACAGGTTAGGAAATGGAGGTCAGGAAGAAGAGAACAACCTTTGTGAGAGTAGAAGACACCTAGTTATTCAAGAAGACCGAGGTAAGAGTTTGGTATCTCACAAACAAGACCTATCAACTGGCAATATCTCTCTGTCTTGTAAAGGAGACAGGACTGAGAAATGTGCAGGCATATTTGCACTAGGGGAGTACCCATACGAATAAAGCTGCACAAGAGTTCAGTGCAGGTCAACAAATGGCACACATTTGCCACAAAGTACACGCTCAGCTCCCCTCACTACAAGTTAGATTTAAGTGATATAACTGCGAACTGTATTTCAGGAAGTCTTTCAGCTACAGGTGGTTGGAAGCTGAACCAAGGAGAAAGTACCACACATGCCTGTGTTATTCCTGCTACTCCTCCCTAAATATAAGCCTGGTGAGAACCAGGAGACAGGATACTGGGTTTGATGGACCTTTGGCTGTATAGTACTTTTATCCAAGCTACAATAAAACCTTTGAGTACGGTACAGGGAGAGTGAACAATCTGCACATTTCAAGACATAAGGTAGTCCCAAATGTCCAAATAAGTATTTGGATGGCTACGCTTAAAGAACTGGAGTCTGGAAGCAGACAGATGACTTCAAGACTGTGGCTGGATTTTAGGCTACATGCTACTTATTAAATATAAGGGTGGAACCATGAGAACTAAGTGGAGAAATAGTGTGCTGATAACTGAAGGATAGTTGTGGTCATGCACGGTAATTGTCCGTTTCCTTGCTTTAAGTAGCTGGTACCAGTGGATTTAATGAGAATTTTCATGTTGTATACTACATGGAGCTACTTTAACAAGCTTGGTATTGTTCTGTCTGACAGGTGTGGGTATTCTGGTGTCGTTGCTGGGAAACTATGAATTAGCGTGTCCTTAGTTCCTATTTAGGTTAAGAGATTTGACCAGATCAGCTGAACTTCAAGATACTGAGCACCAGGAATGTTTACTTTTGTCAATATTATAACATGATAGTTGAAACCATTACTGCCAAGGTCAAAACGCTCACCCAGTTGCGCGCCAGATCCAAAATGCTTTGTCTTGTCACTCCTGGAAGGATGATGCCATCTAAGGGTGGGGTTGCTAGTTCATTTTCTGTCAAACACAAAAGAAATAGAAACACTGGTTGAAAAACAAAGAAAAAAAAAGTGTTTACTGATATTACACCAAATACGAAAATTAAAAAGATTAATCATATCAGAAACCCAGTAAGATGCAATATTTATCAGAGTTCTACAAGAACACGTTACACAAATTCAGTTCCAGCAAGTTGTTGTTGAGTGTTTGAAACCTTTTAAGTACACTTCAGTGGGTGGGGAAGAAACACCTCTAATAGATTAATAAACACAGGGCTAACACCTAGTAGTAGGTGTTATTCCTCAGTGTATTATGGATTAGCTGTATAACTACTGGGAACCCATGAAAGGCTTAGTCTTCAAACTCAGAAAAGAGAGGCACAAGGGAAAGCAAAGCCTAATAATCCCAGGGCAGATCATGACTTTTCCTGAAGTGCTTTACTTAATTTAGGAATATGGGGGTCACTATACCTACTTCCTAGCATTAATATGAAACATCTATCAGAAATTTTGAGGCTCATTTACTGAACAAGCAAAGCATTGGAAACCTTTCCAAATGCACCTTGAGGGGGGCACTGCCTTAATGACCATTTGTCTTAATGTAGACATCTTTTTCCCCCTAATTTTCTTTTTGCACAAAAAGAGAAATTCTAATAAAATTCCAAAAGCACTAACTATTCAAATGGTTCAATTAGTTTGTAGCTTGCTTTTCCCGTTTGCTTTTGAAAAAGAATATTAGATAAATGTCTATCTAACATAAAAAATTAAATGGGAGATAAATGGTAATGCATACTTGGTAAATACTTAAATAACAATACAGAAGCTTGTATGTAGTCTTTGTTCTTCCATCTGACTTTTTCAGCAAATCAGAGCTAATCTTTTTCATTTTAAACCATCACTTTCATTTTAAACCATCACATAGCATACTTGGTGGTTTCTATTATCAGAGAATAATGAGCATTTACTCTTTCAGACAGCCAACCTTTTTCAAGGCAGTCTCAGATTTGCACATCGGGACTCTTTCAGTAACACTCTTAATTATTTTTTTTCTAACCATTTTCTCTTCCCAGTGAGAATTCATTCTTTCTTGATCTTGTAAGGATACTATCTTACTCACTAAATCCACAAACCATTAAGGGTTTTGATTCATTTTTACCTAGATCACATAAAAGAAGAAGATATGTACCTTCATGTTTTTATTTTGCCCCGTTCTACCCATAAAAGATCACTCAGTCCAGGCCTGCTTGAAGCAGTCTTGAAGGAGAAGCTGGCCTAAAAATGTTTCTACGGGTACTGTGAAAACTTGGAGCTGGGTAGAAGAGAAAAACACACTGTATCCTTGGACTAAAAGAACAGGTTGAGCTCAGGTGTTTAATACTCTGTTTTCAACAGTCAGCTAGATAATTCTGTGTACAAACACCGCCTGCCAGCCAGTGCATACACAGGTCCAGACTGACTACAGCATGGGTTCTCTTCTGCTCTTCAACAGGGGGCTTTGGGAGCTGCTGGGGAGGGATAGGGGAAATGGAGGATAAATAAATGGAATTGTTCACTGAATCTGCTACTAACTGTCCATTTGGGAAATGTCTCTTACTTTTTAATGCAGCCACCCCTGCTTTCGTTAATTTGGACTAGAAGTTTTTCCTACCTGTGCTTCCATGCTCCTCTTATGAGGATACACACACACAAGTAATAGATATAAACTACCATACCAAAATGTATAAAAATGCTGTGCTACAACAGGCTATATATTCTGCTCTGGTTTGAATAACCAATAGTGCTATTCCCCAACCTATCCCAGACTCCTAAGCACAGGAGTGGTCTCTTCTTACTCTTGTAGTTAGTAACAATAGCTTTCCTTTTTTAAGAGTCTGTCTATAGCACCACTACAACTTGTGACCCCTGTCTGGTCCTGATTCTGGCAAAATTATCAAAAGAAGAGGACTTAAAAACCTTCCACGAGCCAGACGGCTCACCTGATTCTGAACACTGAAAACCTGATGTTCTGCATCTGTGACCCAGCCATATACAAGTTCTCCCCTTTCTCTAACAGAAAATTTCAAATAACGCGAACCTTAATACCAAAGATTGTGACTCACACCAAATAATGTTCTCTATTCGGTCAATGTTGCAACAGACCTTGGCCAGGACCTGTTTAAGTTCAGCAACATATATTAATTGATTTGAGCTGGTTTGAAAACATGCCAGGCCAAACCAGCCGCCAAACAGCACTGAGAAGACAAGACACGGGAGTCTCAAAATGTTTCGAACAGCCTGCTCTGTAGAATTTTGTCAAGTACACATATGATGCCTACCAGCCTGGGGCCACCCAAGGAACATCTGCTCCCCTGGTATCCGGCAGAGATGATAATGCTATACAACACAGCATGCCAAACCCCTCATCCTCTCTGTGAACTGATGCCAAACCAGGCTCCTATGGCATCAGCTTGTCCATCTCCAAAAAAAACTGACTGTGAGCTCACAGACTCCATTTGGCTTCTGAATTATTTTGAAGGGCTAGAAGCCTTAAAAGGTATAGTAGCAAAAAGGGGGGGGGGAAGCATTTTTAGGAAAACGTCAGGGTTTCTCTTCCGTTGCCTACTGTTATTGTTATAGCAGTAGCACTACCACTCCAGTGCCCCATTACATCAGGCACCATCTAGGCATGCTGTAACAATGGAACTCCATCAGAGTGTTTTAAAGGGCTTTTAAAATGAGTTCTTGCATACTACACAGCTTCAATCTTCACACATGTGTATTTATGAACACATAGCAGATAAGATTCCAAACGTGGGATGCCTCCAGTACTAGTCACACAATAATAATGCGGAGAAGTTACCAAAGTGATAACGGATGCCAAGTGAACTTCAGGGTCAAGGAGCACCCAGGAAACCCTGATTTCACTATTTTTAACAGCTGACTTCCTCTAACAGGTTTTTTCTGCACCCATCTATTTCTTTCTCCCTATTTCCCTCAGGCTTTTCTTCTACTCTCCCCTTGTGTAATCACTCTGTCTTCGCATCTCTGTCAATTTATTTTCCTCTATTATTTTCCCCTCCTTTTCTTTGTCTGCCATCTCATTCATCTCCTGCTCTCCACTCCATGCTATTCCTATGGCTTTCTATTAAAGCAGAAGGTATGATCCTTATTTTGTTAATCTACTTGTACAAGAAAATTCTGCAGCACAAATAATCCTCCACCTACAGAAGACTAAGCAAATTTGCCTGATGTTTCACCTGACTGTTCCAGAGAATCTTATAACATATTTATTTTTTAATTTTTGTAAGCTATGTTGAAGTAGGCACTATTAATCCTCATTTTAATATCAGCACAAAAATATTACATAACGCCTGAATACTACTCACAATGCCTTAACATTAAAGCTAGAAGTAGAGGCCAGATGGTTCCAAATCATTCTGAAGACATTTAATTTTTGGAAAGTGCAGACAGATTTCATAGTTAGCAACCTTCAGGTTGGACATATGTTTCAATTTTAAGGTTTTCCGTAAAGTCAAGCCTATATTCTAGGCAGAAAACCAGACACTATTAAAGAAAACAAGTTTCAATGTTAACAGCTTCTTGGGATTGTTATGTGCTCTGAAGATGCAGGTGGAAGGAGCTGTAGGGTGACCAAAATTTTCACTTTGTGAACATAAACCGTAAACAGTATTTGATGAATGAAATATCACACTCCTGTATTTATGCAACAGCAGGGATCCAGATCTGGTCATATTATAAGCCTCGGCCAGAGCGGCAGTGGGCATATGAGAGCAGCATAGAGCATGTCATGCTATTTTACCAGAAATCGAGTGGCTTCCTCCCCTATTCCCTCCTTGATGTTACAAATAAAACATTTTTCCAGGCTCCTCCCGCTGTCCAAGACAACATGTCATGTTTAGTCACAATGCCATAACTGAAAATATATAGCAAAGGCTTGCAAGAAAAGCCTACTCTCATTGGAAGCATAGATGTCCTTTAGTGGATGTCCTTTAGCTTTACTGGGCTGGGTCTTTGATTTGTTCTAAACCAAGGACAGCAGCTCAGACTACTCCATCGTGACCTCTGAAAACAAAAAGAGAGGCATTTTCTTTTTGATGATGATCTGCAATCTCTGCCTCACTATTTTTATGTTAGATCCCTCTCTCAGCTGCAGAATTTGCATAACAAAACCAAACCAAAGCCTTGGTTGACAGAACATAATGGCAAACATATTTTCAATCACAATATAAAGCTGTAGACAGGTATGCGATGACATACGCTGACAGCAAGAGGGATTCTCAGCCAAAGATATCATAAATGAAGCATTAATCAACACACCGGGAGACAGCAAAGTGCTCCAATGATGTTAAGGACCATGTTGTGTGAAATGGCAGGTTTGCCAGTATACAGTTAGCTTGGGTGGCATGAATTACAAGTTGTTTGCTACAGCCACCTCACAATAGTACTATTCACTAGTGCACTGGTAACACAGTGATTGGCAGATCTTTGGAACAGCACGGTGCTGCAGCTGGATAATTCCAGCATATTCCTGGTTTAAGTACAATGAGAACATTGAATTCTAATTATGTCCTCCCTTCAGTGTCCTTTCCCTGGGCAGAATGAGCCAAAATCTATTTTTGTGTCTCTCCAGTGAAGTTACACAAAGCATGAATTTGGCTATTTAGCAACACTGACAAATCTACCGCTGCTATAACAACAACAAGAAGAAGATTTCTCATATTTATAGTTTCATTCACGAGTCTTCACAGACTCATTCAACACTGGGGGAGTGTCGTCCCTCTTCTTAAAAAGTGGTAAAGGTTTTGCAGAACAAGTAGTGAAGCTGGAGCTGGGAGTCAGCTAGTTGGATTCCCATTACCCTACACTACCCAAAGCACACTGCTGTCCCCACAGAATGTCGTCCCTGTACTGCTGCTGAGCACTGGCAGAAAAATGTCCACTTTCAAGGGTCCCCATGGCACTAAATAGAAAATCAGAGTCTGAGCCCTGTATCTGTTGACATGCAAAACTTCAGTAACAATTTTCCTGGAGGGCCTGCACTCATGGAAGTCAGAAGCTGTCCTTTATTCACTTGCCTAGACATTGGCTCAATCCTTTAAGGACTCAGAGTCATGTAGTCTTCCCAACCAGTTCTCAGGTGCAGCTATCACTTCTCAAGCACTGAATACTTGCATGCCTAATGGGTGTTTTTGAGATGCCTAAATAGTTGGCTGCTCATTAAATAGATAGTTTTCTAATCAGAATTTACACTGCTCAGAGATGACTGGGGTACAAAAATGGCTTCAAGAATGATGGTATATCTTGAAAGCATCATTTGACCATTAGTGATGTGGAATGGTGACTGACGTGTTTCTCTCCACCTCCATGGACAGAACTTCAAAGTCTTCAAAGAAAGAGCCAAGTTCTTCATCAGTTGGATACTGAAATACTTTTGGCTACACTTCAGGAACATTTGACTTGCCAGAAAGTGATAATGGGAACCACTCAATCCCAAAGCCACAGAGTCTGAGGAGTTACACAGCCCTAAGGTGTCTTTAGTATGTCTGCATTGTTTCTGACCCAACACCTCCTTCAAGACCGACCATGCTGCTAGAGTTGACATCAAGCTGCAATGTGACCTTGTGCCTGGCTAGACTCTACCCTTCTGAGCACTTGGACTGGCCCAACAGCTTAGTATGTTATCAGTAGGCAGTACTCACAGCTGCTCCAGAATCGCCTCTTTCTCAATGGTATAACTAACAGTCACCTATCAGTTTTCAGAAGAGAACAGACATTTGCTTTGTAAAATCATCTTCATTAAAAAGTTTATGATCTGTACTCTAATAAGAATGTTGTGGATTATTACACCAATTGTCTACTCTGTTAAAGTTTTCATGTTGTGTGTTATTATACCTCCATCTTCATTTATCCAGTAGAGAAACAGATTCATTGTTCCAACTTCAGTTATTTGGTGATCTTCTCCATAGAGCCACAAAACCTGTTGGCAGCCTAACTCCATGGCTTCTTGCTGAGCATAAATAGAGGAACCATAATTCCTTCCAGAAGAAAAAAAATAATAATAAAAAAGAATGAGCAAACAGTTAGGAGTATCTGGTTGGGTATTTCTCATTTCTATGCAAGGTTGTGTGCACACCTACCTTATAAGCAAGTGCTCTGCATAGTCACTGCCTGTCCCTGGAATATTTTCATTGGAAGTACTCTACTAGTATTTTACTAGATCATTTGTATCTACAACCAAAGAAATTTAAAGTGCTGAGCAGCATCAACAGTTCCTACATATACATCCAAACTGTCTTAAAAATACCTCTTGTTCTATTTTCTGGACATTCTAATCATTGCAATTAGACAACTTAGAAAGCATTTCTATTTATTTAGCAATTGTCATCCTGGATAGAAAGCAACAATTCCCATCCAGTTCATGTTTTTTTTAAAAAAGCAAATCAAAACCATCTACCTCATCTATGTCAGATGAACAGATGGGTCATATATGTCAGATGAACCTCTTCAAACATAAAAATCACCAGAGGCAAGTTAGTTCTTTTCTAGTAAAAGACATTCACAGAATTAGTAGCTTCAGGAGCTGCAGATGGGTCTTGACGAATTTCGTATCCTTGAGAAGCAACTGTTTTCCTAAAATGCTGCCTACAGCCTGTACCTGACTGATATGTATTTACTCTGTGGCTGCTCTGAGGGGGGGAAAAAAACCCCAACCCTTTCACTTCTGGTGTTCCAACAACCATCAAGACCCTAAGTCACTCCAGACTATTCCTTTTTTCATAGCTGATGTGTGAAGGATGCACAGGAAACAATAAATATATTTTAAAACTAACCAAAACCCCACAAAGAGTAAAGGTGTCAGAACATCAGACTGGCTGAAGGAAACATGTTTTCTTGCCCTTTGATTATTCTGCTAGTTCAGCTGAGCAGCACTTGACAACTACTGACAACTCCCAGGTAGAGACAATAAGCTTCATTTAAATCAAAGACCAAGGATGTATAATCGAGTCAGTTATTTAGTCACATCCAAGTTGCTTGCTCCAGTCAAGTCCTAAGCAGCTTCACTCTACAAGTCAAGTACTTTGACATTAACAACTCTAACTGTTAACTGTTCTGCTAGACTATGGTAAAGTCAATGCAGATAATTGTCCTGTGCTTTCCCTTACACACCCACACTCCCCTAACTAACTGCAGATGGCTTGTGAGGACAGTTTGTGAAGGAAGGGGGTCAGCAGTCAGTGCTGTTCACTGCCATGCTGGCAGCAAGCTGCTGTACTGTGCTGCATCACAGAATTGGGATCTTTAGTGTCAACTTCTGCAAGGGGAACAGCCAAAGTATTACAGGGACACCTTCCAGGTCCGGTTCCTCTGCTTGAGATGCTGAAAAATTGCCTCTGCAAGTAGTCCCCTTGGCTGTAATATCCAAACAACAATATGCAACTGAATTGTATAAATAAAGATTTTAAAACTGTACTTTGCAAGTATTGTTATAGTACATTGTTTATATAACTGCTACATTTAATACCTCTACTTCTGCTGGATTAGTTACTTCACTAAAAATCAAATCTCCTTTGAAAGCTATGTAGAAGATGCAGAATTATGTTTTCTTACCCTCCCAGTTTGCAGTCTCCTGTTCCTCCTTTCCAGGCTCTTACATATTTTGGATCTGCCCATAAGGATATTGGATTAAAGCTTCCACTTGCAAAGTAAGGGCCCACAGGGCTCATTATGACATACAGCAGGGCTTTAGTCGGCTTCTTCACTCCAAGGGAGGGCTGAAAAAAAGGATTGGGTAGAGTTGAGTAGTGGCTCTGTGAATGGCTGCGCCATTAGCAAATCTGAATGATTTGCCCACTGGAAACGGTTCACACAACAGCACAGGAAATAACCTGGAATGTATCATTTGGGCTTTTACCCTCGTCTCTGAAAGATGGCTTCTCACTTCAAGTCATCACCATCAATACTTGAAGGTGGACGTGAAAAGTCTGGCACTGGTCAAAGTCTGAATCCTGCAGTAGGAAACTCAGCTAACTATGTGATTCTTTGCAAAGCTCAGGACTGACCACGGAATCACTGAAGTTGGAATGCACCTCTGGAGATCACCCTGTCCAACCCTTGGGCTGCATACAGCTGGTTGCCCATGATTCTTGGGATCTACTATGCAACTGAATGGGTTACTATTTTCTCTTGGTTTGAGAAACCAAACTCGTAAAAAGAAAAAGATCATCCTTGGTTTCTAAGATTAGGTCTCCATTGAAAAAAAGTTATTGGATTTAAATCTTTAGGACCAAAGGTCTAAGCAAAACACTGTGCACAATGCACTTCAAGCTAAGGAGGTGGGAGGGAAAATAATAGAGTAATAATGGAACTACTAAAAAACTCAAATAAGCCTTCATCAGGTGCTAGGAGGATTCTTTTGATTTCTGTCTACATTATGCCTTCAGCATAACTTCTAATAATATTAACTAACCGAGATCTTGATATTTTTCCTGATTCTTACACTACCATTCAAAAGATCGTGCTGACTAGGTTTCTTAATTGCACTGAATCATAAAAGATTAGCAAGAGACGCAACCTGGAAACAACATATGATGTTGTGCAAAGGCCAGGTATGTCGGCTAATCTGCAACAAAGCTCAACACCAAAAGAATTCCAAAAACAAAAATGGGGGGAATTTTATTTTTTTAAAATATATTAGTACTTTACAGTCACTGAGTAGAGATCCTTCCATCTGAAAATCTGCGACTAGTTTGCAAGCATTAAATTAATGGAGTTCTAAAACACACGTGAGAGGTATAATGCTCATGTATAATAACTACTTACAGATGTGGATATTGCAGAATAATAAGTTGCCTAGTTGGGACCTATACATTCTTTAGCTTCCTTGTCCTGTGTTCTACCATTAGAGGTTTAAAGCTTCAATTAAAATAAACTCCCTGTTTCTAATTCCCTTTATAAATACTATAGCCTAGACTTACATCCACGTGAAACTCACAGATTACACACTGATACCTTGTTGTTAGGGAGCCTTTTATAAGGTCAGGTTTAGCCATGTTTAAGAATGAACTGACATAAGAACTTGTTCTTAGTTGTGTTTAAAGTCTCTCTCAGAAAAGCCATCTTAATTTACTGGGTAGAATCTTCCAAAATCTCACTAACTTCAGGATAGAGATAAAAGATGAAATTGCAAAATCTACACAGCAAATTTCTGTTCCCTCACATTTTCTCCGTATTATTAGCATTTTAAAGACAAACATTAATATTTCACGAAAAACTATGGTTTTAGTACGAAACCGAAGTTAATTTATATTTTGCCGTTACCACTCAGAAGAGTTAATGGAAGTTTACTTTCTGTGATCTTAATCAGTGCGTCCACTAGGTGGTGGTGTGGTCAACACAAATGTGTGAAGTAGCGCTACAGGTGACTTACGCAGAAGTAAAGACATAAAAATATTAAATATTAAATACACAAAAGTTCGGGGGGGAGGGGGAGGGGGAGGGGAAGATGCTTCACACCTCAGTTCCAATTAAGGTAGGACGGATATACAGGCTGGCAGCGGTTGAGTATGGGACCCACTCCTTTTCCACTTCCACAAGCTTCCGGATGCACTCCAACAGCTCATTCTGATCAAAACGCTGCGAAGGAAAAGCAAAGGGAGAAAAGAAAATGGAGAAATATAGCCTGGACACTCTGTGGTCTTTATGGATCCATACGTTAAGGGGAACACTTCATCAGGACGTGTAACAGTGATGGTCCGTAGAGCTTCATGGGACTGCATCATCTTCCTTCAGTTAATTTCTTACAGAACTTAAGATCCCACGGTCTTTGCCCCGCTGCCTTTTTACACAGTACCCTGAATGCCCTCCTGTAGCTACAAAGTATCCTCCTGAGATAGTAAAAAAGGAGCCAGTGACCCTTCTTGCCCCCAAAGCACATGGTGAGAACTCCCTGTGCAGCCAACACCTTTACTTTGGCAAGCTATGGCACCACCTCTTCTGCAGAAGAGTGCTTTGGGGGGGCCCACCAAGGCTCCCAGCTTTACAAAGTTGCAAAGTTCTTACAGTAATAAAGCTAGTAAGCGTGGGAGGACATTCACAGGCCAATACACCACTGCTAAAAGCAGCCTTAAGTTGCTAGCATGACCAAAAATGAAGGCACTCCGAGGCTGAAGGACTTAACTGGAATGGAATGAAGAAAAGGGAGAAGATTAGCACCAGAACAATTTCATCAGCTGTCTGTGTGCAAATACCTGCAGATCTGCACCCATCCCTCAGAAGCATACTGTGTACATCTGAGGTGGTAGGGAGACAACAAAGAAAGCAAAACACTATTGTGATTTAAAAGAAAAAAGCATTTCAAAGAGTTCACTGAATAAGATCTCTTAAAGTTTTAACGGAACTGTTTGAGAGTTAGAGTGTTTGATAAATGTTACACTACTGTACAATTTCAGAGATTTGCACTCTGAAAATGAAAATATGCTCTGACTTAAAGATAATAAAATGCCTTGGCTACATACTGGCAGAGCTGCTCGTATTGCTGATCGTGCCATCCTGTCCATGTTGAGAGTTGGCCGGAACAGACGGATTTTGCCATCCACGCCTCGGTAAGCCTTCATGCCTTCAAACAACTAGCAAGCCAAACAGAAAGGAAAAGAAATCAAATAATAATTGAGACATGTTATCCCATGATGATCTACGCAAAAGCAGGATACACCCTTTGGAAATAAATGAATTTCACTTTCCTGCTCGCAGTCTCAAAGTATAAATGCTAACTAGTTAATCCTTGCAACACACTCCTGTGAGGTACTATTATGAAATTTATATCACAATGACAACCTGCCTATGAGTCAGATACATCTTTCTTTCAAGGAACTTAATTATAACCATATTTTTCATAATTTGGTTACAACAATTAAAATTTGTAGCATGTGTTCCATTTAACTATTCCCTCACATCCTGACTGATACCTGAGACTGAGCCAAAACAGTATTCTCCCTTACAGAAAAGATCTACAGGAAGTAATTATATAAATTAAGAATTTTTAGAGCTCTGCCCAAAATGCATTTTGGTAGGAAACATAGCATAAGGTAATTAGGAGAACTCTGTTGCAGTTCTTGCTGTAGCAAAATCTTGGTCACTTATTTTCCCCTATGCTGTGGAAGGGGGTTTAGCTAGCATGAGAGACAGAGGAAGAATGCACGAAATATATATATACTTTACAGGAAACTTAAATTAATCATAATTATCCCATCAAACCGCAAAATGCAGATGACTGGTGTTGACAATCAATTTACCAGAAGCCTTTATCCCACCAGTACCCTCCCAGCAGAATGCTCTACAGCACCTCCTAACCACAGCAGAAAACATATGCCCACAAAATATCTATAGCTATTTTCAGTTACAGATTGATAATTTCCAGTTACATGGAATACAGATACATATATAGATACATATATACAGGTATTATTTAGATTAAGTATTAAAGGATCATTTATGCTTATAGAAAAGGGTTCAGATTTTTAGAATTTATTTTCTAAAGCATTTCTTTATACATTAAATTTCAGTGTAAGTTCTACAAATTTAATTGCATCACTCCTGTCAGTCTCCTCATACTTCTCCTCCTGACTGTTCCACAAAAAATGGCTGTAAACCATTCTTCCAATGGTTGGAAGTCTACATATGCAGGTTTTTTATTTGGACAAAAGAATCCTGTATTTGTATAAGTAAATAAGTAATTTTAGTAGAATAGTCACAGTTTCATTATTAAATTCTATGAGATTTTCCCAAAGGGATCAGTGAAATGCAATGTTTAGAAAGCTTTTGTGCAGCCCCATGACAGAGCTACGTCCCTCCACATGACAAATTTTAATTGGGTTGTAACTGGGTTGCGGGAATCCCTGCAATTTTCCTTAGGCTACATGCCAACTATGTAGCAGAACCTAGAACTTTTTGCTTCCACCATTTATCTTACTCCTGTGGCAATGCCAACCTTATTAAAAGTTTTGTACTCAGTTTTGAAAAAGAAATTGTTCCTAGGACAAACATTGTCGCTACAAGAAAACTTTCTATCTTTAATAAAGGATGGCATAGCTGGTGATACGGTTGATACTTTGGTAGGATTTTTATTGGGCTAGTGACTAACACCACATTTCTGTATTGCTAGTTTCTTATCACAGAACAGTTTTTTCCCCCCACCCTTCTCCCAAACACATTCACAGAACTTTTAATGAGAGGGAAGAGGAAGGAATGTTACTACTAAGATTTGACCAATGGTTTGAGAAAAGTAAGAACCACATCATTGCTGAAACACAAAGCCTTCTCGAGCTGTTAAATCTTTTTCTTCAAAAAGAAATGCCTTTAACCTACCAGAGCTCAGTAAAACCTTTCACCTATTAAAAAGGGAGACAGTGATGTGTTCCAGAAATGCTCAACTTGAATAAAAGCAACTGCTGCGGTTGCTTGATGGTTGCTTCCTTACTGTGGTGTGCAAACAATATGAACTAACATCTTTACATCACAGGAGCTGGATCTGGAGTTCAGCAGATCCAGATAATCACACTGCATCATGGAGGGCAAGGAAAAAGGGGAGGGAATGCCAAATTCATCATTTTTGTTATACCCACTGTGTATTCATTGAGCCACAGCATTGGCACCAGATTCTCCTCTGTCTGTCCTCTTGGCTAGAGGAAACGTGATGCAATAAGGTAAAAGAATAACAAATGGAAAAAAAATAAGAGCATATTCATGTTAGCAATGATTTCAGACTGGGCCAGAGGCCGAGCATTAAAGCAATATGCTACTAAGAGTGAAATACAGATTTGGGACTCCAGCGTGGTTTCTTACTTCGTGGGCAGATCAAGAGCTGCAGCCTTAGTCACAGGGGCCTGTTGTAATTTGCACAGAACCTTTGGAGGCTTGGTGACTAGATGGGGAAAAGCCAGCAACAACAAAAAATGGTGAAGGCAGGGGCTCAGGGACAACAAGCAGGGAAAGGCTTGATCCTTCCCTTATACCAGTGGTTGAAAAAAAAAAAAAAAAGAAAAAAAAAAGAAGCTCAAGCAACTCCACTATCTTCAGTGGAGACACTCCCACCCACTCAGAAGTGGGAGGAGAAGCAAGCTTCCATTTCAGCATAGGTGCCCTGTTGAGGCTCTCACACAGGTGTGAGTATAGCCAAAGCTGCTCTGGAGACACAAAAGACAGCTTTAGACAGTAAGCAGCTAAGCATGGAAACTGTTAACCACGCTGGTTTCCGACTTAACATTTCACTTTCCGAAGTTCCTTGCTGTATATTCTCTGCTTCAATAGACTTGTATATTCTGAACGTGTCAGACCTAGTTCAGAGCTCTCCAGACTTGTTCAAAGTTGCAAACAAGCACCTGTCTAGTCTGTCCTACAATCCAAGCTATGAACATTTAAAACCACTTACAGCAACTTTCACAAAGCGCTTGTTCAGTCCCCAAATTAAAGCTACTCATGGAATCTCACACGGTCGTATCCAGTGCTTCATTAAGTTACATCAGAGACAGTAATTGGACCGATCCACTGCCAGTGAACTAGAATTCTTTCTCAAATGAACTTGTCACCACACAACAATGGGCTCACCTTCAGTAGGCTAGAAAGTTAAGTGAACTGGAATCCACAGGCCAGAGTTGCTTCTGAGTTATACTAACATAAACATAACTCTGTTGTCTGGAAGGACATCAGTTAGCAAAACAAAGCGTAACTCAATACTAATACACATAAGACGGTAGTAGTCCTTGTATTACAAAACTATGTCTCCAAGTGCTAATGAAACAAAATAGCAGTTTCCAAATCTATTCAGTACTCACTTCTATAGCATAGTGCAGAGACGAGGAGGCTGGATGCAATGAAAGGTTCCCAAGCGGCTTAATATAAGGTTTCTCCCATCCTGAAGCCAAGGACCATTCAATTGTCAGCATATTATCAGTGAACACAGTTCCAAATACCAAACCATTGGGGTCTGGTTTTTCCTTGAACGTTGTAGCTGGGGTGATAATCAAGTCTGAAGCCTGAGGGAACACGAAGACAAAAATTAAGTGTATAAAAATAATCAAGTCAGACTGATTTAAAAATTACTCTGCATCAGTGAACATGGACAAATGAAATATTTTATCTGTGGGGACATTTAATGGCAGAACAGTTACAGGTGGCTAACCTCTAGAAAGCTGGCAAAGTATTCATACTGTGGATGCACACGTACATACATATACACAGTGCTGTTTATACCAGAAGTAATTAGCTTATTTCGAAACCCTGTTAAGTGGAGGAAGCAGTACAAGGCGTAAAACCAGAAAACTGGCAGATGAAAATTCCTTGGACATTTAGATTAACACATCTATACAAGTTCCAGAAACACCAAATTGCTGTACCTCAGAACATAAGCTGATCATCGGAAATTAATCCCCCTCACGACTAAGTAGGTATGTTACGCCAATTTTCCTTTAATGCATAAAACCAATGGGAGAGATCAGAGCCAGCAGTCAGCAGATTACTTGGGTCACACTAGCTTATTTAATCACGTTCATATTTTCCTAGAAAGATCCCATTAGCAAAGAAGGCTAAATGTTTCCCTGCATCATTAACTGTAGAGACTTTTCCTTACAAGTCATGACTAGCTGCAGGAATGCAGCATAGCTTTTTGTACTGGTTTTGGCTGGGATAGAGTTAATTTTCCTTATAGTAGCTTGTATGGTGTGAATCATCCTAAAGAACAGCAAGAGAAGAAGCAGGATCTCTGGCATGTCACTCCCCTTTTATACACAGATAGGGGCTAAACAACTAGAGAGGGCTATGAAAAGGGCAGTCTTGACCCCCCCTCTCCATACCCTTCCTATGTCATCTGAGGATTTAACCTGTGCTGGTCAGACAGGCAAGGAAGAATTCAACAAAGAATTGTATTTGAAGCTCCATTTTCCTTCCTAACGTGACTCAAAAAGCATCGACCCTTATTACAGACACCCAAGGGAAATCCTACTCCTCAGTGCTGGGCACATACAGAAGAGACTGGAACACTAGGAGTGTAGTTCAGATTATTGGTCAAATGATTTGCATGTGCACTAAAAAGGCAGTTCTGCAAAAGATATCACTGATTTGATTTTTCAAGATCAGCATACATTTTGCAAAATAAGAAAAAATCAGTCCCAAGCTTTTGAAAAAGAACACACCCCCGTCTTTGTAAACAACCTCATTTTCCACATGTCTTTAATCAACAATGGCCTATTTTTTATTGATTAGTTGGTTTTGGTATAGGAGTTTTTTTGATTTACCTATTTCCTTGCTTAATGGCTTAGATGTGAAATTAACTTAGAGCTGGAGCACACGCACAACTAAAAGCTTGTTTCAAACTATCTCCAATTATAGGGCTTGTCTAGATATTAGAGTGCATTAGCCTGGTTGAACTAATAGATAATCTGATGAAACAACAATTTCTCTTCTTAACTCTTTAGAGTACCCTTTATCCTGCTGACAGTAAATGTGCCAATGGGAAAAGCACTACTTAGCGATGTCCTGAAAATAAAAATGAATTTTACCTGACAACCTCTTATCACTCGCTTTGGAAAAAAAAGGGTATCACAGAAAAGCATGGGTCACAACAAAAGCCACAAAGGAGTGTTTGCAATTATTCACAACACAAGACTCAGCTCAGGAAAACGCTTATGCAGGAGCAGGATGTCAATGGGGCATACGCAAGGATGTAGAACACACTTAAAACTCTTTGCTTTATCTCTGGACAGAATTACAACTTTCAAAGAACTGCCAGTGGGCAGCCACTGGGTCAGCCAGTCAAGGCTTCTGCCTCATCTCAGCTCACTTTCATTAAGGTCATTATCTTCACAATAAACTGGCCTGGGGACCAGGATTATCACATGGAGGCTGATCCCCTAGAACACCCATCAGTGTGCTGATTTTTGCTTTTACACCTCAATTTCCCACTTCCTCAGTTGTGGTAGCACAACTAGTTGAAAGGCAGCACTACAAAACAGCCTGCTAAGCTTATCTGGGCTAACAAACAGCTTTTACTTTATGGATGGTGAAAGATTTTGACGTGGCTCGTCTCACAGGCCCACAAGCACACATAGCTGCAGCAGCAAGCTGCAGCCACAAGTGAAGAAACACGCTCACTTTGGAGCATTTGGGCTTTCTTTGACCCAGTTTTGCCACCAAAGATATTTCTCCAGCTTTGGAGACCTTGGGGCTCGAGAGAGCCTCGGACAGAGTCTCTGTCACGTGAGTGATAATTCAATAAAATTATGCTGATCAAATACAAGCAGGCTGTTACACTCTAACGGTTAATGCAAAGAAGGTCCCAGACCCTGAGTCCCTCCTATGCTGCCTCATTAAAAATAAGAGGTGGGCCAAGTGCTCGCTCCTGCAAGTTCAACAGAGCGGATACGGCTGTGTGATGGGCGGTCACGCAGCAGTGCCTGTGGCTCAGAACAGTAGCCCACACTGCTTAGCTCTCAGCCCCCACGACTGGGGACTTTCTGCAGTCACACACAGAAACCCCCGGACTGGATTTCAGGTTGAGTCACTTGAAGGCAGAAAGAGGTCGGTAGCTACGATGCTTATCCAGAAAGGAAGCAAATAGCTTCCGGACCACAGAGCTGCTGGAGCTGCACGCTCTGAACAAGGAGCCCGCCTGCTGGTTCTCACTTCTTTCAGCATTTATTCAGGCGTTTTGCAAACACCTGACTCAACAATATCAGGTACAACACTTGACCCGTAACAACTTCCTTCAAACAACAGTAGGAACACCCTGCAAAAGACCACAAATATAAGCTAAACTGCACAGACCAGTAGGGCAACGATCAGGAAACTGGCAAAAAGACAATTTTCCTGATCCTTATAATCCCGTTAGGCTCACAGGAGATGCGTTTAAGATTTTTTTTTTTTTTTTTACTGAATTTCACTGAATGTTTAGAGTTGGAAGGGACCATAGAGATCATCTAGTCCAACTCCACTGCCGAAGCAGGATTGCCCAGAGCATGTTAGAGCATGTTACTCAGGACGGCATCCAGGTGGGTCTTGAAAATCTCCAAAGAAGGGGACTCCACGACCTCCCTGGGCAGCCTGTTCCAGAGTTCTGCCACCCTCACTGTGAAGAAGTTTTTTCTCATGTTTGAGTGGAACCTCCCATGTTCCAACTTGTTTCTGTTACCCCTCATCCTCTCACTGGCAACTGCTGAAAAGAGTCTGGCTCCCTCCTCCTTCGGCCATTACATTAATAAGATCCTTTCTTAAGGCTCTTCCTCCTTATTCATTCTACTGTATTTTTTCCTCCCTCTTTTTACCAAGCAGTTAATAGAGCAAGTTAACAGTGTGCAAAATCACCTGAATCTTTCAGAATCCTAATGCTTTTTATGTCAAGACACCATCGAGAGCTGCAATACATTCAATCTTTTTTTCCCATGGAGGGGTATGAGGGTGGGAGAGCTGGAGAACCCTCTCTTGGAGTACTCTCTCCCACAGTGTGGTCTGCAGCATGAAGTATTGCCAGCACCCTCAACCTCTTCTGGGTCCCTCAGTGGTGAGGCCCCCTACATAACATCTTACTTGGCCCCCTTTGACTCAACTTGCCCCAGCATTTTGTGGTGCTGTTCAGGCAGCGCTAGCAGGAGGGAAACCAAACACTCAGAAGAACCCGCCCAGAGAGCAGAGCAAGGCCAGGTGACTAATACCAGGGGTACTGATTAAGTACCAATGCCTATTTATTTAATATCATTCATTAAAAAAAAAAAAAAAGTTATCGCAGTGCTACCATGGTACCACCTGTGACCTTTATAAACAGCGATTTATTTCTTTCCTTTGTCAACAGCCCTGAAAGCAGCACTAAGGATGCATTAACACCCATCCAGATCTCTGCTGTTTGTACTGCCAATACAAAGGGCACTTTTCAACGAGGTTTGTTTTCTTGCTTGGTTTCCACTCGTGCTCTCAAGCACCTTCTAATGCTGCTGCCTAATCAAACCATTAAACTGGAAGGAGAACCGGTAAATGCAGGGACAAAAATGATAAGGGCGATAAAGAAAGAAACCGATGTGGCACACAGTCTATTGAGTGCAGCTATTTGGCCCCTGTTGCCTAAAGTAAAATGACAAAGACGTAGTTCCAGCCCTGCAAACTTTGCACGTCAGCAGTACAGTACGTACAAGATATATGTGCCCAGCTCCCAGCCCAGGGCACTCCAGTATAAGTAAAAGGAAGATTGCCCAGGTTGCCCTGCCTATGGTAGGCAAAAGTGGATGGTGGGGAAGCCAGTTGGATACTGTTGATTTTCAGGGCTTCTATAGCAACGCTACACCTACAAACAGCCGCTCTCTTGACCACACACACCTTTTTGAACTGCCCCTCATCTGAAAAGTGCCTGCTGCTTCCAATATAACTACTTCCAGAGGGAAGCTTTACCCAGCCCAAGCAAAGAAGATACACTGTGACCTCCTGAAACTAAAATTCATCATTTGATCAAAACAGATCTTGTCAATTACGAGCTAGGTCAAATCAGAAGTGACATGCTGGTCGGTGTCAATTTTAGCCAAAGCTGAGACATTCTGGTGCCTCTAGCTAAGATGTCAGTTCAATGCTTATTCTACCCAGCCTTTGCAATAGCCTCAAGTGGATTTGGAGCTGACAGCAGCCTTTGGCCAGAACTGTTACTCTCATTACTACAATCCTACCTTTCTTACCCTAGAGAGCTGTCTTGGGTAGGTGCAGATGGCGAGCAACTATTTCGTTCTACTCTTTCCATCAAGTTTTGCCAATGCCTTCCCAAATGATCCCTGGCTGCAGGTATTTTCACTGTGCTGAAACTACTAGACTACAAGCAGCTGTAACAGGTGTAATTCATTTGACATACCCAAACTTTTCTAAACACTGTGCTGGGCCAAGCATTTCTATCACAAGTAAAACCAGAACTGGCAGCCTCAGCTGTAAAATAACTTACAAGTTACCCAACTGTAACAGCAAGTTTCAGCAGAGATCCTCAAGACGTGAACATCAACTCGGTGAGGCCGACTGTAACCTATTCAGATCAAACAAGTAACCGCCCTGACTTGTAGTCAAGGTGATTCATTCAAGATCACAAAGCAACTGCAATTATTATTTTTTATTACTTATGCAGAGTTTGTAAGCATATCCTAGGAAAGATCAGGGCCTTCTGATGCAATAGCAGACACGGAAGCGTAGGTGAATTTGAGTATCTTGGTTTTGCCCTTGCACTTGTGAACAGTGAGATGTGGTTGCAGCAGCAGAGCAAATTTTGAGAAGCAGAGAGATTACAAAGAGCGTAAGGAATTACTATAAAGGGGAAATGTAACAAAGCGTAGCCAGGGGGAGTTGAAGAGAAAGAGGCTTGGACTAGACAGATGGTTTGGGGGAAGGCTCTAGGCATGGGGAAGTTGTTTTCTTGCAGTTCAGTCCTTATGGCTGTTGCGCCTTCATCATTGCTTTTAGGCTCTCCCCGGCACACACATCTCTATCCCAGGAAGTCATTATTTCTGCTGGCACAGCTGCTTTCACCCCACAATGTCTTCTGTCTGGCCTCCTGAACCTGAGGTTCCTCCTATATGACAGACTGAGAAGAGGTTTGTGCTGCCAAAGAGAAGCAGTGGTGGGCAACTAGGCTGAGGATGCTAATGAGGCTGAAGAAAGCATCTTGTTCACCTCTGAGTGGCTTGTCATAAACAAGTTGGGTTTTTTTTGCCTTGCAGCCAGCTACCACCTCTCTCCTGCAACTCATTCAGCTCTATTGCTTTCCAGATGCTGAGCTGCAGGTGGCAGAGGATTGCTCCCCTTTCCTTGCTGACCTGAGCAGTGATCCCAGCTGTCTGGAGAAGCTCATCCATTAGATATTCCAGCCCAGCAGCCTCCTAAAGCAGGGTTCAGGCTACTTACTCTGTGTTGCACATAATTGCTCCTGTAGAGCAGCTAACTATGAGCAGCCCACAGGGAATTCCAACCTGATCCAGGAAGAGCCTTCACCACATGGGCGTGCTTTCTGTCGGCAGACATCAGGAATCATGCTTAACAGCTAACACTGCACACAGAACAAAAGGCTTGTGCCAAACTACTGCCAAACCCTGTGAGGAACCAGGGATGACAACGCCAACTCCTCCATCCGCGGCACCAGAGCAGGCAGCAGCAGTGCTAGGCCATGCAACTAGGGAGGAGGGAAATGCTATGGAGGCTGTGTGCGGTGTTGGGGCAACTAGTACTTTTCTCCTCCACTTGGGTGAAGTAAAGGATCACCTGTTCTGCCTATTTCTAAACCCTTTCTTAGAAATATTGAATCCTGCTCCAGTAGATGAAACCAACTGCAACCTCTTCTAGCCGGCATTCTGTCTAGTTTGTCTGACTTACTACCTCTTAGCTCTATCCACTAATCACTAGCTGACAAAACAGCAGCAGCTACTTGAGTTTAAAAAGAGATTTATGTCCTACAGGCCTTGGGTAAATCAAAGTCTGTGGTTTTTTGTTTATTTTCCCATCCCACCTTCTTTGGAAAAGACTGCTGGTTTTCTGGGGCAGAGACTACCACTTTCTGTATTAGGCTAAGCCCTGTACAGCTCTGATCACAATAATAAAGTCTGAAGCAGAAACAACATGAACAATAATAATTCTGAGAACTCAAAGCAGAATAAGACTGAGTTAAATACATTCTTAGAAATCTCTTACTAGCTTGTAAGTATAAAAAGTAATATTAATGTAAACTACTCTATAATCCCTTTACCATCATTACTATTTTAAATTTACAGCAGAGCCTGAGGCTTGAGAATGGAAAGTGTGCCAAGATATAATAAGATCTGAGCAGGAAGAAAGCCCCAATCTTCCTACTACAAAAAAATAAAGAAACAAAATATAACAAAATATATTCTGCAACCCCAGGGAAAATACCCAAAAATCTTTCAACATAAAGCTTCCCTGAGACTTCATTTTACAATATGTTAGCATATGTAATTGGACTGGGGCCTGGAATCATTGCATCAGGTTGACTGTACACTGGGTAACGAACCACAGAACAAATGACAAAGCAAAAGGGAGTCAAGGCTCTGAATCAGTTGTGAGTCAATCACAGAAGTTACAGAAAATATGGCTGGAAGGACTTTGTCTAGCCCATCCTCTGCAAGGCACCTTCCTAGACTATTCGTAACACATATTTATCAAATATTTGTCTAACCATAGAATGAGCTACACTCAGCAAGCAACGGGAAGAAAAGGAGAAGGGGGCACAACATTACTGTTGGCTTCTTTAATCTTTCCCCCGACCTGCTGGATGCTCCAGCTCTGGTGCAGGAATGTTTGATTTGAAGCAGTAGGCAGGGAAGTAAACCTGCTCTCACAAGAGAACAGATAAGGGGTTGGAATGGACATAAACTTCTTGCCTTGGAGAATGAAAATAGCACCTAGGGCAGCAGCACAGCTCAAAACACAGTCTGAAGCTCCTAAAACGTGCCAGAAGGGAAATTAAGATGTTGGAAAGCCACAGTGCAGCTAGACTGTAGAGAAAGCACTGAAGGGACAAATCTTGCCCTACAAAACACTCAAGCACATGGATAATGCATAATATCGTTGATTTCAACAGCAGTAATTAAATTTTAAGATTTTTTCCATATGTTGCTGAAATACTGCCCTATACCAATTCCCGCTGATTTGATCCAAAGCCCATTT
>JAHREE010000343.1:3385146-3409821 GCA_033628505.1 Tringa tobata | reverse complement strand
AATCGTAATCTCACACGGCCAAATCCAGAGCAGTTGCAATTAAATCTTCTTACCCTGATTTTAATAAGCTTGCAGACATGTAGGGAACTGGATTCATGGAATGAAGGCATTCAGAATTTACCACTTCATATCGAGTTTCAGAAACTTCGGGGAATATAAAATGCTTTAATGGTACAGTTTCTTACATAGAGGTTACAGGAAGAGTTCAAACATTCAGTTAACCACACCTGCCCTTTCCTCTTATCCCATTTCCCTCTCACACCGGTAGACAGAAGGCAAACTTACAAATTGCCATGAATTTCAGTGTTTGATCTGCCATTGAAACTGCCACATTTTGCCAATTCATTTCATTCAGTACTTTCCTAGAAATGGGAACTAAGTATGGGATTAAGATAAAACTCTTCCAGCTCTCTAGACTGATAGTTCATGACAGTTAGGGTAGAAAGATAATTTCAAGAGCAAACAGAAAGGCTAAATTGTAGCCTTCCTAAATTGTAGCTCCTATTCATGTGTGTTCAGCGTAAAAGCCATTTAATATCAAATCTGTGGACCTGATGTCACAATGACATTAAAATTCAAGAATTCCTGGAAATAGGTATGAACACCATCGATTTTGTAAGTTTTGGAGTCAGATACTTTCCCTTGGGAATGATTGTATGGTGCTAAAGCCCTGCATTTTAAAAGCAATTCTTCATCTTGGGAAAAATAAATCCAGAAAAAGATACAAGTCAAATGGAATTTCCAAAATTGTGGTACAATTTCAATGCTATTACAGACACCAACTATATCTTAAGCTCCTAGTTAAAAAGAAGAAGTATCGCCTTCTTTGTGCTATAAATCAGCTGAGCCAAACTGTCCCCTGGCTGTTTTTTCTAGCATCTTCTTTTTATCTTGGCTAAAAGGTCCTGTTATTTGCTGAAGACAATTAACTTTATTTGCAAATCCTACAGCTTCAGATAACGGGACCATCAGTTTCTCTACTACAGCTTAAAAAGCCTATTTGCTAAAAGCCTGCCAACTATTTGAAGGATATTACCTACCTGAAGAGAAACACTGAACTATGTGCCACTAACCTAAAATTAATAGAGCTACCACAGATCTCAAATGCCACATTATAGACGGGCTCCTGATGGCATGAGAAACCTAATTGCAGACTGATGGGAAATCATCCCTTACCGCACCATGGAAAAATCATGGTGAATTTTTTTCACAGCACTGTCGTTGCTCAGTAGCATTTCTTGGCTACTACGACCCTGAATCAGTGATGCTACTCCTGCTACTCTGTGATAACAAGCTTGATTTAGAAGCATGGATGTGCCAAGGAGAGCCATGAGCAATACTAAGCTGCATTAGTGTACCCTCCACCACCTGTGCTTGCAACTTGCGTGGTCTCCTTCAGGAAAGCCACTTTCTCCTAGAAACAACCAACTAACCACTGAAACATTCATTAACACATACTGGGCTTTGTTTCTTCTCTCTCTTTTCAAAACACTTGACTGTAAGTGCACTGGGTGTTGGTCATTACTGTGACCTAGACCCATACTAGCTGGAATGAAAGCAGCAGATACAGCAGTCAGTCTTGCCCAGCTATTATTAGTAATATTCAAAAGAGTCTGTGCAATGCCTGTGTGGATGCAGAATACCACAGAAACCACTCAGCGCTCAATCTTCTCTGTGGCGTAGCTCTTTTCCCTCTTGGCAGATGACGATAAGGGAATGGATTTGTTTGTAAATCACCTGAAGTAATTCTGCAGCATATACTTACCCTGCTAGGAGGCAGAATCAAGTAATATGAAGGCACTGAGATCTGATAATATTATTCACCAATCTTTTTTGATTCAACACATGACAAAACCCACGTAATTTTATTGCCCTTGATAAAAAGGTAGAGTGAATAGATTCAGCTGAAATCAAGATGAAATCAGAATGACCTTTTCTAAAGCAATGCCCACATATGTCCACAAATGCTAAGTACTGTTATCACAACCACAGAATTGGCCTCTAACTTGGCCTCTTGATCTAACAGCAGATACAGCTATGTGCTCCCATGGAAATTATACAGAGATGACCTACCAAATGGTAACTGACAAAGTTTTAGCTTAGGACATCAGAAAAATACATTTTCTTAAAGACAGCAGTGCAGCAATGTATTCGAGAAAGCCACAGCTGACCTGATCTGGTGCTGATGAGAGTTCCGCTTTCAGCGGGAGGATGGACTCAGATAGCCTATGGTTCTAAAACACAAAATATCTGGGGATGCCTTATTGCGTCATGTTATACATACACACACATAGATATCCAATTGATCATCTTTCTTTTACTGCTTCAAGACAGTTTATATAAAAGCAGCTTTCCTATATACACATTTGGGGGAGCTACTGCTCATCACACCATCAAATATTGGTAAATTTCTGTAATAAATTTTTCCCCGTACAACTTAACATAAAGGAAATGTCCTGATCAATCAAAATTTAAAGTGGGGTCTAATGCAGAATTTAAAAAGGAAATGCAGGGCATTCTCCTAATAACTCCCCCCCAGCCCCACCCCTGCCCCCACCTCAAAACCACAGGAGAATCAACAGCTGCAACACGACAGAAGCCTCTCTGAGAACCCATATGCTTTGGGAGGTAAATAATTCATTGATGTCAGTAGAAAATGACAAATTGAGAACAAGCTGGAGAGGAAGAGATGTGAAAAACATATAAACCATGTAAACTGCTTTATATTTGTTAGCTTTGTACATAATGTGGTAACTACAATGCATACACGTCCTCTTTCCAAAAGCATTTCAGCCTTCCCTTGATCCATATGCTTTGAGCATCTCAGAAGCTTTACCTACTGCTCATATAAAATGAAAACACAAGAGAAGTGCTATGTACTTCCTAAAGTCTTCAAGGAAATTCCCCTGTGTAACTCTAATGATGTGCCAATGTGATACAGTCAATTTGTTCAGATTTTACAAAGATGTTTTAAAAAAAAAAAAAAAAAATCAGACTATTCTGTATTTTATACATATTTAATATTTGCATTGGAGGGGAAGAAAGAAAATTTGGTGAATAAACAATTTTCATTTTCAAAAAAAAACAGGGTTGGAGAATTGTTTATTCTTTATCTCTTTCATAAACTTTTTCACATATATAATGGTTTTCTAAAATAAACCTTAAAACTGTCTGATATCTCAAAATGGATTGGTCCCTCTCCCAGTTTGCAGAGTAAGGAATCCAATATCCCACTATAATTGGCACAAATTATAGATGCACCTGAGTTTCATTAGTATAAACATGGTAATGAATCATAGTAATATGGTTTCTTCATTAATGTAAACACAGAAAATGCAATAATTAATCAGGTTTTCCTTTGAAAGGCTGTTTTGAAAATAGGCGTATCTTTCTCCACAGAAAAAAGGAATTTTTCCAACTCGTGTACACTGTAGAACAAGAAATACTGTATACTGCCATAACATTTAACTTGCATCATAACTGCATAGATTACTCCTGTAAGACTAACTTATTTATAATTTTAATGTTTCCAGGGTAAGACCTGTTCTTTATCTTTAATGTTATTGCATCATTTGTCAAGAATGTGAAACCAAGGCAGAGAATCGGAATCAGCACAGTATGTTTTGCATAGAGCCAACCAAGTTCACAGTCATTTCATGCAAAGGCTACATGTTTTAAAATATGCAACTGAAGGTCCTATTTTAAGGAACAACTGTATTTCTGTGAAGAGACCTCCATGAACAAGATCAATGGCTCTAAAACTTTCACTGGCAATCTCTCGATTTGAACCACAAATGCCTGCACTGGAAATAAATTTTCAGTTTCTTCATACTTCATCCAGAGGGAAGATACACTACAGCTTTAGATTATGCGGAAAAACTGTCAGAGATTTTGGTTGTTTATTTGTAGGTTCTACCTATAGCATGGAAATTATGTTCTAATTTATACAACACCTAGCACAACGTCAGCTAGGTCACAGCTGGGGCTCTAAAATGTTATAGCAATGCAAAAAAGAAAATACCGAAACATATACCATTACTGAAAGTTCACTATATTCAGCATCTCACAAAGCTAGACATGAGCTTGCTTCAAACTGGAAGCCATGCAAGCTATTAGCATAGCACTGTATTCAGTCTAACAAGTCCAAGATCTCGCTGGGGATTATTAGTTTGAGCACAGCACTGCACTAACCTGCCTGTATCACTTCCAACCTGCCACGGGCTCACATCCCACTGGCTCAGAGCCTGGGAAGACTGGGTCTGTCTGCAGAAGACTGTGAGGGAACACTCAGTTATTTAGAGTAACATAAGGAGCCATTCAGATACAGAAGCTCCACTTAAGTATTTTTCATTCCACTACCACAAGTCTTCATATTAGCAAGTCAATCCAGATCCACTTGTAAACTCCAGTTACTTTATTCTGCTTTGGCGTAGCAGACCAGCCAGTATGCCTTAGAAGGCCTGCATCATTTTTGGTACACTAAATAAGCCCTTAAAAATTTAAGCAAAAGAAGTGAACTTTGCACCATGAAGATGTTCAACTAATTCTACACAGCTTCAGACCATTAAAACACAGAGAAACAAAATCGGAGTAGGTAATACCTTCTTAAAGTGTTCTATGTATCAGTCTCTCAAAGAGAAAATGTATACCATGACAAAAGGTTACCTAAAAACTAAAATCATCTTTCTTCATATGGATTGATAACATGAGGAAAAGAAACGGCAATTAGAGATGCCTTTAGTTTCCTAAGACCAAGTATTATGAATTCAAAGTCAGAGCTAATACATACATTAAAAGAAACTAAATTAGTTACATATGGAAATAGACCACTACATTATCCAAACAACATTCATTCTGTCTTCTGACAGTACAATAAGCAGAATGAATGCATTAAAGAAATTACCAGATTTTTAATCATAAACAGTAAGTCCCTTAGGCATAAGTGTGCTATTTGCTGGTATTACTGAATGCGAAAAAAAATAATGTATAAAAGCAAAACCAGAAATGTGCATCCCAAAATGCATTCAGTGGTAGAGAGGATGACTGCACTTTGACTGCACTTTCCATTACTGGTTTCATACTCCCCTCCTAGAGGTCCAGTGCTGACAATAGGCAAAAAACTACAAGCATAACTTCTTAAGTTATGGTCACAAACCACAGCCAATTATTTAAATAAGTATGTGCATACAACCTGGGGAGGGAGGAAGATTTCACTCTAGTGGAAGGAGCTGAGTAGATAAATCCTGGAGATTTGACATTTTCTGCAATGCAGGAAACTCTAGCATAATCAGTGTTTCCTTCGACGTTTTTTATCAGTTCCAAGATCACTGGTCATATGTCAACACTAAATGCGATACATTAAGTATCTTGCAAAACGCAGGCCTGCCAGGATGAGATCTTTAACAGAAGTGAGTCAAATTAAGGTATTTCAGTAGCAGTTAAAACTAACAAAGTGCCAATTCTGATCTATTGACTTCAGAGAAGCCTATGAGAACGAAAACAGTGAGCAGATAGCAGAGGTGCTCACTGCTTGCTAGAAGCTATAGGTAGCCTTCACTCCTTCCCTCCCAGTGTATATAGGGAGTCTTTGAGTCTCCACCTTTCCAAGTCAGGCAGAAATTGCAGTAAAATTCTCAGAAGCTCGCCACACCTAAAAAGCACAGCACTGCGTTCTAAAAAGAAATGTCTTCAGAGGGCTAATCTGGCGTTCAAATGTTGGGCAGCATCCACTTTAACAATATGTTTTGTGTAAGCATAAAACAAAACCATACCCTGTTTTCTACATTCCCACAATCTTGGATTACTTAGGTTACTGGCACAAAATTGCAGCTTTCTTCAGCTCAGTCAGCCTCATGGGTCAGCGTGATTTCTTTGAAATATTATTAGCTATAGTTTCTGAAATTGTAACTGTAACTGTCTTCCACAGAAGCATTTGTGAAATTCCCTAGAATGAATCCAGGTTGTTTTATTTGTCATTATCTTGTGTAATGTTTTCCTTCATTTATAAAGTTTTTCTTCTTAATTCAACAATGAAGTTAAAGAGATTGCAAATAATTATTATAATGCATGACACTGCAGTCAGTACCTGTGCTCCCATCATAACTTTCATACACACTCATCTAGCAGAGTACAGTATTTTCTAAAAAAACGTACCCCTTTCTGGTGACTGCAGATAATCTTCAGAAACAGAGCCATAAGGCAGGAATGGAATTACAAATTAGGCTTCAGTCTGAGCCAGCTGTTTTTTCTAGTATTATTCCCTTTATGACCATCTGTCCCACCTGCTAATGTATTTTTCCCCTCACACAGACTCTCCACTACAATGATCTGCCATTCTGGCTGACGTAAAAATATTGATGGAAAGGAAACTGGATTGAGTCCAACTTTGTGCCGTTCCACTTTGGAGCTTTGGCAAAGCACCTGCTTGACTGCTGGTATAATTAAATATGGCTTAAGTCTGCTTTAGTTTATGCCCAGTTCACCTACGACCCAAACACTATCAGAGTTTGTTGCCACTCTATCCCTCTTCTGGACTATGTCAATGAGTGGAAGGAAATAGCACAGTGTGGTTACACAGGAGTGTCCTTTCCGTAAAGCAATTTTTGTTTTTAAATACACTAGCACACTCTACTGAATGAATCTACTCAGATCTATCCTGCCTATTTATTAAAGGTGAAATCACAAAACAACTCTGCACTTGATAATTCTGAGTTCTTGGGGTTTCAAAACTGGTTGCATGCCTAATTTTGCCAACATTTTCCAAATCAGACCTTCTGGTTGAAAACTCATCCTAAATCTTCCTTCTTGGGCAGAACTGCCAGAGAGACACAATGCAAAGAAATGAGGAAGAGAAGAACTGGGAAGGGCTGAGAATGAGGAAGAAGAAATTAAATGGCATGTTGCTACATGTAGTCATTGAGTCTCAAAAATTCTTTGCTGTTTGCAACAAGAACAGCATCAGAATAACACTTAACATATTTTCTGCAGCATTTATTTTCCATATCTGGATAAAGCCTGGCAACTAAAAGAGAAATAAATACTTAGGCATGATTCAGAAGACTGCCCAGCAGGGACACTGCCCAAAAAATCAGGAAGAACATGACAGTTACAAAGTGTATCATTATAATTTCATCTCATGTACTGCTGACAATAGTCAGCAATAACAGGAAGGGAACTGCTGAAAAAGCACTGGTAAGGTCACTTTTTCTCTGGGTACTATTTTTAAACATCGGCAAAATATAGATGAGACTTTTTAAAGATTGTAAAGCAGGGAAAGAGAGGGGGAGAAAGAATTATAGATGTGTGGAAGGAATAAAGGCAAAAGAAGTCTAAATGAGGCAGAAAAAAAGGAACTGAAAGAAGCACATGCTGATGGGCTTTACATTTCCAACAAAAAATTAAAAGTTGACAGCCGTGTCCATATAGTGTTTAAAAATGAGCTCTCAGTTACTAGCACTGCTCTCAGGAGGGAGGCAAAGAGTGGTATCTTAACTGAGCTCAGTTCTAAGCATAAGATTAAAGAAAAAGAAGAAGAAAAAAAAACCCAAACCAAAACAAAAAATGAGAGATTCAAATTCATGTCAGTTCCTGGCAGCTGCTCAGCATTGCTTATTATCATAGCCCTGTTTGCTTGTTGAGTGCTGATAATGTGCCAGAGCTGTGGTGTGCTTTGGAGTCCTTCTGAGATCCTTAGCTCTGCAACTTTGAGACCAGATGGAAAACCATTCAAAACCATTTTGAACACCATTCATAATGCCAAAGTTTAACAAATAATACAGCGTTACACAGACTTTGTTTGGAAAAAAAAAAAACCTTAATGGGGGGAATCAATCTTTATTGCTTTTGAAGCAGGTAAGAGTTAAAAATAAAATCACCTATACCATTTTAATTTTTGCTTAATGACTACTAACTTGTAGCTAGTACCTGAAATTATATTAAAGTTTTTCTTGTAACATTCTTAATTTCTACATTGAAAATATTTTCAGCAAATGCAACTTACATAATTATTTACAGAATTATGATGTTCAAGCGCGTCAGTAGCTATGAATGCCTGCACAACAATCGTTGCCATGCTACAGATGCTGTCTGGCACCATCTACTGAAATGCTTCAGACACTCATCTTCTAACAAACAACATACCTTGAAAGATTCGGTCACATGCTTTGCTGTTTCTCCCAAACATCCTCCAGTTGTGCACTCCTCCTGACAGCCCTAGCGGAAATAAAAATGGAGGAAATCAAATTCAATGCACATTGCAGAAAAGTTGATACACATTGAGTTAATTCTTTTTAGGGACAGATTGTATTGAATAACCACTCAGACTTTGTCATCAGTAAATACATTAGAAAGAACATTTTGGTAGTTTCTTAGCACAATTTTGCATCTTCTAGGTTTTTAGTTTTACTTCAGTTGCATTATTTTGTGCAACTGTATTTCAGGGCCTTATAGGAGAGACGATGTCTTAGTTTAGATTATCGCTCTAAAGTGAGGAAGGGTATGGACAACACAAGTCTTCCATTCAAAGCTGAATAAATTGTGTTCTTACACAATTCCATCACATCCCACTTTCTCTAATAAAGCATCCACCTAACAGATTTGGTTTTGCCTTTTCTCAGAGAAGCTCAACTAGGCAGAATGGAGGAAAAAGGGAAATAATAGTTTTTGCTAAATCCTTCATTAAATGAAGGCAGCGATAAGGAATGCCCATCTATATAAATACATAATCCGAGTATTTTGAATTACCTACTATGTTGAACTTTGCCACTGAACATACTAGAAAGGAACTGAAAGAAAAGGAGTTATAGTTCTAGGCACCCTTCTGTTCAGCAACAGAAGGATAACTCAGATGCAAGCCATCTACCTAAAAGCAAGATCCTCAGTTTCCATAGCACCAGGCTCCCATCTTTGTGCACCTTCCTGCACCAGCTCGACCTTTCTTCCCAGTGGCCAGTAAACGCATACTACACCCAACAGAATGGAGAGAAGGAGACAAATACAGCCCTGACAGCATTTCTTGTTTCACAGCAGTGTTTAAGGAAGAGCTAGAAAGGCAAAGTGGGGGCAGAGGTTTGGGAGAAGGAGGAAGGTCCCAGGAAGAAGACTGTCTGGGGGATGGGCCATGAAGGGATGGCTAGGAGGATGGCTTAAGGGAAGCACAACTGGCAAGATGGAGGGCATGGCAGAAGGGATGGCTAGATGATGGCCAGGGATGGGTCAGCATGGGGAAAGAGTCAAGCTGGTCAGAGGGGCTAAGGCGGTAAAGGAAAGGCAGAGACACTAAGGGATGTTGTTGCCAGAGCTGTCAGGCAACAAGGGAAAAGCCCTAGCGGGAGCCTGCCCTGGCTCCTCACCGCTTGGCCACTCCTGCCACCCCTCAGCCTTGCTCCATCTCGGGTGGGAAGTCCCAGGCCAGGTGGGAAAGCCCCAGGTCAAAGGTGTAATCCCCTGAAGGAAAGAGGTGCACAGGAAACCAGTCGAGATCCCTGCCCCAAGCTCTTAAGGAGGGAGCAGCCCTCAGCTTAAGACTTACTATGGTAGTGCCAGGGAGACAGCAGCCACCACAGTCCTGCAGCAGCCACCAAACTGTGGGGCCAGGACAGGGGCCACATGGCTCACGGGCTGTGAAGCATGACATGCACAAGGCCAATAGCACGATTTTTTTTTCCCTTTTTGCAGATCTTAGGGATACGTTAGACTGGAAAATAAAAAGATACAAGCAGTATCTTCAGCGGGCCTTTAACAGAGGGCAGGCTTGCTACCAACACAAGAAAAAGCAAACTCCCAGCCACAGCAGATCTGACTTCCTCTCCCCTCCCCCCAGCGCCCCAGGGAGGCCATAACATCCCTCCTGCCTTTTCTCACCACCAGCTTTACCCCTTCTGTTCCTCTTTTTTATTAACCCTCTACAGCAAGACACGCAATCACAGCTACAGGCTCCTTCCTGTCAAACAAAGGAGGAGCTGCTGAGAGAAATCACAAATCCCTTTACAATGCACCAATATGCTTTACCTTAAAACCTTATTAAAAATATGTTTTACTTGCCTTAATCTTTGTTTGTTTTCTTCTCCAGAAATAAAAATATTTTTGAAAGAGTCTATTCAATGGCATCAGTGCCGGACCCTACAGGACTAAAGCATCACCTAAACTAAGGGACAGTCTGAACTAAGCACTGTATAATAGGTCCTTGTTTTCCATGTAATTCTTCAAATGCTTCCAACTTCAGTGGTAAAATCCCTAAAGGCCTCCAGTTTAAAATAAAATAGTTAAGTGTTCTGCAGATGAATTAAACCGACTGATTTTAGTTTGTATTGCAGTGAATTTGGGTGGAGAGCGTGCTGGTTACCGGCTAATAGGATGGCAACTGCCAGCTGTGGAGCAAGAATCTCTCAAGTAGCTCCAGCTCCACTGCTGGCTTTTGTCTAATATCTAGTAGCCAAAGTTGGATTTTCTAATAATAAGTACTGTTGACAGCAAATACTGACAAATATTCAACCCTTACGCTTCAATTTCTTCCCATCTCTGCTTTATGAAGTTGCCCTAAAGCAAGCGCTGGCATCAACACAGAGGGGTCTGAAGCTGGTTAGAGTTTAATAGTCTCTTTCATGATCTTTAAAAAAAATACAAAACTTGTATGTGAATTCCTGTGGACCACCTACAGGAACAGCCCCGAGGAGCTTGATCATGTTGCCGTTCAGTTCAAGGTTACCCCAGAACTCAGTGAAGTCAACAGCCCATTTTTGAGGCATCTGCCGTGGGGCCAATCCTGTTCTCCATGAAGTCATTAGGTTTTACAGATTTAACTCACATTTAAAGCAAGCAGCTAACTGCCTTTGTTAACCACACTGAGACTAAAGTGAGTTAATCCCTCCGCACCAGAAAGACATACCACAATTACTTTCTAATTGATGGAGTCATATTTTAATGGCTCCACAGCTTTTAAATCTGAAACATGTTGTTAAATGCAATAGGGGAAATTACTCCCTGGTTTAGTGCCAACATTGCCCAAGGGAGTTATGCCAAGCAGAAATTTGCCCTTTGTGTTTAATAGCATAGTAGATTCAAAAGTGCACCGAAATACCGATGTTATCCTAAAGATACATTTGAGCCACTGGGTCACTGTCTCCTCAAAAGTTGCTCAAGTCTGTATCAAGTCGCTACACAATTACATAAGCATGATAGTATTTCCTATCTTGTAGCATAGAGCTAACGACATTTTCTTTATGGTATACATAACTGTTTTTTCTAAATTGGAAGCAGGCAGTATGTCACAGTTTTCCTTCAAAAATAATGAAATTTCACATTGATTTTATCATTACTGTAAAGCCTGTACAAGAAAAAAAACTGTAAGGCATTACACTAGATTAAATTTTCTTTAAAAATGGGGTTTATGTGTCATTGTATCACTGAGAAACACTACTAAAATAAAGACCTGGTGATGAGTAATTCTGTCTTTACTTTTATAGAAGATCTCAACGCTGTAATAATCACTGCAAGTCCATTAGCATTTACAAAAGTAATCACAATATACTCAGTTGGATAATAGCATTCCCTCACTTAATTCCAAATTAACTCTTATATAAAGAAGAGGTAAGCCTTAGGGTGTTTAGTCTTCTCCCAACATGTGAAGGACCACCATGTGTGTAACACCAGCACTTTTGGAAATTTTGTATTTGACAGTTGTCATCTGCACTTTGGCTAGAGCTTTCTCAAGCCTGAACATTCAACTCCTGCATTTGGTCCTCAGAGTGCATTAGACATATATTTTCAACATCTTTTAGCATCAGGATGCTCTAATCAATTCCTCTTGGCTTTCCCTGATGTCTCTGGCACAATTTCTCTAACTGCTGTTCTGTTATGGGCATGAGACCTTGTAGCCAAAGAACTGACCTGCAAGAGCACCCAATGAACTTTGCTATTACCATTTTGCCATGCTTCTAGTTATAGTCATCTTTTAGGGTGTCCCCCTGCATATCTCACAGCTTCTTCAAAACTGTGAATGTATGTTTTATGCAGTCAGACCAGTTGCCCTTCATCTGAAAGGACCTCCTGCTGCCCATCTCCTCCAGACTAGATGGGTCCAAATTCCCTAGACTATATGAATCTGTCTTTCTGTGCCCCCACATTTGGTGCCTTTTGAGACCCAGTGATAGCACCAATGTCTTAGTTCTTGTTTGGGGTTATCTGTTCTATAAACTGTGATTCTACCAGATCCTTTATCAAACTGCTGCTCTTAGGTTTTAACTACCCCATTATCCCATAGGCTCACCCTCAGTTATGAAATAGGAGCTGAAGATTATCAGAAGCTTCTGATGGTGAAGCTTCTGATAATCTTCAGCACTGTAAGCTTAAGCTGCAAGCCGCTCTTCTTTAGCCTATGGTGTATGACAGTATTTAATTAAAAAAAATGGCACCTGTTCTCAAAAAAAAAATATAATTTGAGTAAGTTGCTGTTACATCTATATGTCATGCACTTTGTCACCCTTTTTCCAAAGAAATCTAATTCTTTAATCAGTTCTGTACTGACTTAACTCTTCTGTCTACTGAGAAACAGAAAGCTTTCCTTAGTGGAAGGTAGAAGGAAAGAAATAAATTGCAAATAATTTTTGCAGGGTTCCCACTTTCAGCTAAGGCATCAAAACAACTGAAGATCTGCAGTTTCACAAAATCCTTAGTCATCTTTTTGGTTTCAATGGTGCATACTTATCCAAGTCAGCCCACAGACAGCTCTGATGTCTTCACTTTGAGTGAGAATTTCATCAACAGCACCAGTGCCTTGGTTAGCGTACAAACAGTGACAGGGAACATCAGAAAACCCAGTTTCATGCCCACAAAAGAATTGGAGACAGTGCTTTGTTGGCAAGCATCGGCTATTCATGGAGGACGAGAACCTGAAGAAGCAAATAAGGCACAGGTATAGGGTTATGGCTGCATATAGTTCCTTCTACTCAGGCCATCTTCTGCTATGCAGAGAAACTTCAACCCAAGACTATCTTTGTGGCAGTCATCAGGCCCCAACAAAGATGGAGTGGGAGTTCCCCCTCAGTCAAAAGTCATATGAAAACAGTTTTCAATGAAGAGATTCCTTTCTGAGACATTTCTCTGAGCTAAAACAGTGTCTTCCTGCTTTTTTCCCGTGCTTGCTTCTGGGTACTAAGTATCTAAGAAATATTTCATTCTCTAATTTACTGGAAGGATAATGAAATTAGAATACTTACCAAATTCCAGGAATCTAGCAGATCAATAAATTCAATACATGACTTACACTATGGTACTGCCTACAGGTGAGCCGAATCAGGTGCGTGATGACATGTACTTTGGCTTACAAAGCCACACAAATCAGAGTTGCCTTTCTATTCCAGGTATAAAATATAGCCCAACATGCACAATGTCACATCTTCTGTGTATTGCTACAGTCATATAAAACACTTTCATGACTTCAAACCAGTTTTCATCTCCCCTAGGAAATGTTAATATAATTTGGCAGCCACATCACATAAAAGATGAATTTGCAGAAAAAAACAGTAATGATGCTCATAGCTTTAAAAAAAAAAAAAATCCACTCGCTGTCAGACTGAGCAAGAAATTCTGAATATTGCTGTAGGGCCATGTCATATAGTACTATTTTTAATATCAACTAAAAAGATATATACTTAACAACATTTATTAAAGACTTCCAGATCTCAGGAAGCTCATTTATGGAATGCCACAGCAAGGCATGTTTACCTCAGCTGTCGTGAGATATAAAAATATCTTAATACTGTCTTTATATGTATGTGAACATGAACATACATATATGTATGTGTTACCGTGCAAGTGTCACCAAGGTTGGTTAAACCAACACCAATGTTGATTAAACAGTAAGGCAGTGTAATAACAGTATACAGTAAATAACAGGCAACTAGCATAGCAGAAAAAGAAAGCTTCCACGTTATTTAATGATAATTTTGCATCATAGTGAAAGCATGGGGGCTTAGAACATAGATGAGTTTCTTTATCTAAGAAAGCTGCATTGCATAAACTGAAGTTGAATTTAAATAGATTATCGTTAAATTAGTCCAAAAGACTGTGCAGGCACTTGTCTTCTAGCTTAAGCAGTTTATTAGTTTAATTTAAAGCAATTTAAGTAGTTTGAATAAAACTGAAATATGCTCCTCTTAAAACAAGTATCACTGTTTTTTATTATGTTTAAATAAAAGACAATTCAGATTATATAAACATAACATTGGTTAGAAAAACCTTAAAGCAGAGAACATAAGAAATGTAAATAGTCAGCTAGTTTATCAAGATTCATATATGGTAACATTTACAGTTATATCACAACTGTGAAAACAGACCAAGTTCATTTTTACAAGATTAGATAAATGCAGGACAATGTTGCCAAAGTAAATTCATTGCAGTCAGCGCTCAGGTGAGAAACCTCCCTAGGAAATAATGCCAATTTCTTGACTCAGTGCTTAAATTAACATTTGAATGAGTTCAGTAATGTCTAACCTGTTGTACAAGAAAACTTGGATAAGTTCACCTGAAAAGTAGCAAGGCTAAGCAAGGTGAAGGATAACTACTTGTGAAATTCAAAAAGAACATGTGCTTGGCAAACTGGATTATCAAGAAGGCTAAAGGGAAGTGTTCACCAGAAACAGAAAATAGATTAATTAGTTACAACTAACTCTAAAGAGAGCCTGACCAGGGATCTATTCAGCTTCAGGTTAAAATTCTTTTGCCAGAATAGCAGAATTCTTTTTCTGTTATTTCAGAAAATTTACAACATGAGCTGTGAATTGCACTCATGCAAAATGGATTCCAAAGTATGATCCTTCCCATTTGAAAAATATTGATAACCTACCACCAGCCCCATCCAACACAGGACATACAGCAGCTGTACATCTCTGCGTGGTGCCCCTTCATTCAACAGTTAGTTTTGTCTTAATATGTTTCCTGCACAACCAGAAAGAGGCAAGTACTCTGAAGAAACTTTGGGAACGACCTCTAAATGAAACGTGCTTTAACCTTGATTTCTAAACCCGCTGCTTGTACTGTTCTTGTTTGTTTTCCTTCCTATGACCCTCTTGTTGCCCTTGTCACTCCCCAGTGCCATTTCCTCTGCCTTTATCCTCTTGCTCAGTTCACCAACTCTTCCCTTCTGATTGAGGAAAACAGCCTCGTACTATTAGGGGAATAGGCAGATGACCTAATGGAGCTCTTCCATCTCTAACTCCTATGAACAGTGCCTCTGAGTGCCTCTTTTGTTGGTTTGTTTGTCTGCTCTAGCATTAATTAGGTTTTTAACAAGTGCATTGTGTGCTAGAATGGCATAAATAAAAGCACGTTAAAGCAACCAGCTGGATCTAGTTGTTCTATAAATTCATCTGCCTGTTTTCTAACTGGATAGAGTCTTACGGCTATGTGTTACAGTTTTTACTCAAACAAAATAAATGAAAATGCTAAAAGTCACCGTGGTTTTATTGTGTTTAGGCCCAGTTCTCATTGATCTTTTACATCAAACTGGCAACAAGAAAGGGTATAAATGCTATTAGATACTTTCCCTTCCACTGTAAAAGGGCTTTGCTGTTAACCGTGAGGAAGCTTGCGTTCATTATGTTTTCTCTAACATTTCTTTTTACTCACGTATTCTACAATTACGGGTACTAAATTAGCATTTTAAGATTTTATAGTGAACTTAAGCAGAGCTACAGAATGCATTTTTAATTGCGCTGTTATACAAACAAGCATAAGCGGCAGTAAAAATTATGCTGCTTATTTTCCTCAGGGATTCAGTTACACTACCTATATTTTTTATCCTGAGACAGCTGTACAAGTAAAGTACAGATCTGATTTAAAGATGCATAAAATATAGCTTACAATTTATTCGTGAAATTCCCTGATGGTGGAAACTACAGGCACATCCTGCAGCTGATGACCAAGGCAAGTGGTTTGATGCAATTACCAAATGATAATGTGAATAACATGAATGCATACACAGCAGAAACAAATAAAATCATTGTCTGAAGAGTTACTGAGGGTTTAGAACTGGAAGCAGACAATTTAGTGTGGGAGACCAAAGCTTCTGCAGTTCGCAAATAAATCATTGTACACTCCTAGGGAAAGAAAAAAACAAAAACAAATCCAAAAAAACACCAGCAAACCACAGCAGATGCAGTGATGGATTCCAAAATGAGAACTGACATGCTTGGAGAAAAGAGCTAGCAGATGAAAACCTGTACTTAAGGATATACTTATCTTTACAAGCTCCCTCATAACTACAGCGGAACCAGAAGAAACATGGGGTCAGGCCTGAATCACTGGCCTGTGGAAGGGGTCATTTGTAGCTATTCTCAGAGTGCTTAGACCGTGTCCCATTTAAGTCCATTTTGCACTGGAATAAAGGTTTACATAAGACGCTGAGCAATGATGAATCACATGCTGAAAACAAAAGCTCTGAGGGGAAAAAAAAAAAAAAAGCAGCTTTTGGAGGAGGCAGAAGTTACTTTTTTCACCACAAGTCCTGTACACAGTTCAACTAGAGATAATAAAACAGTAACTTACACAGCTGGCTCCCAAATAACACTAAGTACAATAAAACATTATGCAACTGTGCATGTGGTTGCTGGTCTGTAAAGGGCAGACGTATTCCGGCTTGATATCCCACGTAGTCCTGATAACTTTGCACGGCCTATTTAATTCATCACCGAGTATCAAATGCCACTGGTGCCAGAGCATAAGCAGCACGACTTTCTGTATTGCGCAGGGCTGTTAGCGCAGTTATTGCCTGTTCCCTGCTTCCCAAGAGGTTTGTTTAGCTGTTAAGTGTCCAACAGATGAAGCTGATAAGGCATGGCAGCAGCGAGCCAACCTGGGGAGCTGAATGGGCTCGATACTGCAGGAGTATTCCTTATACACCTGCCTCTCCGCTACGTCGGTTTTTCCAAATGGCTGAGCACAACCCCTGGTTTGCTCTTGCAGGCAGAACCCTGTACAGGTAGATTGATATTTGTTCTGACTGGATGTTGGGCCACAATGTTGGGGGAGGATCCAGACTTGAGCCTTCAAAGCTTAGAGTGGACTGAGGAGGGCTCCTGAAATGGGCGATGCAAGCCAGAGCAGAAAAAATAAAACAGAAAGACAGCAGGCTTGGGCTACAGGAGTTGTAACTCCTGTGCTTTCTCTTGAATTCTGATGGTGGGATAGTTTCTATGATGTTTGCAGTTATTTTACTGCTTGTTCCAGATAAAGAACTGAGACCTTCATTATTTATAAGCTTTAAATGAATCTTCTCACCGTAATACCTGGAAGCCTTAAAAATGAATACTGGCTCTGCAGTCACAACACCTAAGTGAAGGAAGGTAGAAATATCTGTCTCTTCTACAGGCAGGAAATTCAGGCACAGATTGTCCCAACAGCACACCTCACGCTGTCTGGCAGTTATCATAGAATCACAGAATGGTTAGAGTTGGAAGGGACCTTAAAGATCATCAAGTTCCAACCCCCCTGCCAGTTGCTTTAGAGAATTCAGCGGGAAGCGGACAGCACCTGAACAGGGTACGCTCAGTTCCCCAGGAACCAAACCTACAGCTCCTCTTCCTTACAGAGACATACCCACCAGATCCATTACAGTTCTTCTCAAAGAGGAAGAACAAGTGTGAACAACTGTGACATGGCTGTGCCCTATGTGAGCTCCTTGCACAACAGCACGCAGGTGCTGGCTGCAGAAGACCTGCCTATACTAGCTCCAGTGGGGTTTTAAGCCTGGCATAATTGGTTTGAAGTGATGGGAGATCTCTCCTTGGCTTTTAGCAGAGCCTGGGTTATATCCTTGTGACATGCCCTTTGCTGTGTGTTCAAACACTGCCTTAATTTGATTTAACTGGACACAATTCAAAGTAGAAAGGAAGCTGAAGCTTTCCTCTTGATGTAAAGGGCACCAGGAACAGAGCTACCCATCAGGGAAAATCCTTAGAACCTGTTTGAAGACAGCACCTAAAATGATGTTCGTGTTCTTGTTTAAATTAACAACAGGCTACAGAGATGGAACATATTTGCATGATGGATGTCCAGCTCAGAATACGCTAGGGACTTCTCTTGCTTTTCGGTCTTTATGAGTTTCAGGGACCGCGCCAAAAGGTAGTAAGCATAATCCACTATACCAAGTAAATATAAATAATCCCAGGGAAGCTTACTCACAGGCCAAGAAAAGCAGAGCACAACTACAGTGTCACACATTACTCCCTTGAATGTGGAAAAACACCAAGATAACCACAAAAAGGTGCTTTTCTTGACGATGTCTGCTCAAAAGAGGTAAAATACTTTAAATGAGTGACAAAGCCAGATACTCCACCTAGTATTATATATTCAACTGTGTAATAACTCTAAGAGAGGGAAAAATCATGCATTATAACACTCCAAAATTTTGGACGTGCATTACAGTTACCCTATGTGTCCTTTCTAAATACTTTGTGAGCAAGCACTTAATCTGAAATCCCCTATCATTCGTTGACAGTGTCCAGAGCAAACTGGATTCTGCCTTGGGAAACTGAGAGCAAAATAACACTCAACACATTAAAAGTGACCTTGAAAAAGTATGGTCACAGATGAGGTATCTGTAGGGGTGTCAGCATTAAGCACACAAAGCAAACAGAAGCCCTTTGCCAAAATTATAGCACGGCAAAAGGTCATCACAAATCAAGAGTGACACAGTCTCTATTAGAAAAATGATAACTTTGAAATACTAAGAAAAGGCACTAGTAATGAAGATAATAAACAGGCCTATGACAAGTAAGGTAGGCTTGTCCTCTTGCAGTTCAACATCTGCATAAGTGATCAGCCAGCCCTGCTCAGCTCAATAGACCTAAATTGACAAATGACTTACTTGTAACACACCCGTGAACCAAGGGTTTCACCCAGCTTCAACGCGCATGAATATCAGTGCTTTTGACTAGAATGCCTCTGTCATTTCTGAATTTATGAAGCTAATCTTAAGCACCTTGAAACAGTTTAGAATTAGATCGGATTTGTCCACTGTTGAAATCCAGTTCACTTGGAAATGGCAGGACAGAACATTAATTTCATAGGTATGTCGCAATAAATATTTTGCCCACTTGACATGATGAAAACTTTGCCAGCTACAGCAAAACCATTTAAAAGAAGATCCAAAAGGAACCAATTGTAAATGCAGCGTATTCAGCTCAAAGGAGAACCAGGAAGGAACGCTGATGTTACTGAACTCCTGTCTTCAGGTGTCAAGAGGATCAAGCTGTAAACACCAAAAATCAACTCTGGAAAGGTGTTGAAAGGCAAAGGATAATATTAGAAAATGAAGAGATTATGGTGGTACAGACTCTTGGCAATATGAAAAAAGTATAGACTACAGAACTTGTCTTTGTATTCTATAAAGCACCATGTAAAGCACTGAGGACGAAGCCTGGGCCATGGACTGGGCCAGAGCACAGGATCAGATTTAGAAAAAAAGCACATCTGTGTTAGAAGGACATCGAAACTGAACCAACTACAGCCCAACAAGCCAATGGACTTCCTTTACGGTCACAGAAACAAAATACTTCCCGGCATGGGAAACTTCATTTCATTTGCCTCCCAAACTGCCCTTCTGTTTCTAAAGACAGTTAATCCAGTTTAAGGCAGAGTCTGTTCCCATGCACATATAAATAGGTTACAGCATATCTAACCACCACGCTTGCTTCAAAACCACATGATTACACTCACAATGGATAAATGCCGCAAATATAAGAGCATGTGAATATAATATGATAGATTTTATGTTTTGTTCTGTGGGCATTCATGTATATATGTAGCTGTACAGCTGTGGCAAAAAAATGTGGCTTTGTAGCCACTGTACGCAATAATACCCTATGCTACAACTACTCCTTCATGTCATGTAAGGAATAATCTTGGCTCACATTACACTTTTGCAGTAGTACACAACTATTGATTTCTTATGGCTTTCACCTTCTATGCTTCAGGCAATATTTTCTAGCAATCAGGAGTTTTTTCAAGTTTGTAAGTAGGCGCTGCCACAGTATAGGGCAGGAGTCAGAAGGACTTACAGTTTTGAGTCTTAACACTAGCACTGACTGTGCTAGTGTCACTAGCAGTGACTTGATAATTTTATGATCTTAATAAATCTTGATCTTCTGTTCTCAAAAATTATTACGGTACATCTGAAAGTTTTAAAACTATGGATCCTATTTAAAAAGTGACTTATGCTTTTATTCATCCAGGATCAAAAACTTCATCTCTCCACCTTAGTTTCCTCAAACTTTAAAATCAGAGAAATAATAATTTGCTTGATCCCATCATGCATCTGGTAAGAAACTTAATTAACAACTAGTCTGCTAAATAATTTAAGGATACTGCAATTATTAAAATTTGCTATAAAATTTTCTTCCTCATATTGCTTTGAGTTTGAATTTCCGTTATTTTACTGGATGATGAGAAACTCCACGCATCAACAAAATTATACTATTACTGCTCATTTTTAGTGAGCATTATTTGATTTTTAATGAGCTGCATGATTATATGCAGTTATAAAATACCTTGTGAATTAATAATTTTGTTGTAAAAAATAGAATTTGCAATTTTCTATGGTATATTTATATATTATATTTAAGATACAGTAATTTAAAGTCCACATTCCAGCAAACCAAAAAAGTCTTCTTTTTTTTCAGTGATTCATATAGTTTTTCCAGTGTTTTATTTTCCACATATTAAGGGAAAAATTACACAGTTTAGAAAATTTAGCATCAAATATTACAGAGATGAAAGCTACTAGAGAGAACCTTTTCAAAAGTTGTAAGAAATCTAACAGTGCATTGAACTTTACTTGCAGTTAGTTGCACTGAAAATAAATAACAAGAAGACCTTCTGAATTCATTTCAAAACCAACAAGAAGCTGTTATTTTTTAAAACCCCAGCAGTATTATAAAGACCTCAGCCTTAAGAAAAAGATGTTTGAATTCCTGAGATATCCCCTTAACTTTTCCTTGACATTAATAACTTCCCTAGGAGTTTTGACATACCTCTTTCCCTTCCCATGGCCAGTGCCTACTGATACAACGATTCTTGTTTAAAGAATTATTCTTAAAATACATGGTAAGGAAAAAAAAAAAAAAAGAAAGACTAGCAAAAGCTGGATGTATTAAGATTATGAGAAAAAAGTACCAGCTTGGCTCTCCAATATGGATGGGGAAAGAAAGTACAGTATTTAGAGGGAAGGTGTTGAGAGTGTAGGAAGGAGGTACTGTCCTCTTTCCCAGCTCAGTGGTAGGCTCATCGATGGAGGATCGCTAAAGCTTACCATGGATCCTAATGAGGTAATGAAAGCAATAATGCTCCCAGGGAAAAACGCCCTCATCCTCCCAAAATCCCCAACAAACTCCAAAGGGTCCAAATAAAGTAGTGTTCTTGTGAAAAGACTTGCACCAACATTACTGTTCAACTTTTGTGTTAAGCACTTGGAGTTCCTCAAGACAACAGAGAAAAACAAAATATAACTACTATACTGACATGTTTAAGAAATTTGCTTCTGCAAAGAAATCTGCCTATACTGGTGACTTTATACTGTACAAAGACCATCTTTGCACAGAGTATTGTTGTACTGTTAAAAGCCCAGCTAGCAGACCTATGTACTGATCTATGCTAGTGTGTCAAAGACTAAGACTGGATTAAAAAAAAATTGAAATCTTAATTCATAAGCTTTTTTCCAGTACCATAGTAAAATCCAGGGTGGAAGGGGCCTCAGGACGTCTCTAGTCCAACCTCCTGCTCCAAGTGGGGTACGCTCTGAGCTCAGACCAGGTTTCTCGAGGCTTTAATCCAGTTGAGTCTTGAGAGGTCCCAAGGATGGAGACTGCACAGTCTCTCTTGGTAACCTGTTCCACTGCCTGACTGTCCTTGAGGGGAGATTTTTTTCCTTATATCCAGTCTGAACCTTTTTAATCTCAATTTATGCCATTGTCTCTTGTCCTCTTACCACAAGTCACTGTTGAGCCTGGCCCCATCTCCTTGATTTTCCTCTCAATTTTGGAAGACTGCTATTACATCACCCAAAAGCTTCCTCTTCTCCAGACTGAACAAACCCAGTTCCCACAGCCTCTCAGTGTCAAAGTTTGAAAAAAGTTAATTCTCAGCAAGGGTAATGCAAATTCAAGCATTTATTACAGAAGTAATGACCCCTCATACAACAGTCTAATAAAATTAAACAAGCGGACATGACTTGTATGGCAATGATCTCTCTGAAAGCTAGTGGAAATTAGTACAATCAGAACCTTGTGGAATTAAACCCTATTTGTGTCCCAGGAAAACCAACATATTTTCTGTGCATACTAAAAGTGTTTTTATCAAATACTGTGTGAAACGCTCTAATAGGCAAACTGAATTAGCAGCAGCTGTGTACCTACTGAGAAGTCATATGCTACACTTCATTAATGCACCAGGTATACTCTAAAATAAAACTTGGAACAAACTGCAGACTTCAAGGGAAGAAAGTAAATGAATAACTCTGTTGGAAGGGTATTATGACATTAGTTTGGAAAACCAGTAATGAACTGTGGGCCAAGATGCAAAAAAGACAGATGGGTAAAAATTCTTGATCGTTTTAACGATAGTTTCAATTATTTAGTTCATGTTAACTCTTTTAGATCATTTGATATGCACACCAAAGGCTAACATTAGGCCTTTCCGTAAGTGTAATGCTGGATTTTCATCTGCAATAGCATATGATAATATTTGCTAAATTGCCCTTCTACAACAGATGCTGGATTTTATGAGGTAGTATTACCTGTCCCTTTAATGTCTAAGGACATAAAGCAATTAAATTGTTTCCAAGGTAAATGGGACCACCCAGTCATTTCATCCTATGTAAGAACTGCAGGTATGAAGTTGCAAGTTTGTAAGTGACTACGAATAACAAATTAGAGTCACCTACTACTTTGATTTATATGTAAATATCACCAAAATTCAGACATTCAAGATGAAGGTTGTGCATTTAATCTCTACGTCACAGCCTTCGTGGCAATTAGCCTCAATTTATTATCAAAAGCCACAATCAGTATCGAGAGGCTTGAGCTCATAGAAGTTGAGTTTAGCTACCACTGTGGAGTACATAATATGTCACTGTAGTGACATGAAGATGCCAGTCCTTATGCGTGTGGTCTAAGAGGGCTAATTACCCAAATTTTCCAAACAGAATTTACCTCTTAGGTCCTTTATTCTGACACTGAAGGTCCTGGCTTCATACCTGCCAATAACCTGCAGTTTGCTATACATTCAGCTATGATTATTCATGTAAGAAAGTGGCATAACATAAGGAAGTAAGGAAAGTAATGTCCATTCTGATCCTTTAGCATGCTCACACCAAAGAAACGGTTTTAAAATGGCTGAACAAATTCAGAGTATCTGAGCACTTACACAAGCTGATTTACCTACTTTCCTAACATGCCTTCCCAGGGATAAATTCATCACTAGTGAATTCCATTTGAATAATTTTCATTTACCAAATTAAGCCAAGGATATGTCCTATGGACTGATTTAGCAAGGTATCAACTGTGTTAAAGCTACCTAATGATTTTACAATCTTCTTGTTTACCTATGACTTTGCAGCAGACTTCAATACTCAGTTTCCATGGGGAAAATAAGGATATCCACTGGATCACACAATGCTCAGCTGTCACTAACAATCAGTGCAATAGGTGGACAAGGCAGAACTGCAAAAACCAGAGGCATAATTCATTTTTTATACATAGCATTCCTTTAAGCAGGCCAGAAAGAGAAGGTTGAGGCTGGGCTGGAAGTGGTTCAAGGAGAAATGGAGGGTTGTGACTAAAAGCATGAAATGACGAAGGGGGAGATGAAAGGATAAGAAGCTGTAATAATGCTGTTGCTTACTGACACCTTTATAAATTTTTTGGGTTTTGCATAAGCAAAATTATAATCAAATGGTCATTTTCTGCATCTTTGATACATGCTCTGCAAATACACAGTGACAGCTATAACCCTGAAGAGCTTACAGTCTGAACAGATGAGGCAAATAAAGGGTAAAGGGCTCAGACAGAACTGACTTGCCCAAGGCTACACCACTTGCAAGTGACAAGAGTGTTAGCTATATGCAGCTTCATGCTGTCTTTTCTATGACAAAAATACACAGCAGAGTCAGGTTTTGTGCAGGTGAGAAGAACCCAAGGAGATGTCAAGACTGCTTTGAGCAAACAGGCAGGTAGGTCTATGGCTTGCCTGCCACTTGATTTTGGCACGGGCATGCCAGGGCGTTACTGCCAGGTGCTGGATAACACCCCAGAGACCGGGATCACGCCCTCTTTCCTAGACACACAACAGGTACATCAAAAGTGATATAAAACACAACAGTCTGTCTCACTCCTTGACACCCTGCATTCTGCCCCTGAGCATTCTGGCTGGGGGCAGCTGCTTGGGTATTTTCCCTGGACAGTTTCAGATCAGTTTTCTGCCATGGCTGGTCTGCCACTCTCCAGTTTGCAGAAAGCTCAAACGGGTCTAATCAGAGTCTCCTGAGGCTCCTCCAGAGCACTCATCCACTCTAGCTCTGCCATCATCAGTAGCACCTGCACCACTGCTAGACCTGCCCAGGAGAGAGCAATGTTGATGAGACCTAGGAGGGGATGGGAGTAACACTTGTCACCAGGAGCAGAGAGG
>JAHREE010000343.1:3329137-3345561 GCA_033628505.1 Tringa tobata | reverse complement strand
GTAAAAATTTATTTTGCATTTGTTATACCAGAGGTGTGTTTGGTACATGCGTTTATTGTGTTTATTGGGAAAATGCTGGTACCACGTGATGAAGTTAAGACAAATATTCAATAGTTTGCTTTATCAAAGTTCTGTGACGGATTTTCTAAGTATTAAAATTAACATTTATATGTTAATTTTGTTATTATATTATCATATATTATTATATTATTATTATATTAACATTTATAATGATCTGCAAAGACTTAGAGTAAATTACAGTAATATAATAATTTATAATAATATAATACATTAATAATATATACAGTAATATAATTACAGTAGTGTAATATATATAGACTTACAGTAAATACTGTGTAACAGTTTATCAGTCTCTGTTAATTTATCCTTTTGAATTGTTAATTACCTCTTTAGAATCTTAGCACTAAGGAACTTCTGTGTGTTGTCCGAGTACATTAACCCCCGATTTCTCCTTTTGTTTTGAACAGGAACATGTGAAGTGGGTTCATACCGAAATGCTAGACAGAAATTCACAACTGAAGCTCATTTATGTGACCCCGGAGAAGATTGCAAAAAGCAAAATGTTCATGTCAAAGCTAGAGAAAGCTTATCAAGCAGGGTGTCTTGCTCGCATTGCTGTAGATGAGGTCCATTGCTGTAGTCAATGGGGCCATGACTTCAGGCCTGGTATGTTCATTTGAAATCCAGTTTGCGGTGTTATTCAGGCATCAGTAAATGATGAGGTAGGCTTGAAATAAAGCCAGGTGCCTTCTTCATATGTTAAGTAATATTTAGTGTATGGGAAGTACCTGTGTTAGCTCAAGGGCTTCAAATTTAATTCACAAATAACTGTATCCTTGTCCAGGAGCTAAGTTCATGCAAATGGGAGTGATTTTAATGTAGATTTTGCTGTCAGTATTTTGAAAAACTCCTAAATCCATTTACTTTAATTAATTAATAATTAATTTAATAAAATGAAAGTTTTCGGCTGCTATCTTTAATACTTACAGTACAGTCATCTTTAATCTACCACTACATGAAAAAGTGTTATTCTGCACACTGCTCCCTGGGTGACAGAGGGAGGGCGTTTTGTAAATTAATGAGATTTTTTTTAGTCACTTCTAAAGCAAATTGAAACAAATACCCTTGACTTGCAGGAAAAGAAATTGTGCTTCAGTTTCTTTCCTATCTTGTTAGTTGTAGAAGACTGTTGGTTACTGCTTACAGTTTCTTTGCCTTTGAAAGAACATCTGATTAGAAGCAATAGTAACTGTAAAGTCAACCTTTGCGTTTTTGTTAGAAAGTGGTGTCTGAGCAAAGAGCCGTGCCAGTTAAACAGGTAGTGTGGAAATTGGATATGTGTCTCTGGCTGCGTTTCTGGTGTAAGACAGCAAGTGATTGTCAGCACTGAGTCTTTACAATCTTTCCTTAGTACGGTCCAGCCTATGTGTCCAAATTCCACATTGCCTGCTTATTAGCAAAGCTGTGTTTACTGAAAAGCCGTTAATAAAAACAGATCTGCAAAATAACCCAAGTGTTGGTCAATGTGATGCCACTTGTATTTTTCTAACTTTTTAAAAACTTCTATTTCAATACATTTTGCCTTCTGAATTCTAGCTGCTTTTTTAAAATTTGGTTGGAAGAGAAAGCATCTATTTTGATAAAGACAACCTTTCTATTACTTCATTTGGATGTATAAATTAGTTCTGTAGTTACTTGATCAGTAATAACATTCATTGCAGTGTTACTCCATTGAATGCTATCTAAATTACTATCTTTTTTAACTTTGGATCTATGGTATGAGAAATCTTTTTCTTCCGAATTTTTCGTTTTTTTTAGACTACAAGTCTCTTGGTATCTTGAAAAGACAGTTTCCCAATGCTCCCTTGATTGGATTGACAGCAACTGCCACAAATCATGTTTTAAAGGATGCTCAGAAAATTTTGCATGTTCAGAAGTGCATTACCTTCACTGCATCTTTCAACCGGCCCAATCTTTACTATGAGGTATGTCTTACTACCTGGTTTTTTGATGCTTCACAGTCGTATTATCTTCTGTAAGCTACAGTTGATGAATTTTAGATTAGATTTTCAATTATACATTTTAATAATAAATAGCTTTTCAACTGAATGGTGGTGTTCTTTCAAGATTTCATATTGCTGAACTTACTGTCGTCTGCAGAGGAACTTGGGCTGCTCGGTCTTTGTGAACAAGGCTTAGGAGATAGGACTGCGAAGAGAGGAGAGGTAGCTAGGAGGCTCATACTGCTTCCAAATTGTTGGTCATATGATGACAAAAAATTGTGAATTATTGTGTTATACAATATTTTCAGTTTGACCACAGCTTTTCTTACTGTTTTTCGTGAAAAAACTTTAGCGCTTTTTTTTTTTTCCTGTGGACTTTTGAGATGTAATCTGACTACACAAAGAGAATCAAGTAATTTTTGTTAAATGGCAGAATAGTATTGTACTGGAAGAAGTAGAATCATAGGATTGTTTGACAGATTGTGTGCCCACTTGAAGAAATATGGCATGTGTTTATTATATTTTTGAGGTTCGACATAAGCCTTCAAATAATGAAGATTTCATTGAGGACATAGTTAAGCTCATTAATGGAAGATACAAAGGACTTTCAGGTAATTTTTTTTTTTTTTTAATGTTATTCTCTACAGCATTACAGGGATGTTTTCAAGTGCTCCTGAAACGTGTAGAGAAATTCTATTTTCACCATATATTAAGCATCCAGTATTAGAAGAAATGGCATTTAGTAAGATCCATACCTTGAGTAATTACTCTTTCGAGTCATTAGTGTTAAATGCCTTTATGGTTTAATTATTTTCTGAAATATTGAAATTTAATGTTGTGATGTATATGGAACGATGGTTACATAGACAAGAATAATAGCAATTGTTAAGATTATAAAAACAAGGCTCAAAAAGGTTATCTCTGTGTTCTTAAATCACACGTGCCACTTATTATTGATGTGTCGGGTTACTTACTGTCTTCAACACTACTTTTTTATATTTGATCATAAGACTGATTTTTTATTCAGTGCTTAACATGGGGGTGGGGTAGGGTGAATTGCGCTTTTGTGATGAATGCAGAACTGTAAAAGTTGGACTTTGTGAATCAATAAATTACGTACTGCAAATAAAGAGGAGGGACATATTACAAAGGCAACAGAACGCAGTTTTCTGGAGCAGAGCAGCAGCCCGTCCCTGCTCTGCTGTGCATCTCTGTGGCTGTGCTGGGCAGCTCCCCGAGTGCAAAGTGTGCTAAGAGGATCACAAATTGCGTGGGTCTGTGTGTAATCCTTGACTTAGGGCAGACTGACTAATGACAAAATGCAGATTTATTGGAAACCTCAGGTAAGATGTCATAGATGTCATAAGGAACAGCACCCCTTTACATAAGCATTAATAACCATTGTCTTCCTTGAACGTTAGTATTTCCATGATTATGTGGATTGGCACCCGTATTTTCTCTTTAGCTTCCGAGTCAAAGCTGATAATTGAAGTTTCATTCGTGGCTACCAATACTGCAGACTGAATAGGCACAGAAATTGTTTACTGGTTTTGTTATTTATTTTTAAGTTAAAAAAAGTACTTAAAAACAACTTTGAAAGTTTTATTAAGACATTACAGTAAGGCATCTTTTGCTTTTTTGCAGGAATCGTTTACTGTTTTTCTCAGAAGGATTCTGAACAAGTTACTATGAGTTTGCAGAAACTGGGAATTAAGGCAGGGACTTACCATGCAAACATGGATGCTAAACATAAGACCAAAGTTCATAAAGGGTGGGCAGCGAATCAGATCCAGGTAAAGTAGATACTCTTAATAGACTTATGTCTCATTTAAACAAATCATGGTTTGGTACCTTGATGGTTTCTTAATCTTATTTTAGGTTGTAGTGGCAACTGTTGCTTTTGGCATGGGAATTGATAAACCTGATGTGAGGTTTGTAATTCATCATTCTATGAGCAAATCCATGGAGAACTACTACCAAGAAAGTGGACGTGCAGGTATTGTAGGAAATGGCTTTTGCAAAATAGCCATTTACATCTGTTCAACCAATAATATTATATTTTGATTTCAGCCTTTTGTGCAAAGTGTCTTGTCTTTGAGGCAGGTTCCAAAGTGTATAATGCCCCTCTGCCTCTGTAAAGAGGCTTTAAAGCAAATCATAATAACATGAATGATCTTAGGCCTCTGTAGTGCAGTGTGACAAAGAATAACTGGGTACCTAGCCAGTACTCAGTGATTTTTTTAATTACTTGATTTTTCTGACATCTGTGGCTTACCAGAGTAATTTCGTTGCATGATTGGATATATGTTACAGAAAGGATTTATTTATTCCTTTGCATAGCAGCTGGAATGCGTAACTTGCTCAGATTGTCTCTAGATGATGTTTAATTGCTGTGTAAATTTCAGTGGCCACAGAAGTACAAGTAGGATTGAGAGTCTGGAACGAGGAATTTTAAGGATTGGTCAGTGTCTAGCAGTACTAAATAGCTATTACGGCTAAAAAAAAAGTTTTGTGGTGTTTGGGTATTTTTGACCTCATGCATTGTTCTTCAAAGACAGGTTTGAATCTATGTGGAGGAAAGCTTTTTAAAGACCCTGAGGGGAAATTGCTTGAGATTATAACTGCCTGTATGATAGAAATTGGCCTTAGTGCTGGCCTAAAAAATACAACAGTCATCAAAGTTTGTGGGAGTTTGCATCTACTTATGCTAGAGACAAGGGCTGAAACAGCTGTTTCGCTATATTTATCAACTTAAGGGGGTGATTAAAGCAAACTTTTGTGTGTTTCTTTTTTATAACTTGATATAAATGAGGTTCTTCTGGGTGGGGAATTAATTAAGCACTGCTGCTGATGTGGCTGAACATACTACTTAGCTTATGAAACCTTCCTTTTTCCCCTTGACTGCCCGTCCAAGTAAAGTAGTTACTTTCTGTTATATCCTAATTTTTTAAGAAAAATAGGGGTTTTAGACCTTTTCTGCTCTCTGGATCTTGTAAAGAGCAGAAGGGTACCCATCAGCACACCGCTGAAAAGGGTGGTCAATGGGAAGGAAGAGATGATCTCAGTTCAGCTATAGAAGACACAGTTGGTTTTTAAATGGAAAATTTTGTTAAACCATACCTAATTCTTTATTTATTACCACTAGTACCTAATAAGGTATTTGAAGCTCACAAAGTCTTTAAATCAAATAAGAATTAGACTTCAAGATGTATTTGGCTAGGATTTTCTGCAAGGTGTCAGGGTGAGAAAATGGTGATTTCACTGACTGTCTCTACGATACTAATATTTTTTTGGTTAGGAGTCAAAATCTTCATTGTGTAGTATTTTCAGTTGGCCTGATTCTGTAATTGTAGAAGACTGTTCTAGATCTATTTTATTTCTAATCTGTATCATGCTATGTTCTATTGGCTAATATGTTTTGCTTGATACTGTTACAGTCATGTACTCTCTATGTAGTGGCTGCAGAAGCCCAAGCAGATAAGAGTGGAATTTGTATCAGAAAATGCTATGCTTGAAGTAAACCTCTTTTAAAGATTAAAGTCTATTTTTTTTTGTTTATTTTACTGCATTGCAGGTAGAGATGACCAAAAAGCTGACTGCATTTTGTATTATGGTTTTGGAGATATATTCAGAATCAGCTCAATGGTAGTGATGGAAAATGTAGGGCAAGAGAAGCTGTATGATATGGTGTCTTACTGCCAGAATATGAACAAGTAAGTTACTCTTGTGGCTTGGCTGCTTATTTTTTAAATAGTTAGGCTAATCTTGTTGGGTTTTTTAGAGGGTGTTTAAAAAAAATAATAAAAGCACTAAAAAAAAATCCTCACAAAAATAACAGCAAAACAGAAAAAAAAAAGTCCCACCACAGTATACAAACACTACCATTGTAACAGTCTGGAGTTTGGAGTTTGTGGTTTGGCTGCTTAGTATGTGTCCTCTTGCATACAACTAAATGTTGGTGTGTTGCTTGCCAGCTTCAGGATAAAGTTCTGGAAGCAGTTATGTTAATATAGTTAGACAGTTATAATACCTGTCAACAAACAGTGTTTGTATTTCAAATCCCATTCAGCGCAAACGGCGCAGTGCTTTGTTTCTTACTCTAAGGTACCAGTGTTTTATGGCCATGCAGTAACGGCCATGTGTGTAATGCTTCATCCACTGCTCTGAGCTGTATTGAATACTTCATGGAAAACACTTGTATCTATGTAGTGGACAACTCATGTCTTCAGTATAGCCTTTGTTGGCCACAGTCTAAGAATGAATTCATATTCTTAATGTTTTTCATTCTGTTGGAATTGCAGATTATACTTACTTTGATTTAACCAAACTATTCCTACAGCAGTGTTCAGTATTGCTGAAAGCTACTAGTTTCTCCTATCAGCATAACTGACAGGGAACACTGTATTGCAGTGTTTGTTTCCTGATTTTTCCTGAGTTAATTCTTCATGCGTGTTTTGAGATAGGAGCTGACCCAGAGGACCTTCTTTTTGCTGCTTTCATAATTTATGACACAGGTGTAGATATTTATATTCTATAGTTCCCTTGTCATGCTCTATTCTTTCAGGTGTCGCCGGGTCCTCATAGCCCGTCATTTTGATGAAGTATGGGATTCTGCAAACTGCAACAGAATGTGTGATAACTGCTGTAGAGAGGACTGTAAGTAAATTGTTTTTTATAACCAAGGACAGAGAACAAGGAGAAGGTTGGCTTAAAGAAATAATCTAGTTTAGACAAACTATGAACAACTTCTGTAAAGTGTGTGCATAGTACTGCCTGTTTCCAAGGTTCTTTTGTTATGAACATTAGTTTCTGGTGGCTTAGTTTTGCCAGATTCAGGGTGTTTAGTGGGACTCTTCCTGGTTTGGCTTTTTGCCTGACGCCAAACACTTTGCTATCTCTCAGCCAATGAAGCTCTGGGACAAGGGGGAGATTGGCTTACCTGTTTTTAAAAAGATTCTGGTATAGGTTAGGTTTTGTTTCAGGATTTTTTTGGGGGGTGTGAAAGCTTTATTTTGAGAAGAAGCGTCTTGCTCTCTGCGTGCCAAACTGTTCACACTTAGGCTCTGAGAAGACACAGTTTGCACATGTCCTTTCACAACTTGCCTGGTAAAAGTCTCTGAGGATTTCAGTGCTGTGTGCTCATGAGACCTGCCTGTGTCAGGGCTGCGCCTGACAGTTGTGCAGAACAACTGAGCACGCTGATTAAGGATTTTGCTGTTTGTTAGCCCAAACGGCAGAATGTCTGTCTAGTGCGTGCTCTTCCTTTGGAAGGAAGCTGGGATCATAAGAGGAAAGGCTTGTGGGCGAGACGTAGAGGGAACTTGGGAGATGAGGTGAAACAGGACCTGCTGCGTGGTAGAGGAGGATGGTTTCAGCAGAATGCAATTCTGGGACATAAGTTCTTTTGCTGTTTTGCCCACAAACATCTTGGGCAGTGTGGGGCAGCTAGCTTAAACTATGGGTGATCATTGGCTGCTTTAACTGTCATTTTTGGTACCCATCCAGAAAGCTGTAAGTCTCTGAAGATGCACAATGTATCAATTGCATCCAAGTGAAAGCTCTGGTTTAGACATGGGAAATCCCATACAAAGCTAGAAGGCTCTGAAAAGAGTGCTGAGAAACAGTTGGTCCTGTGCATCTCTAACTGGACACACAAAACCACCTTCAATTTCTTTGAGGACCAGGTGGATTCTAATATGTGGAAAATATCATCTCCTCATACCTCATATCTGTTGCGAAGCATTTGGATAACGTAGTGATCAGCACTTAAAAATCTTAGGAACAACTCTGTGTTCCAAACTGTTCTCATACCTGGACTTTATATCCCTGTATATTTTTGGGGGTAAAGTAGACAAAACAAAGATATTTAACTTCTTTTTTTTTTTTTTCCCTTTACAGTTAGTTATATCTATATGATAAAACTGTTTTACAAAAATTATGCAAGTGACAATATCTTGTTATCTTCCATCAGGGTTCGTTTCCCTGGTTGGAAATGGGGCTTAGTTGAAATTTATCAGAGGTTGAGTGTGGAGCTGGCTTGTACCCAAGACTTACAGACGTCCTGTTTGCTGCTGGTTTAACCCAGGGCCTTTTGATACATAAGCGAGGTCTGAGGAAACCTAGCAGTAGTACTAGTTTTTCAGTGCTTAATTCTTAGTATTGGAGGAGGCAGTTGGGGTAATTCTGTGCCACAATCTCATCACATGGTAGAAGCATGATCATTATGTGCTATATGGATGTGTTAGTGCTCGGAATAATTATTCATGATGAAGCTAATTCGTATAATGAAATTAGTACTTTTTTCTGTCTCATTTTGTTTGTAAGCTTCTTGAGAGAAGAAATGTCTTGCTGATATTCTTCAATTCCTCTTTGCTCTTTAATCTTTCCATAATAAATATTACGGGTGAGGAAAAGGAATCCAGTTGCAGAGTAACACAGTAGCTACTTTACAAATTTTATGCTTTGTAAATGCTTCTTTGAAATAATTTGTGTGGTTTGGAACTTTAATTACGTGTAAAAATGTTTGCAGGATTGGAGTTTTTAATAATGCACTACAAAGGTGAAAGTTTCTGTACAAATATAGCCTAATTTGATGGAGGGAAAGTTACAGCTGTATTTTTTAAGTTATAGTTTAAAAACAAACAAACAAAAAAGCATTGCTATTATATGGCACATAAATCTATATGTATAGATATACACATACACCTACAAATATATAAATGTGCATTGATATGTATACACCTAATGTATATATGGATACTATCTAAATAACTATAAATAATTTGCTATTTAAATGTTACTTCACTTTTTATTTGTAGCATGTGAGAAAATGGACATAACAGGATACTGCAGGGATCTAATCAAGATACTTGAGCAAGCTGAAAGCATGAGTGAGAAACTCACCCCACTGAAATTAATCGATGCGTGGTCTGGGAAAGGGGTATCAAAATTCAGAGTGGCTGAAGTCACTCCACCAAAGCACCCTCGAGAGGAGCTGGAGAGAATTATTGCCCATTTACTGCTGCAGCAGTATCTGAAGTATGTAAGATGGTTACTTCTTTTTTTTTTAACATCTAGCAGTCATTTTTCTTTACTCTCATGTTACTTTTGTATAGCATTAATGGATAGGATACATTCTGTAGTCTCATTTTTAGTCTTTATTGCAGATGCATTTAACGTATTTAAAAAAACCTCAAAAGATTCTATATTTCTGCTTCAAAAAGTTAAAACAGAAGTTGGAGGAACATTTGAAATGCTGCATCTCTTGCAGTTTTAAAAAGCTGGGGTCTTCTGTATTCAGGTTTAACCTTTAAATCTGCAGTAGGCTTTATTTTGGAGAAACCTGCTGTTTATACCGAGTCCACTTACATTCCATGGTTAACAAAGCAAATGGGGCTGCCCAGATAAAATCTTAAGTCAGGACAGGCTCGTTAATGTGGAAGGTGGTACTCTGAAATTTTAAAAAAGCATAGTGAAAATAACAACAGTGCTTCTTCTGTAACCTGGCTGTCTGTATGGTGTGTGGTTTGTCTTTTCATATAGTTTTAGGAGTTCCAAGAATACGTACTAATCAAGTATTTAATCCTTTTATTTTTGTCTTAAATTTTTTTTGGGGAGGGCATCTATTTGTACAGCTGACTTTTTACACTCTAAGAGGGTGAGCAGATGACTCTATTACATCTTTTTTCCTCATTTTCCTCCATGTATTCCAACAGATCGACATGTCTGTGTATGTAAAGGTCCACAAACTTAACTAAGTTAAGTGTTGGCCAGACTCGCTCTAAATTAAGTGGCTACCCACTTGAATAGGTGAAGCAGAATTAAGTTGCTATTTGGAACATCCATCAGAAGGGTCAATGTGTCCCATTTTTCCCCTGCACGGTCTAGCCTGTCTCTGTCTCCATCCTTCTCTTGTAACACTGATTTAAATCATGCAGGGAAGATTTCAGCTTCACGGCTTTTGCTACAATATCCTACCTGAAGATAGGACCAAAAGCAAGTTTGCTGAAAAATGAGGCACATGTCATCACTATACAAGGGATAAAAACCAAGAAAAGCGTTTACAAGGTATTTATATCTGTACTGACTTGTTATATGAATATCTTTCGATTATAGTTTATTTTAAGTTATCTAATAAATATCTGCTCAATGGCAATGCAATCAACAGGATTTAAAATAGATCTCATTATCTCCTCTCTTATGTGGGAAAACTGAAAAAGAAGAAAAACAATGTTAGAATTTTAATAGAATTGTTTATAATCTACAGGACAAACCATCTCAATCTTCGAATTCAAAAGGAAGCAGAGAAAATGCTCAGACTGTTTCAAAGACTGTCCAAGATTCAACAGCGAAGAACTCACAGGAACGTAAACGGCCTAACTCTGGATCTAACTTAAAAGCAAAGAAGCTTAAGCTTCAGGCAGGTGGAGATGACCAACCAGTAGTCCTTGACTGAGTTTCACAGATTACTTTTAGGATTCGATCATGTTTGTTTCTCCATGGACAATGCAGTGTGTAAGTTCTGTTTGTGTTTTAGTAATTGTATTTTTTGTCCATTTTTTTAATTAAAAAAAAGAAAACCTCAACAAAAAAAACCAACAGGGAAAAAGTATCTTGAAGAAGTCAATTAGTCACGGAGGAAAAATCCTTTGTATCAAAATAACTGGTGCATATCTCATGATACAACAGTGACTACAAAATGTAAATAATTACCATGTTGCCTTTTTAACTCTTTTGGGAGTGTGGTGTATGGTAACACTATTGCAGAATCACGCAGGCTGGAAGGGACTTCCAGAGACCATCTAGTCCAACCTCCTCCTCAAAGCAGGTCCAGTTGGAACAGAGTGCTCAGCGCTGGGTCAAGTTAAGTTTTGACCATCCCCAAGGATGGAGATTCCACAACCCCTCTCCAACATCTGCTCCAGTGTTTGACCACCTTGATGACCAAAAAAAGAAAAAAAGATTTTTTTCTTGGAGCTAATTGTTATCTCCTGTGTTGCAACTTCTCTGTTGCCTCTTGTTCTACCACTGTGCTCTTCTGAGAAGAGCCTGGCCCAATTGCTGCTATGCTCTTCCATTAGGTAGTTGAAGTCAACAGCAAGATCACAACAATCACTCTGCCTTGCCCCGGGTTTTCTTCTTTTTTAATCTGGAAGAAATCCCGTCTGTTTCTCCTCTCTAAGCCCCTGCTTCTCTCTGAGTGTCTAGGCAGCTTGGTAGCCCTCTGCTAGACTCAATCCAGTGTGGCAGTGTGTTTCTCTTACTGAGAAGTGCAAAACTTAACCCAGCACTCTAGCTGTGATCTCACAAGTGCTGAATACCCAGAAAGAGTTGGTTACATTCTTGTTAATATCCTTTGCTATGCTGTTGTCGTCTTTGCTGCAGAGGCACGCTCCCAGTTCACGTTCAGCTGGTTATCTACTGGGAACCTGGGTCCTTTTCTGCCAAGCTCCTTTCTAACCGGTTCAGCCCCAGCCTGTACCGTTGCATGGTGTTACTCCATCCCAGGTGCAGGACTTTGCTTTTGCCTTTAACTTAAAGGTCCCTGGCAGCCCATGTGTCCATCCTGTTTAGGTCCCTCTGAATAGCAGCCCTGCTCTCCAGTATATCAACAGCTCTCCCAACCCTGGTGTTGTCTGCAGACTGGCTGGAGCATGCTCCCTCCCTGTATCCAGATTGCTGTTAAAGACCCTAAATTGTATTCGCCCCAGTATCAATCTGTGAGCGTTGCCCCTAGTAAATGGCCACCCATTGGACTCTGTACCACAGGTCCCAGTTCTTTGTACCAAGTGGTTCAGACAACTTTTGACCTACCTTGTACATTTGTCTAGCCTGTATCTCTCTGATAAGGAAGGTAAGGAAGTTACAGGAGCTCATGTCAAAAGCCTTCCTGCAGTCAAGGTATACAACATCCATTGCACCCCCTTATTCATACAGGCAGTTATCTCAGCCAGTCTGGTTGATCAGGTACGCTTTGCTTCTGGTGGATCTAGCTGGCTCTTCCCAATCACCTTCATGTGTCTGAAAATGTCTTCTGGGAGTATTTACTCCTTAAGTTTGCCGGGGGCTGAGGTGAAGCTGACTGGCATGTAACTGCTTAGGCCCTCTTTTTTGCAGATGGGTGAGATACAGGCCTTTTCCCGGTCATCAGGACCCTCCCCCAGCCTCCAGGTCCTTTCAGAAGTGACAGTCTTGCACTGACCTCAGCTAGATTCCTGCGTGCCCCTCGGTGCAGCCCATCCACCCGCTCCTGTGGGTTTGTGTATGATCTGCAACTCCACCTTCCCCTGTTGCTTTACTCCCACGGACAGCAAGTAGGCTCGGGGACCTGAGAGGTCTGAGGGCAAACCTTTTCCATGTCCTGTGTCGCTAGCTCCTCTGCTCCTCTGAGCAGTGGGACCATACTTTCCTTACCCTTCCTTTTGCTGCTGAGGTACTTACAGAAGTTCTTCTTACTGCCTTTCACATCCTTTGCTAGTTCCACCTCCAGCTGAGCACTGGCTTTTCTAACTCCCTCCCTGCATGCTGAAGCAATGTCTCTGTTCTGGTTATCTTGTACCTTCTGCCTCCTTTTTGTTTTTGAGCTAGCTGAGTTCTCTGTTCACCTGTGCTGGCCTTCAGCCGTGCTTGCTTTACCTTCTGCACATGGGAATAGACTCTTTGTGCTTTGAGGAGGTTGTGGTTTGGAAATCAAGCAGCTCTCCTTGAGCCCCTTTGCCTTCCAGGGCAGTCTCCCTAGGATCCTGACAAGCAGATCCTTGAACAGGCTGAAATCTTCTCTCCTCAGGTCCAAGGTTCTACTATGTCTTCCCCATGTCTGAGTTTAAAGGTTTGAATCACAGAGTCACTGAGCAACATCTGAAATCTGGGCACCTGGTAAAAACCAAACTTGTTGATGTCTCCAAGTCAATGAGATCCTCCATCCCTTACAGGAGGGATTCTCTGGTAACTCTCATTTCCCTTTTCCTCGTTGTGTCAACACTTGGCTTAGGTTCAGCTGGCATCGATGCGTTCCTTGGCCGAGTCATCATCATCATCAGCATCATCTTCTTTCTCAGTACCTACTCTGCAATGGCAGAGCTGCAGTTGGAAAAGGAGCCCTTTTGTGTTGTTGGAAGCAAGAGGTTTCCAGCCCTCCCTCCTGCGAGGGTCGTCTCAAGGTTTTCCCTCCTTTAGTTCTGAGCAGAGATGGGGCCTGTTTCTGCAATACTTACACCTACTGCAGCTGAGTGCTGACTGCTCCAGCGTGCTTCTGAGAAGAATGTCAACAGGGCGTTGTGACAACGTTGCCCTGCTGCTGACTTGTAGAGATTTTTGGGAAATATTGTATGTATTTATTCCTTTAAAATATGGCCGTTGCTCTCAGAACTGGATTTCTCTAGCTTGTAAGTAGAAGATTACTACTTCTGAGTGCTTTTCAGAAGTACCTAAATTTCTATTTAAAAACAAGACAGCTTTCCTTATCTCAGCCATTCCCTTTTGTAAAAGTTATACTCTACAGGAGAAATACAGGAAAAAGGCCACTCAAGAAATATTTTCTCTCCTCTTTTTTCCCCCCCTCCTTCCCCTGTTGAATCGGCTTATATTCCAACTACAGATCTCTATTCTGATTAGAAGTAACTCCGGTTGTCCTACGAAATACTCTTCCTGTCTATAAGCACTCGAACGTGACTGTATTGAGAAGTTGGATACTTTAAGCCCTAAAGGTGGGGCACATTAATCTTTGGGAGGTTTCTGATTTTCAGTCTCTTAACTCTGCCACCCCACCTATCTGTTTGCTAAGAGGAAAAAAAAAAAAAGAAGAGAAATCCAAGTCCAGGATGGTGTCACCACTTGCTGTGGCTTAGAGTAGCGCGTCTCCGCCGTTTGAAAGAGCAGCCTGTCTCTCCCGACTCGCCCCCGGGTCCTTGCAGGTGACGTCCCACTTCTGGCCAGGTAAGAGAGCGCCAGCACTTAGTGCTGCAGATGTTCTTGCCCTGCCTCAGCCCACAGCGCCCAGGGGCTGACCGGCAGTTAGATACCCCTCTGCGTGAGCACTGCCCCTTCTTTCTCCAGAACACACGGGTTCAAGGCGAGCTCAGTCAAAACGATAATAGTTGAGAGAAGAAAGATGATAAAAGTCACTCAAGATTACAAATTAAGAGTAGAACAGAAGCCAGAAGTGGTTTTTAAGATGTCTTCACAAGTAGTGGGAATTTGATAATTCAGAAATTATGGTCGAATTTTAATTCTGAGTTTTGGAACTAGATTGAAACTGCTAATTTTTTTCTTTTTTTTTTTTTTTTCCCTAGAAAGGCATCAACGTGTTTTTTTAGTTGCCCCGTCCTACCTTCTGCGGTGAGCAATTACGCCTGTGCCACAAAAGCCTTTTTCTTTCCACACCTAACCTGTTAACCCAACCCCATCCTCGTGAACTGCTGCCATTCTACACGAGGGGTCACAATCTCTTTTCCCCAGCACTCTCTAGGGACTGAAGAAAATCTTCCCCTACGGAATTCTTTTGTCTCCCGTTTCAGCAGGGAGAACATTTAACTGTGTGGAAAGTGGAAACATCTACCCGTTGACCTCCTTTGATGAGTGTTTCCAGGAACAAGTAGCCAGACTGGGAAAGGCCCAACAGTTACTGAGGACATCAAGCATTTGCTGAGGTACGCGTGAGGCTGAATGCTAGATTAGATTTTTAATCGGTTTATATTTATTTTTTTTAAGATCTTAGCAGCCAACGATCAGTAAGGCAAGTTCAAGCTCGTTATGAACTTAAGTTCTGGTAGGTTTCATTTTGGTTTCCCACACAAACATTTGGGTGTATAGCAATTTAAATATAAACCAAACACGATGAAGAACACGCTCTTCATCTTTATTTTTCTGGTAGAATCTTGTCAGTGACTAAAGCTTGGTATTTCACCCATCATTTAACTGAAAACTTTGCCAAAAGTGGAATCGATGTATTTAACTTGAAGAGTCATTCTCTTAAAAAATAGTGATTTTCCAGGAGAATTCCCAGTATGCAGTGCCAGCTGTGCGCTTAGTGGAGCACAACAGACTGTTCCCAGTTTGACCCTAAACAAACAGCAACTCCCAGGTAGTGATTGCAGAACCAGCCCAAAATCCAGTGTGAAATAACGCGCTGTCCGTGGATGGACAGAGAGGGTATTACGGAGTAGCTTAAAATCTTGGGCTTTATCACCCAGATACTGAATTACGCCCAGCAACTAAAAAAGAAGGAACTTGATGGAAGTGAGGCTGTGTGTACATGTCACCATTATTAAAGTGCATCTTGCAGAACTAAACATACAGGCAGGGAGCTGGTTACAGCTGAAAACAAACAGCTTAACCCCCCAGTGGCAACTTAATAGTAGGTATTTTGTCACTAGTTGCCGCGAGTCAAACCCGAGTTTTGTATCTGCAAAAATTCCAATGAGCTGAGGCGAGGGCAGAAAGCGGCCAAGACACATGGCACCCACCAAGGTTTTCATGAAGTGACTCTACGAGTTGCCTACCAAGAATCCCATTGGGGTATGGGACGCCCATGCAAAATCGCATCCAGCTCCATCTCCCACATTGTCTGTTCCACGGGCTCCTGCCGGGAACGACCGCTGCAGGTGCCACCCAGCGGTGCTGCTGTGTCACCCTCCCCTTGGAGTGTGCTGCACGCTGACCCCAGGGGAGATGAGAGCTCCACCACTGTACCTCCACGCCTCAAGTGACAAGCAGTACAAAAAAGCTGCTCTCAACTGACATATCCTGGCTTTCCTCGGTCAAAGGCTCTGTGTTCTGTACTCAGCTGAGTAGCAAACACATTTATTTCAGTAATAAACTCAGGAAAACAATAAAATAAAATACAAAGCATCCATCTTGCCATGTATTTGCAGACCACGTTCCAGGCAGAGCTCTGAGGGCCCCGTGCCCTAAAGATGTTTCTGGTTAATCTGAGCCAGCGTGACAGAGATGGTGCCAGTAGCTGGAACAGAAGCCTTGAAACCCGGGGCAGGTACTCGGGGGTGTGAGCAGCAGAGGGGAGCTACTGGGCCTGTAACGCACTGCCCGGCTGCCTTGTAGAGGTTCACAAAGGTGGGCCTTAGGAAGCAGTGGGTTTCCCACCCTAGCCACTCCTCACCCCCCAAGCCCGGAGGTGGCTTTAGGCTGGTAAAGCAGCTCCATCATTGCACTTCTGAGGAGAAGGATCTGGGGGTCCTGGTGGACAGCAAACTCTCCATGAGCCAGCAATGTGCCCTTGTGGCCAAGAGGCCAATGGGATCCTGGGCTGAATAAGGAAGAGTGTGGCCAGTAGGTGGAGGGAGGTCACTCTCCCCCTCTGCTCTGCACTGGGGAGGCCACAACTGGAATATACTGTGTCCAGTTCTGGGCTCCCCAGTTCGAGAGAGACAGGGAACTGCTGGA
>JAHREE010000343.1:3311131-3329038 GCA_033628505.1 Tringa tobata | reverse complement strand
GGTGAGGGTGGCAGAGCCCTGGAAGAGGCTGCCCAGGGAGAGTGTGGAATCCCCTTCTCTGGAGATCTTCAAGCCCCTCCTGGATGCTCCTGAGTGATGTGCTCTGGGCAACCCTGCTTTGGCAGGGGAGTTGGACTGGAGGATCTCTAGAAGGTCCCTTCCAACTCTGACAATTCCGTGATCGCATCAAGGATGGGTTCCTGGTTGAGATGAGGAACATGCACGACAGGGAGCCGTGGGGAAACTGGGCTCAGGTAACCACGGCAGGTGAGTTATGCGTGGTCTGGGGAAGAAGGGAGCTATGAGGCAGGCACCGGCTTTAACACTTTTAAGTTTACTTTTAGAACTGAAGGCTACCTCGCATTCAAACAAATGCAGGGCTACCTTAACAGCACAGTGAAGCCCAGTTTTTAAGAGTGGGACAGCCCTGTTCTCATACAGTCATCTAATTTAGACAAAAGTTCTTTGTCAGCGCTAATCCACTTGTTTTTGTTGTGGCATTTCTACACAGATTAATTTAATTTGCCGGTCAGTATTTTGACAAGATGAACACAAGACCTTAGTAAGGAATTGCATTTGTCCCTCATTTCCCGTAATCCTGAGGAAACAGTTTTGTAAGACGTACTACTCGGTGCCAAAACTTTATACAAAATGGAAATGGGGTTTTGTTCAATCAAAATAATCTTCTATATCAATATCTGGATTCAGGAGATCTTCACCATAGGCTGAAAGATCCATTTGATTTAAAATTAAGTTTTCAAAGGTTTCTTCCAAGTCCGTTTCACCAATGAGCACAGCTCCCATCATTCGGCCATTCTGCATCACTACTTTAACATACTCTTGTCCCTTGGTACATCTCAGCATCAGTTCATGGTCTAAACCCAAGCCCTGAGCATTGTATTTTCCCAGAACCACCACCTAAGAGAAGGAAAAAGAAAAAGCACTTGTAAGGTCATTGCAGTGGCTTTTGGTATTCCTGCTGATAACATTCCTAAGCTTTAAAAGACTGATGTTAACAGAAAAATCTTTGTCCCTAGAGAACCTCCCCCCTTCATCAGCTTTCAAACCCACAACAGAATTAAAAACATTCACCTTGAAATATCATACACAAAAACCAATAACGAACCAGTTACCGTGCTGAACTGTATTGAATTTATCTAGGAACAGAACCTTAATGAAATGGAATATATAGAGATGCAAAGTAGATGAGTGCCACTCACCGATTAAAACGTGTAATATAGAATCCTAGAATGGTTTGGGTTGGAAGAGACCTTAAAGACCATTCAGTTCCAACCCCCTGCCCTGGGCAGGGACACCTCCCACCAGACCAGGTTGCTCAAAGCCCCATCCAGCCTGGCCTTGAGCCCCTCCAGGGATGGGGCAGCCACAGCTTCTCTGTGTATCTGTAAAGATCTTTGCCCTCTTCAGTTTCAGCATTCAAAGTTAGCATCAATGGAGAAAATCTAAACTAGTATTAATTATTTTATAGAAAAAAACTGTTTCATCAACATCAAAGCATCTGTTCAGTGTTGGTAAGTGGATACAGGCAAGCAACATGTGTTACTCAGTGGCTGAAGACTATTAAGCTTTATTTACTTTACCTTGTAATTGAAAAATTTTGTAACATGAGCAAATAGTTCAAAGCTGAAATCCAGATCAATAGGTTCCCCTGAAGTATCTGCTGCCATGCATTTTGCTGCATACCATCCCATCTGCCTGGCCTGAGTCCACAGTCTCATCTAACAAAAAAAAGAGAAGAAAAAAAAGAAAAGATTTAAAACCACAGACACATGTCACTGTGCAATGACCAACACTCACGGTCTCATGACTGCACGCTACACCTTTCGTTATACTCAGACAGGCTGAAGAGCCCGGCTTTCAGCCACTGAGATAAAATGATCTGTCATCAACACACCCGGGATTATCTAACTCGTAGGCTGGTTTCCGCTTCAATTGAGCTTTATTTTCTCCCAGCAGTGTAATGGTGTGTAATTTACTTTGCAGATCAGAGCGCTGCCGAGCGCGCGACGCTACGCTTTGATTTACCTGATGCCACACTGGACTGGGTTCCCACGACGCCGTGCAGATATCCCCGGCTGCATAGATCCCCGGCAGGGACGTGCGCATGTGGTTATCTACTCTGAGACCTCCGTCTTCAGCTACGGCGAACTGAAGCGTTTGCACAGATCAGCAATAAGAAAAATAACCATTTAAACCAAGTGATTCCACTTCCATCCACGTTTAGCGCTCGTTTCATTTGTTACGTTTTAACGGCAGACTCCTCAAAAAACCTACAGAGGTGTTTTGGCTGTCGCCGAGCAGCGCTTCGGCTGTCTTTATCTCAACCCATGAGTTTTCTCACTTCTAACCCTTCTGACTCTTCCCCCATCCCAGCAGGGGAGGGAGCAGCAAGCAGCTGAGCTGCTGCTGGCGCGGAGACAGGATGACCTCCAGGCCTGAAAATTCCCACGGTGGCTACGAACTCCCTGATCATCATCCACGTTTGGATGCAGATTCAAAGCGTGACTTCCCTCAATGAACACGAGCATCTTTATAATTCAGTTTTCCTAAACGAAAATTCCTGGAAATAACTCTTTCCTTCCCAGGAGAAAGTTTTAAGATTTGTAAGATAAGAGTATCTTACAAATTACAAATTGTAATTACAAATTACAATATACAATAAGAATACCGTACAGAATCAACACAAAAACTATTCTAAATTTTTGCCACATCATTCAGTTCTACAGAAGTTTTTCTCTCTTTTTATAGCCTTAATCTTAACTGTATATATTGTATCAGTACGTATCATGAGTAGCAATATAATATACATGAGTATATACTCATGAGTAGCAATATAATAAGCTAAAAATTATTCTCATTAGCATTCTTATCATGTTAGGCATTTCCGGTATCAACAATTCTGAAATGCTTTCAAAAACGTTCAAAATGCTTTCAAAAACATTCAAAACCTTTATCTATCAATGTTTCACGTCAGAAGCATTAACCAGCTGGAAGAGCTTATTTCACCTCACTTAAAAACAGCTTAAACTTCAAAAGAAAGCAGTGCACTTACGTTGTTGCCATCAAGAAAGGGTTCAACGTTTGGCACAACCCCAGTTGCGCTGACAATGAAATCGCATCCATAAATTTTTCCGTTAGTTAATTCCACATATACAGGCCAGAGCACTGAAAAAGGGGAAAATTTTGCCCTGAGAATGTAACCAACAGAAGTTGTTTTATTAATGATGTCTTCTTATAAGACATGAAATTAAAAAAAAAACAACCAAACAAACCAAAACAAAAAAAACAATCCTATATTTTGAAATATGTAACTTATTACGTAGGGAAAAAATAAAAATAAAATAAATTTAAAAACTCCCCAAAACAGAGATTATGTCTAACATTTCTTACCTTTATTCAGGACTAGAAAAATGAGATTTTGGAACCTAGCTCCAAGTCCTACTATTAACTTTCTCTGGGATTTTCCTAAATCAAAGCCCTCATTTGTAGGGGAAAACACTGTGTCCTGCCACTGCTTCAGACCCGTGGGATGATCTCTGATGTACACAATTGCCAAATATTTTTCTACCCATAAATTTACAAATGCACAGGAACTACCTCAAAAGCAAGAAGAATGTCAGAGATTTGACTTCCTAGAATCTTATGCTGAGAGTAACTGGCTACTAAAATAATATTTTATATATTACTTTTCATTTAGTGGAATTTATAGATAGAATTATTGACAAAAGAAGTGATACTTTCTTCTATTTTCTTTGAAGGATTACATCAGTTTTGACACTAAATGGGGTTTTTGGGGGCTTTTTTTTTTGCTTCTAACTCCACTATTAATATATGGTTTTATTGGACACAAGGAGGGAATATTTTGCACACAGGATACAGGTGAGACTCTGGGAAAACGGTCTGAGCCATAACATTTTACAATTCAACTGTAGCCCATTAATCAAATTCTCAACTACTATAAATTGCTAGAGCTCCATTATAGAAAAATAAAGGATTTTTTTCCAAATCTGTATTTGCTCTAAGCCAGCAAACAAGATCAAACAAGCTCCAGCACTGCTTCATCTTCAATATATTATTTCTCATCAGCACTGGCACCTACCCTCATCTGGTTCTACATTTTTCTCATCCTTAGGAAAAGTCAAAGAAGTCCGTTGCAGTTGTATAAATTCTTGCTGCAAGTGTATTTTCTTTACTTCACATAGTATTTCAATATGTACTTTATGAGAAAACTAAAGAAAGATTGACAACATTGTAAACATGATGATAAGCAATAACAGTATTTTTAATAGCAAGTAACCTTCGCCTTAATTGACTTGTTACTAAACCGGGAAAAAAACCAACCAAACCCCAAAACAACCAAACATCCCATCCTAAAGTATAACCCATTAGCTGAGTTCTCACGCTTTTTCCCTTTTTTTGGCAGGGATCTAATCACAGCAAATGGCAATTTACCTGCTTTTTCAGCAAAGCTCTGATGTTCCTTGAAATTTCATGACAATTTCTATTTTTCTGACATGCCAGAAAACATACTCAAGTTCCCTCGAGTTTACAGGAAGAGAATTCAGAACTTGTCAGAACAGAAAAAAAAGTAAACTCATCTTTTCTGTCTTTAAGGATTTCAAATCCTTCATTTTTCTATGACAAATTAAATTCTGATAACAGTAAGTTTATGTTTAAAATGCTGTAAAAAGAAAATATATCCTGTTTGATCAACACATATTTCAGCCTCTTACTCTGAGCTCGAGACAGAAGTTGGAAAGTTACCTGTTTCTCTAAACTCTTTTGTGGCTTCAGGCCTCGAACTGTTTTACTCTCCACAACACAAACACATTTCCATAGCCTTCAACAGCAAAAATGCCATCAATTAATCTCCTTAATATTCTAAACATCCTTTAGTTGGCACTCTAAAGCCATTTCTGGTAGAAACTATGACTGATCTCCTCTGAAAGCCTTTTTTTTTTTTAAATGTGTGTAACAGATGCAAATACCTAAGAGCTAAGAAATTAATAAATAAAAAGAAATTAATAAATAAACTTGATAAAAAATATGAAATGTGAGGATTTGTCCACTACTGATTTCACATTTCATGACTTGCTGTGACAGAAGACGGATGTTCCCCGTACCTCTGTACAAATCCTACTGTCCTGTTTTTTACAGTACAAAATGCACGTATGGCAGCTAACATCAGCACAGTAGAGGTGCTGCTGCTTCTGCTTAAAGCGAGGATCGACACCAGTCCTACAGAAAGATGCAAACCACCATTTATATTTAAATCTGAAGAGCAAATTGCTAAAGCCATACCAATGGACCTTCTTCTTCAAGCAGAAAATTGCTTTGTTATTATTAACATATTTTCCTGTTTAATTCTGACAGAAGAATTGATTCGAAACCATTTTATTTTTATTTTTCTAAGAATCCTGCATGTGACATTTCACATTCTGTCATCCTTACCCACTTAAAGCAAGAGTTAAAACAAAAGTAAGCAAGATGACAACCACACCTCTTTAGTCCCTTTAAGATGTAAGCCCTCGTGCCAGTCGGGGCCCAAGGCACTGCCCGGTTTGCCAGAGGCTGCTGCAGGTCTCTCCGTTTCCTCGCTTCCTGAGGGAAAGAGATGAAGAATATCAGATTCTTGCACACTTCATTGCCTGCAGAATTCTTCTGAAGGATTCTCAATTAAGAGAAACATGATCTCTTTGCCAGAAGGGAAGACAAAAACGCGTCACATTCCAAAACCCATGAATTTGCAGAGGAATCAGACTCCAAGCCAGTATTTTTCACACCTTTCACCTTGATGCCTTTCATTATTTTGCTCGTCTCCAAAACAACCGTCCCACTGTTAGGTGCCTGCCTGGACCTGTAACAGCCAGACTCCAACAGCTCCAGGGTTCTGGAGACCCACTGTAGACTTAATTGCTTAATATCACTGCTAATATTTAAATTTAATTAAATATTTAAAGTCCATCTGCTAGCAGGTGTGCACTGTCCCCTCCGCTGCACGAAAGCGCAAATTCTAAAATACCGTGATAAATTTGAAGAACGTTGGGTGCCGCTTTGTGGTGTTTAGGCTGACTCTTTTACAATTTATTCCTCCATCCTGAATTCTAGAACCATGCTCTTCTTTTTCTTATTAGACACGTGTATGTTTGTATAATATTTGTTCACGCAGTTCTAGTTAACTCTTGTTATTAAGCCTGTGAGGTGTCTCCTGGTCCTCCAGTAGCTTATTACAGGAGGGCACCTGCTTACTTCATGCTGACATAGTTTAGAAAAACACTGAGAATGACCCGACAGGTTCTTCAGCAGATGGAATACAGGAAATGAAATGTAACATTGGCACAGATATAAAAATAAGGCCATTTTTTACAGAATTTAGGTAAGTGTATTACGTGCTGTTGCGTGTCCCGTTACTTCTGGATGGGTTTTCATACCGCTTTTTTTTTTAAAAAAGAAGGAAATGCCACTGATGATAACAGTAAACCTTATTTATGGCCTGTTAAATTAACTGATCGTGGGACTATCTTTAATGCTGCTGCTGCTACAGTGTTAGAAAACTAAACCACCTCACCTTCCATCATGTACTTGGTTCTTTTACACGCAATTGGAGTCTCTCGTGTTCCAGCAGTTAGCTTTGGAATCAGGAACTCAGCTGCTCCCGCATCAAAAAAAGTGTTCCCAATGGCTTTGTCTTTGATAGCCCAGATTACTTCGCAGCCTTGAACTTCATACCTGTGGACATTTAAACAACGGAATAAAGTGACCAAAAAGGATCTGACTCTTAGCAGCACAACTAGAAGCGTGCCAGGTTTCATTCCAGAAGCTAGAGACAAGGCACCCAAGACTTTTAGACCGATCAAATCCACTACTGCTTCTAAATATTTACGTAAGGAACACATTAAAAAAAAAAAAAAAAAAAAGACTCTTCAAGTTGACAGGTCATACTTTTTCACCAGTACAACCTCAGGTGAACTGTCCCCAGGGCGTGAGGGGAGGTAGATCGAATTTATAATAATAATACTACTACTTCGTGTTTCCTGCTTCCCACAATGAAAAAAACATGCGTTTTTGCCGGATTGCCCGCTGCTAAGAGCAGGCATTTGGATCTTGTTTGTATGAACTGGAACATGAGCTGCTGGAGACATGCAAAGGAAAACAATGCAAGTGAAAAAGTGATTCCCTGCAACACCAGCCAAGACCATCCAGTTGTGTAGAGCAGATGTTGGTGTAACCTAGCAGACTGCAGGACCACAGGGTTCAATATCCTACCTGTGACAAAGGCTGTGCCAGACACTGCAAAAGCTCCATCACCTTAAATTAGGCTGGGTGCAAGATAAGCTGTCTCTCTATCCCTCTTGCATCTTTTGTCTCCAGAAGTCTCACAAGTTTTGTAACTTAAGTATTGCCTTTAGTAGCTTTAACAGAAATCTTTGTTGGTACCAAATCAGAAAACCACTGTATAGACTTAGATATCTGTGTCAAAGCTTGCTGAATTTTAGGTGACAGTAAACACTACAATACTGTGGAAAAAAAATATTGTAATCAATTTTGCTACTAAATGCTTTAAGAATTACAATTTTATAAGTCAACCTTCCCCCAAACTCATTACTAATGAGGGTAATTTAGATTTAACATGGAACTGTTAAAGATTTTATTTGCATATTTATCTTTAAAACGTACTCATTTACTTACACTAATTCAAGTGCAATGCCACCGTTTCCTACCACTACTATTCTCTCAGCTTGAGCCAATTTCTTCTGAAAAGCCTGCATTAAGAAAGAAAAAGTCAATTACACCATGTTTCTTCACACTGATTAATTACATCCTTTTCTATATTTTCTTGCTCTCTTAGTCTTCTTATTTTCATTTTCTCAGACAACTGATGCACATTTACTTATGCTAAGATCTGTTACAGAAGCTAATGAAAGTGCTATCACATTAAGGGATGAAGTTAATGATACAGCCTTACGAGTCTCAAATTGAGACAGGAAAAGTTAAATAACTGTATTTAAGTCAGTTTGACAGAGCCCTTTATAGAATCAAGGAGACTTTTCTGTCCTTGGGACCATTGGCTTTGTGATACATGACTTGCATAACTTTCACAGTAGTTTGCCTAACGTTAAAAAGGCAAAGATACAGGATTTTAGGAATTTGAAAATTCCTGATCAAAAATCAGGAATTTAAAAAAATAATTTGTAGCACATCAAAGAACTAGGTCTCTGAATCCATCCTTGCGGCAAGAGAAATAAAAAAAAATATAGCCCAGACAGTGTTTTTTTAGATCAAAATATAACCACTTCAACTATTTTCTTTCAAACAAATCAAGAATCACGACTATCAGAACAACTATTGCAATTACAAGAAAATCTGTTCATCCAAGCTTCCAGTTTACCTGACTAATTGTATCAGAGAACTGTAAAACACCATGAAAACTGCAGTTCTTTAATCCTGTCAGAGAAGAAAGATACTGAAGTTGTATCAGAGGGACTAGTGAATGCAACCAGTCACCATCAAAAAACCAAACCCAGAAACAAGTATTTTCAGTCAAAGTTCAGCATCAGTTTTGACAAACTATAGCCCAGTCTACCGTTTCCCACAATGCCCAACAGTGGATGCACAGGGAAGAGCATCAGCAGACAACAAGCATATGACAACACTATCCTGGAACACTGTCACAGGTTCCAGACGTTGCTTGTGCCACTCAGGTGGCATCTTTCTCTTCAGTTTAGATAGGATCAATTTATCAAGGGCTGTCTTTTTTGTGTGGTTTTTCTTCCCTCTTCTCCTCTTTTCTTTTTTTTTTTCCTTTTTCTTTTTTTAAACTCAGGTTTTAAGATTCAAACCAAACAACAACAATTTCACAGTTTCACTTCAGTTTCCTTGAAGAAGTAACTCCTTTTTTATTTTCAACATCAAGCTTCACTTGATGAATTACAGTTCTTATGTTAGGGAGAAGCAGTGTTTACTTTCACCCTGCCTCCTCTAGTTCTAAACAGCAGTGAAACCTCACTTTCTACTTCCAAACTGAAGTTTTACTCTATTATTTCCTCATGTGAAATTTTTTCCTCTTCTTTTCCTTTAACAGTAACTCTTCTGTACCATGAGGAGAGGCTACAGTAGAACTAGAAAAATAAGTGTCCTTCCACAACTTTTCACTGTAAGTAGCCACCCTTCGTACCCTGTACCAGATACACCTCCTCAGGGAAGTTTCTACTGCTGCCTACTTCTTGTTTATATTTTCAGATTGGCTTCTGCCTGGAGGGTAAAAAGCATACCATTTATTCTAGATTATTGTGTTAGAAACATTCTCTATGAGCTACCTATAAACTCAATAAATTTAGTGACTAGTTCATTTATTGAATGGTATTTTAAGGCTATTTCTCTGCTACTGAAACTGTTCCTATTTAAGGAGATAGAACAACAAATATCATCTTACATTTCTCCACTTCACTCCACAACCATTTTCAGTATTTTCCGTCAGAAGCAGGAATATATTATACGCTGATAAGTCCAAAACACGTTTACCTGTGCACTGTCAGTGTCCCGGATTCCTAACACATACGGGTTTCCTTCACAAATTAATTTTGGTTTTGCTCCAGCACACAGGCAAAGTTTTTCATACATATATTCTTTCCCATCTTCAGTGAAAATTTTCTGTAAAAATTTAGAGAAAAGAAAAAACAACTAAAGACATCTAAAAGAACATAAGGTATTTTTTTTTCCTTAATGTCATCGTATTGTGCAGATATTAAAAGCTGTACCTGGCTTCTTAAAGAGCAAGCCTTCATACTCACCTGGATTGTGTGTGATTTAGTTGCGTTACACTCACCACAGACTTAAAAGCCTAAATAAATGACGTTATCTGATGAATAAAATGGAAAGAGTATACAGTGCACTCAAAGGAAGATTAAATACAAAGATTACCACTTGGTGGCACTCTGTACTCACTAGCTGTGCTAAAAGAACAGATTTTCCATGTGACATGTCCCCCCCAACCCCAGTACCAGGTGCAGTATGCAGACCTATGCAGTACTATATAGCAGAAATTAAGAATCTCATTCAAAACATTTCAACAACAGCAGACCTGTATTCACTTAACTACGCGCAGGCTAGAATATAACTTGTAAAGATCCCAAATTCTGTTCTTTGTTAAAAAACAAAGGCAGTCATTAAAGAAGGTACATCATTCTGCAGCAAGCAATACTTAAAATATAACATTTTATGACCCTATTTGTTGTTTTCTAAATTATAAGCTAAAAAGTTTACAGCGAGTTTGCACAATTTTTAAAGGTTTTCAGAAAACAGAAGCAAAAGATCCTCCAAATCCATATCCATGAAATACTCTTGTTCACAGAGACATACCGGAACATTATAATAATGATACAAGAATATAATTCAATTCAGAATATTAGCAAATTATAATGTAACGGGAATCATCTCTTTGACTTAAAACGAGCAAAACTAATTTGTGATCTAAATGTGAATTTCTGATAAATGCTGAAGTGAAAAATAATGTGTCGAGTTGACACAGACACTAAAACGGATCTTTGTGTTCTGTACACTCCTCGTACTTGCAACGTATTTCCTGCTAAAAAGAAAGAAGAAAAGGTGGAACTGTTGGTTCTTCCAAGAATTATTGAGTTTTTTTATCATAAAGTTGTTAATATTTTGGTCTCTGTAGCAACAAGCAGTAATTCAGGAATCAGAGAGATCTCCAGTGAAGGGTTACAGGAATTTTGACACCTATATTTACGTACAGTACGGGTTTCACTGACTGGTTTCCCTGCTATTCTAACCAGGTATCCAGTGATATATCTCTAAGGTGTCAAAGATTTAAATCTAAAAGATATGGTTTCTTAATTAAGAAGTGATTTTTTATCAACAATTATGTCCCCTGCATATAATTCTACTTGAACAACACTATGATAAGTAAAATTAAAGTTAGAAAGTATTTTCTTGAAATTTTGAAAACTTAACACATTAATAACCAGAATGTTTTTCAGCAGAATTTCATGCCCAAAATACTCATTTGTTTCTTAGATTATTTATTTAAAATAACTTAAAAAAACACAGAAAAGTGAAAGAGAAAAAATTAGCTTACGTGTTCATCACTTTTCAATTGTTTTACTCCAGACTGTATAACTTTAATATTGGGATATCGTTTCTCTAATAGAGAACTTGGCTGCTCTTCTACATCAAATTCTTCAAGTGTTTTGGAGACCTGTAAGAAGATGACAAGTATTTAAAAATACGAATAACTCATTCATCTCTTTTTCTAAAGCTTCTAAAGAAGTCACAACACAAAATCCATATTGTCTCAAAACATGTTACCGCTAAAAGTTCCTTTTTATATACAGAATCTTTTCATGGCATATTCCTGGTAAAGAATCAAAGTAGTACAGAGAATTTTAATTCTAAAGCTAGAAATAAAGCAAAAATGGAGAACCATGATGGCTGCTCTAACTGCTACAATGGTTTATTCCATAAATAGCTGATATTGTTAGAGTTGTTAACACTGCTTTTTAACTTACCTGATGTAGTGTTAATACCCTGATTTTCTGTTTGGTTTAACATTGATAAAATAACTCAATGAGGTTCTCACATGCAACACCACCTGCTCCTTGGCGTTTGAGGAAAAAAAAAAAATTGATAAAAATAGCTTAAAGAATTATAGAAACACTTTTGTCTGGAATAAATATTTTTTAAAAAAATAAATCTGGTGACATCTGGTGACCAAAAACCTAGTGATTCAAAAAACTCTTGTTGCAGGTAGTTGGCGCTTATGTCAAAAAAAGTACTTACTGTTGTTTAACTTGTAAAGCAGGATGTGTAAGACCAGTGCTTATGCAAAACAGATTCAAGATCACCTTAAAGTATTTGCTCAGCATCTCATCAATAGTCACTATCTGATATTTCAGAGACTGGTGGGGCAAAAAAACCCCACACCACCACCACCAGCAACCAACCAAATGAAAAAAGAAAGAGGCAAACCAGAACTGGGAAAACATTCAAGTAAGTTACGTTGAATATTCAAAGAGTCTGGAACACAGCTAGGAACCAGAAGCCATACCACGCTTGCGATTTGGAAAGAAATGAAGATGCTCAAGTCAAACCCCTAGATGCTGCTGACTTCAAACAGTGTTTAGCTATTCCCTTATTCTTCAGATACTAAATCTTCCGCTGATGCGAATTACAGACTTCACAATGCGTGCGATGTGTGAATGTCTTTCCTGGATGCTCATGACCCTACTGCCAGCACTCTCAAGCTCAGAAGATATTCTTTAGTTGGGTGTTACTCTACCAGTCTCACACAGAGCTCTCAGTGTCTCATCTATGTTCTAAGCGTCCCATTAGCCCTAGACAAAAAACGCAGTGTGAAAAAAAAAAGAGATGCTGATAGCCAATTACAGCCAGGAAGAATCATTGTTAAAACCGGGCTGTCAGATAAACTGCAGAGTGGTCTTTCTTGTCATGAGATACGCCTCACCTGTTAGATACCATGTTTCAGAAAGAGAGCCATGAATATAGACATCAGGTGGAAGCCCAGCTCTAGGTGTCTTATCTGTCCCTCAGAGGTAAAACCTAACTTCTTACTGGCTGGCAGCTTTGCATCCCAAGTTCTGTGCAATTCAGTCTCCAGCTCTTTCCATGTCCTATGGGAATGTTTAAAGTTCCCCCAGAGTGGGAAAAAGAGCAGTGCTTTCCAAGATCTGAGCACCTCTGCAAAACTAGCTTAATGAACCTCTAGCCAGAAACCAGAACTCATGCATGGATTTGATTTTTTTCTCAAACCATCAGGAAAAAGGTCACTGAATTACCAACAGCTGGAGATGTAGATAAAGCTGAAGGCAATTCACAGTAGGCTATCCCTTCTATATAATTCTATATAGCCCTTCTATATCCCTTCTTGTAATTCTATATTTGAATTCTATAATTTAGAACCAGGATTAGGTTCTAAATTATCTGTACACGTACAAACTTCTAAAAAGGTCTTACCCTAATAAAAATTAAGTTTCTCTTACCTGTTTGAAATTCGTTACAGCTTTTATAACTGGAGAAGCCATCATTAAAAAAATGTCTTCTGATGGGAATTCCACGGCCAGCTTGTAAAGAAACAGAAATCATGATGAGTGAATACAGTCATTAATAGACTTTAAGACAATAAAATCATTGGTGAAAAGTAATACATGTTATGACGTTACTTCAGTATTGTCGAATCCTATTGGACAGACACTACTTCGAGATTATGGAAGGATAATGACTGACATGATCAGAATTTGGAGACCCAAGATTTTAATTCATTCACACACAAATTTTTCCTCAAGAACTGCAGCTACAGTGTAAACGACTACTCAAAAAACTACTCTCACAGTAGTCTGAAGGCCAACTGTAGGAACAGACTACGATCATGTGATTTCTGGAGACACCCAGCTGCCTGATGTACAATTTTTTTATTGCAGAGCAGTGACTAATTATTAATTTTGACAGGGGAAACGCTGATTCCTATTGGTTATTTTCAATGTTATTTACTAAACTGATAAACGGATTACCATCTTCAGAGCGCTACTAAGCAATACAAGACTTTTACAGGCCCCAAGCCAAAGAGAAGAGTTCCCATTTTAAATGTGCATTGCTCTGCCACAGAAAATAAATCAGCTCTGTCAAGCACAAACCACTCATCTCTGAGGAAGAGACAAAAGCCAGGGCTCCTTGTCACCAGTGTTCTACAGATGGACAGAACAGTTGTACAAGCCACCGAGAAGCACATTTCACGTCATACATGAAGAACTGAGCTATAAAGGGACTAGCAGGTATTCCTGTAGCCCAGGTAGGAGCAATCCACCATGGTAATCTGAAGGTGAAAGTGGTGAAACCTTGTTGCCGATCTAAGGGAGATTCACGTGGTCATACTGTTGGAAAATGCAAATGAATTTAACGATGCTATGTAAAACCCAACGTAACCCACGCTTCACAGCATGAATCCCTAACACGTTTCACACCTATTGTAGCCGTACGCGTTGTATTGACAGACAACAGGAAGAAAGGCTGACGTGTAACACACTGTGCTGCAGCAGTTGCTCCCAGCTGTATCTAATAAGCATCAGAAAAACTACAGAATGCTACAGAAAGCACACGATCACGTTCAGTATCTTTATTAATGACAGATAGCGGGATTGAGTGCACCCTCAGCAATTTTACAGATACTACCCAACTAAATGGTGCAGTCCATTAGTTAGAGGGAAGGGATGCCATCCAGATGGACCTAGACAGGCTTGAGGAGTGGGCCAAGGTCCTGCACCTGGGTCATGGCAACCAACAGTATCAGTACAGACTGGGGGATGAAGGGATTAGCACATGGACCTGTTAGAGCAGGTCCAGAGTAGGGCCACAGCCAACAGTCAAAGGGCTGGAGCACCTCTCCTACGAGGACAAGCTGGGAGAGTTGGGGTTGTTCAACCTGGAGAAGGCTCCAGGGAGACCTTATCATGGCCTTTCAATATATAAAGGGAGCTCACAAGAAAGACAGGAGAGAGAAACTTTTTACCAGGGCCTGTAGTAACAGGACAAGGGGTGACAGTTTTTAAAGTGCAAGAGGGTAGGTTTGGACTAGGTCTAAGTAAGAAATCCCTTCCTGTGAGGGTGGTGAGGTGCTGGAACAGGTTACCCAGAGAAGTTGTGGATGCCCCATCCCTGAAATTGTTCAAGGCCAGGCTGGATGTGGCTTTGAGCAACCTGATGTACTGGAAGATGTCCCTGCCCATCACAGGGGGGCTGGAGCTAAATGATCTTTAAAGGTCCCTTCCAAGCCAAACCATTGTAAACCAAAATTTTAAGACTGATATCATGTACTCTGCATTACTTACACATGGTCAAATGCTTAGCCCTGCCCTCTTACTAAGATTTAACGGCTGTTTGAAACTTTCATTCAGTATTATTAAGAGTACTGCATTTCTTTACCTTTTAAAATACTAAAATTAGAAATCTGCCAGATAGAATACTAGATTTATCCACGCATATGGGTACGTGTAAGTCATCACAACCCAGAAAGAAATGTTGCAATATAAGCACGAAAGGTAGAAATTATAAGACATGCAACATTTTGTGACAGACAAAATAAATCTATTCAAGTTTTTAAGGAAAATTCTGCTTTTAAGACATTTTGTCAGATATTTCAAAATGTACTCAAAAAGCAACTAATGCTATCAGCATTTTTTTTGAGACAGACCTGATACAACAGTTGTTCTCAGATAGCTGTCTGAGAGGTCTAACTACGAGATATCATATAATGCATACCCAAAATGCAGTATGATGGACAAGCTGTTTACTGCCACTATGTTCCACGGAATTGTACTTGCTGAAAATCAGGACTGAGAAAAATTGTGTTCAATCTTCCTCTTTTACTCAAAGCGTGCCCCCAACTACGGATGTACAACACAAAAATCCTTCTAGAACACCAAGTGCCACTTCTAATGGACTTGGTCTATTAAAACATATTCTAGAAGACTGCTAATACTCACTGCTAACTGTGCTTCCTGCAGCACTAAGAGATGAGAAAAAGCAACAAGTCACTGCCGTCACATAACAATCTGATTTGGATTTTCCACGAAAAAAAAAAAAAAATAATGGCAAGGGAAAGGAAAGAGCCTAAGAAAAGAGGTGTGAATTACAGCAGTAAGTGACACACTCTGAGCTTTGGAACAAAACAAAGCCCAAACTCTGTGGCACTAACACAGCAGAAAGCATCCTCAGTAAAACAATAAATTTTAGATCCTTTTATAGCAATCTTAACAACTACAGACATCCAATATGATGCATTGGAAATAACTGTATTGCAAAACAGGATCATAGCAATTAGATGCAATTCTAAATTATTTCCATGAAGTCTCTGGGAATATTAAATATTGACCCAAATCTTATCCTTGCAAGCACACAGGGACATGCAAGAGCTTTAATTATGTGAAGTTTAATCAACTTTTAAAGGTTTACTTGTATTAATATAGCATATAAGTGTCTGTAGTACCAGAGCCCACATATTACATTAACCATGAATAAAAGGAAAAGACCCTCAAACTAATAAATGGTAGTAACAAACCAATTTCATAAAGATGGAGAACGGTATCAATATTTTTTGTAATTTAGTCTGCTTGTGGTTTATACAACGTCAGAAATTAAATGATACCACCAGAGAACAGATGCATCTGAAACAATCTTTACACTGCTTTGTAGTTTTAACAGTTAAAATATTCTTCACTGAATTAATATGATACCTAAGACAGACTTTATGTAGTTTATAAATGGTTAAACTGCAGAGAATCTTCTTTTAGAGAAGAAATGTAGCTATTTTAGCAACCATCCCAAATGGTTTCAAGGACTTAGTAAGATAAAGGATGTCTGTAGCCCTGAGAACACGGTGCCCTAAGGCAGGGATGCAATAAATATTGACGTTGTCAGACAAACAAGTGGTAGCAGGAAGATCATTAGTTTTAATAAGCAATTAAGCAGTTAGAATGTTGTGCCAACATGAAAAGTGAGCCAAAGGACAGGTGAAGAAGGTGGAGGAAGAAATGACCCTCACTCAAAATGAGGGCCTCCAGAAGGCACAACTATGCATGCCCAAAAACTTATTATAATATGTAAATGAATTCTCAGAAATGTAATGAATATGCTAATGTTTTCTTGGACTTACACTGAATATGTACATTTGCTGTGTATAAATTTAATTTGACAACAGAATTCAGTGTGCACAACAGGAGGAGCCATCTCTGGCACTGCAATAAAGAATGCCTGCTTTCTAAACTTTAAATTGAGTTTTAAAAAGTTTTATCTGCCAGTTTGCAGTAACAAATACCTGCATAATTTTATTTCATGCTATAGGTACAAAATTATCTCCAGTTATTGTTACTTTAAAAACACCAAATACCTTGAAAAAACAAATTTAGAGCTTGAGCTACGGCAAGCTGAAGAGATTGACAGTCTCCACAGACGTGCAGCCCTAAACATGGGGCCACCCAATAAAAACAGAGCAATATTTTTATTAAAAGGAGCACATCGTAGCAGCCTTCACCTTAGTTACGGTACAATCCTTGCTGGCTACGAGGGATTCAGGTTTCTGATCTCCTGACCAGCAGAGAGAATGCCAGCTCTCTCAAGTTACAGAGATTTCATACTCTTTGTGAAGCGGTCGTAAACCCTCATCAGGTTAATTGCAGGACAGTTCTGACCTCTTGAGGAATATTTCCACGCAGATAAAATATTATAGATAACATTTCTTCCCCGGGGGCTGTGTTTAGGGTTTATTTGTGTGGGCTTTTGGTTTGGTTTGTGTTTTTTTATTTTGTGGGTTTGTGTTTTTTTTTTTCTGTGGGACAAAATCTCTGTAAAAAATTGGGAAGGAGGAGGGGCTAGACCAGAATGAGTAATTACTATATAAATGAGAATATTTACGCAATTGCTATATAAATCTAATGAACTGTTTCTGGAGAAAATTCCTTAGTTGGCCTTGAAAGCATTTATGCCTCGAAGTATAGTATTTATTTATACCTGAGCGGCCCCTACAGCCCTGCAGGCCGGTGTGTCGTCCCCCATCCCCGCACGGCTGGCGGGCCCGCAGGCCTCACCGCCTGCGCACCGGCCCTCACACCCTGAAGGGACGGTACCGGTACCGCCATGGGGCGGCAGAGCCTCCTCCGGCAGCCCAAGGGCCGAGCTCCGGCCTTACGACTCCCCTTCGCCCAGTGCCGGGGCCCAGAGAAGCGAGGACCGAGGCTGCCGTTCGGGGCCAACATGGCGCCCCCGCCCCGGAGCCCTCCTGAGGGGGGATGGAGCAGGGGGGCGGCGGCCCTTACCTTCTCCGCGCAGGTGACCCCTGCGATCCCTCCGCCCACCACC
>JAHREE010000343.1:3257199-3281147 GCA_033628505.1 Tringa tobata | reverse complement strand
GGCTGCAACCCTGTAGGTGTTGAGCAGTGGAAGCACATGCCATACCAGACCTTGATTTGAAAAAGTGGGAAATTGAAATTTAGGAGTGGATCAGACTAGTAGACCTCGGGAAGAGTTCCATGTGTTTACCCAAACGATCCACAGTATAGATCCATAAGGAAAGGAGTTCCCTTATTTGAACTTCCAGCAACTGGTGGAGCAGACAACTAACTGAATTGTTTCCGTATATTCACTTGCCACATCAAGCGTAGAAAGATAATAAGCTCAAAATGAAATTTTTAGTAATGATCATGTTTCTACATTATTGGCAAAATCGAAGTCTGGAATGGGAAAACCTATTTTTGATTTTAGGGAAGAGGTAGCCAAAGCTTTTAACCTCAGTGATTGCTGGGTCTGTGGAGACACAGGAAGAGCTGAAGATTGGCTGTCCAGCCAATCCAGCCTAAATGCCTGTCCAGCCTGTCCAGCCTGTCCAGCCTAAATGGTTGGTGAGTGACTTAACTCTAGTGCATAATGGAACTGGGTTCTGAAAGGAAGAAGGAGGTACATGGAAAATACATTACCCAGGAAAAGTAAATTACTGTCTGAACAGAACCAAGCTGGGAGGGAAAGATGTAGGTAAAAGCGGATGTGAGTGGACATTGTCACCAGGAATGGATTGTTATGATCCTTATCGTAGACCTATAATTGCTTTAGATACCGAGGAAGATGGAACCAAACACATGTAAAGCTTATAGATGACACCTGGGTAAAGTGCTCTTTCAAAGAACCTTGGCACAGTGGATGTAAAGCAGTTGCGAGAGAAATTACACGAAAAGGGGGGTTTAGAGATTCTTTCTTCCTGACTTGTAGGCGGGACAATACCATTAGCAAAAATCATGTAATAAGGGTTTATCAATGGGCCTGGCAAAACTCAAATGGAACTAGAACCTATTTTAGAAAATTTTGGTCGGCTACAAATCGATGATAACGGGAAGGTAGTAAAACAGATAAAAGGAATCAGAAAACTAGCTCATGTGCCAGTTCAAACCTGGAAAGGATGGGAATTAGACATGTTCTCATGGTTACCTGGTGGGCCGTGGATTAAACGCATGTTGTTTTTCTCTCTTTGTACAGCAGCGGCTCTGGTTTCTGTACCATGTATGATACCTTGTTTTATGCAGCTCATTCAGCATGGAGCCAGAAGAATGCAAGTAGTAGCTGTGCCCACTGACCCAGAATTAGCTACAAGGGGACAAAAGATGATGTCTGCAAATAGTTCCAAAACCAAAAATAAGTCAAGAAGAAAAGATCCAATTAATGGTGACTAAACTTTGTGAAGACAAATATTAAAATAAAAAGAGGAGGGATTGATAAGATAGGGATAAGAGTGTCTCCACAAACAGGTGATAAAGTAGGGATCTGAGTGTCTCCACAAACAGAAAAGTTAATTGAATTTACAAGAATAAGATAACTGAAGAAAATAGGAGACTTACTGGAAACGACAGGACTGAAATAACAAAAAAAAAAAAAGGGAATTAGCTGAAGATGCAAAAGTTAAACTTTTATGTAATAGGCGGATTGAGAAGTCTGTACCTTCCAAGTACCTCAGCCAATGGGAAAACGAAGAGGGTTCCATGTGGCTGGGGAATTAGGATAAAATGGAAGCTGTGTCCTCTGGAAAACTGAGGGACCCCACAGGGGAATGCCCCAGTGGACTCTCCCTTTATTCAAATAAAGTCTTTGCAGGACTCCTCTGTCTCCTTTATGAACATTGACCTCTGGCTACAGGATTTTCTGCACAAATGCTTTGGCTGTTGCTGAGCAGTACTGTCTCTCCATCTCCTTCCCACCAAAGGCCAGCAGTAGCCTGGGGATGAGCAAGGGGTTGGGAGGGGACATAGCCAGGACAGCTGACCCAAACTGACCAAAGGGATATTCACAGAATCACAGAATGGTTGAGGTTGGAAAGGACTTCCAGAGGTCATCTGGTCCAACATCCCTCCTCAAGCAGGGCCAGTTAGAGCTGGTTGCCCAGGACCGTGTCCAGATGGCTTCTGAATATCTCCAAAGATGGAGACTCCACAACCTCCTTGGGCAATCTGTGTCAGTGCTTGGTCACCCTCACAGATAAAAAGTATGTCCTGATGTTCAGACGGAACCTCTTCTGTTTCAGCTTGTGCCCACTGCCTCTTGTGCTATCACTGGACATCCCTGAAGAGAGCCTGGCTCCATCCTCTTTGCACCCTCCCTTCAGGCATTTACATGCATTAATAAGGCTAAACAGTCCCAGCTCTCTCAGCCTTTCCTTATAGGAAAAATACTCCAGACACTTAATCATCTTCATGGCCCTTTGTTAGACTCTCCAGTATGACCATGTTACTCTTGTACCCAGGAGCTGTGACAGTTCACTCAGCTCCAGGAGCTGAGTAAAGTAAATTTGATATTAAACATTATACCATCCATGCATGGAATTTCTAAAAGAACCTGGTCAGAGACTATTGGACTCTGACCCCTTTGAACCTGCTTTTTACTTTTATTTAATTCCTTTCTATTGACATGTCAACTATTCATTTCTTTAGCTCTTATTAAAGGATGCTTTATACATTTTCTACCTACATTTTTGTGGATATGTATATATTGAATTTATATATCTTTGCATATATATCTTGTATGTACACACATATAGACATATAAAGTATATCTAGGTGTAATATATATTAGGTGTAGTATATATTTTTTTTACACTCCTGTATATTTACTTTCTCTGCATATATAAAATGGATCAATATATAACCATATCTATACCAATATAATGCTTTATCTATATACATAAAATTTTAATTTTTGTCTATGGAACAAATGAAATGGGCAGCCAATCTGCCGCAGGGAACTCTGAGATCATAGGGGCTTGACAGCATCAAAAAATCACAAAGGAACATGAAAACACACAAGAAATTATGTTGCCAAAGAAGGCAGCCTCCATGTGAGGGGGCTTCCTTTTCTGACACTTCCAATAAGCTCCTCGGGGCAGTTGGTCCTGCCAGACAATTGCAGGGCAATATGGAAACACATGGGCCATCACATTATGAAAAGTGCACAGGGATTAATTAGACATTAATTGCACACTGATGAAATGGACATCGATGAAAAAACGACATCTGTTAGGGGTAAGCAGCAGCCCCACGCAGTTCACAAGCCAGAGGCATCAGACGGAGGGTGGAACGCTTCTCCACACCAGGTGCTGCCCATCTGCAGCCTGGGCACGGCCCAGCAGGGCGCTTGCCAGAGGATGCCTAAAAGCTTTACTTCAGCTGCTGCCAGCCCTCCGACTGTCTGTAGGTTTGCTCCTCCCAGGCTTTGCTCTCACACGCCAGGATCCAGCCGGTTTCAGGATCCAGCCAGTTTCTCAGCAGGGTTGTGCCTGGGGAAAGCTGCCCACCAGCAGCCCCGCTTCACACCCTGGGTAATGGCCCAGGAGGGACCGGTGCCCCGGCAGCCGTGCACCCCAAGGTGAGGAGCAGCACGCTGCAGTGCCCACAGGCATCCAACTACCAGCACCTGGGCTGGGCTGGGCCAGGCCCCGAAGGAGCGTTTTCCCCATTAGGCATTAAATTAATTAGGCATTTCTCACCAGTGGCATTAAAGGCCTTTCCAGTTCGACCACCCGCGATAAATCAGAGCACTCCTTCACTCCACATCATACTCTGGCAGCGATAAACTTCTTGATCCAATTTATCTGCTCCCTCCTACCCACGCCTCCCCCCAACACATTTCACCTTATTTGACCATAATTGACCCCCCAACATTCATGACCTTATTCCGGCTGCAAGGGGTCACATCTCCATCAATTAGGGTCTAGATACCCTGGCAGATGAGGGTAGAAGACCCATAGGGCATTGCTTAACACGCTGGCTTCCCACCCAGCCCCTCACCAGCCGTCCCAGGGAGGGGCCGCCCGCCCCCTCACCCTCTTCCCAGTGCTGGGGGAAACTGGGGGACCACTAAAGGGGACACTAAAGGACAAGCCGCCGGCGACCGAGGGAGGAAGGCACGGCGGGGCGCAACAGCGGCTCCTTTGTGGCAGCGGGTCCCGCACCGTCCCCTCCGCGGGCAGCCCCCCATCCAAGAAAACATCGCTCCGCCGGGAGAGACGGGGACACCCCCTGAAAGGCGGCTTTCCTGGGCTGGGGGGGACGCTGCTCCCTGCCCAGGACCGAGGAAAGCCGGGCCATGCCACCCCGTGGCTGGGCGAGCGAGCCTGCCATCAGTCCCGGTCAGCCTCGGTCCCCGTGGTTAGTGTTCCCCCCGGTTTGAAACTGCGAACCCCGGTGGGGGGGGAGGAAGGGGGCAGTCAGGCACCCGCACACCTCCTCACCCCCCCTCGGCTCTGCTGCCCCCTCCAGAGCAGCGTTTCCCACGGGATCCCCACCCGTGGTGCTTGGTTATGGTCCCGGTAAGAGAGGGGCGAGGTGCCAGTCTGGGCGAGGTGCGGGGTGAGATGGCATCTATGGGAGGTACGGCCAACAGGGCAGAAGAGGATAAACGGGAATAATCTTACGTCCCTCTGGGGGGTGGGAGCCCCGGGCTGGGCAGCATCGGTCTGGATGGGCCTCCCGTCAGGGCGCAGCAGGTCCCGTCGGTGGAAAGGTTACCCAACGCCGCTGTCTCTGGAGCTCTTATAGGGTTTTTCCGGCAGGAAAACATTCCTAGTCATCATTTCGACTGCCAAAGAAAAAGGTTTTTTTCGCATGGGAACCCGTGGCTGCACTGTCAGATAAAGGCAAGGCCACGCAGGTGGTGTAATCGCTGTTACTGGGTGGGAGCTGACTGTGGATTCCTTGATTGCAATTAGCTGGCTTAACTTCATCTTGTGGCCGAGGGATGTGTGCAGGCCAGGCTGGTACCTGCACCACAACCTGCCTGGACCTGCAGAACCAGGGCAACTGCTCTGTGGGTCCTGCTAACTCCTGCCTGTACTCCAGTGGTCTCCAGGCTGCTTGGGAATGCCTTTCTAACACGCTGGTGCATTCTATTGTCACTTCTGTGACACAGTACAGTACATGTTTTAGCCGATTTCGATGTGTTCTGTAAGGAGATATCCAGGGATCAGTGTGCTTTCTTTATTTCTGAGATGGTTGCTACTAGGATTTTCTCTCAAGAAGCATCTGTGTGCCAAGCGTTTTAAACTTGACGTGTTGGAGTTGAAAATAAGTTAGCAGATAATTAAATACCAGTTAAATTAATGTGTTGTGTTGTCATATCTTTATCAGTTGAAAGCACAGCAATTAGCAAAAAAGTTCAGGAACTTGCCAGTGAAAACATGTTGACTGGGTTCTGCCTTCATTTCTGTGAGCATGAGTAAACATTATTACCAGGGAGCTCGGAGAGCTTTATTTTGGTATGGCTTTTACTGGAACATTAATCTTTTGTTTTCCTCTGTTAGGTGAAAGCAGAAAATATGTGGGCCCGCTAAAGAGCACTTCAGAATCACATGGGGTTGGAAAGGGCCTCTGGAGATCATCTACTCCAACCCCCCTGCCAAAGCAGGTCCACCCAGAGCAGGTTCCACAGGAACGTGTCCAGGCGGGTTTGGATGTCTCCAGAGAAGGAGACTCCACCACCTCCTTGGGCAGCCTCTTCCAGGGCTCTGCCACCCTCAAAGGAAAGAAGTTCCTCCTGGTGTTTAGGTGGAACTTCTTCTATTCAAGTTTGTGCCCATTTCCTCTTGTCCTCTCCCTGGGCACCACTGAAAAAAGACTGAAAAAAGCTTCATTCGTGAGCAGTCCCATACAGGCTAAAATGCCCTTCCAGGAGCAGGCCCAGTGCCACTGGCAGGGGTTGCAGCGTGGTGGGGAGATGGGCACAGGTCCTCGGGGCAAGCACCACACATGGCACGTGTTTGATCACAGCCCTCTGCACGGCGTGTGCAGGGCTAGAAGCTAACCCGGTGGGTGGGATTCTTCTCTCATGCTGCCGGCAGGGTACAGACACCAGTTAAGGGGTCAATAGATATCTGCTTGTTAATTGACATGGCAGACTCGCTCCTCTGCCCTAAATTTCATATTATGGGAGGAGCTCAGGCTACAGCACTGTCTCATTGACCCTGCCTGGCTGAGAGAGTAACTAGTCCTAGCTGGTGAGTTGGGGGTACGTTGATCAGCTGTGCTGCAGTCACAAGTGCCCGTGGGCCAAAGGAAACAGTGGAAATTACAGTGATTGCAAAGTGTTGACACTACAGTGATGGGCATGAGATGGGAGAGCAGGAGCCTGTCTCCCGTTTTTCATGAGTCTTGACATGTCTGAGAGGACCGATGAGTCTGATGGTCTCTTTAGTTAATTCACAGTCAGAAAATGCTTCAATGAGCTAAAAAACCTGGGGCTCAGAGAGAAGGGAAATCAGTCATGTCCTGTAGACATGACTGTCCCTGGAAGGGACCTTAAAGATCATCGAGTTCCAACCCCCCTGCCATGGGCAGGGACACTTCCTGCTAGATCAGGTTGCTCAAAGCCCCATCCAGCCTGGCCTTGAACCCCTCCAGGGATGGGGCCTTGAGGGATGGGGTATACTCCTATGCATGCCAATCCTTTGAATTAATTGTTTATCTGTAAGCCACTTGTATGTGAGTAGCTAATTTGGAGAAACACTATACAAATTGTTGTATTGTTTTCATTTTTTCTTGCAAGGGGACAAGGTACTTATTTTTAACCTCCTGGCGTGAAGGAGATGCTAATCTGCATGAGGGATATTTTACCTCATTAGTAGTATGATTTGCTCTGGGATTGATGTATTTGCCAAATATTAATGTAGCACCCTATGTGCGACCAGGTTATTATTTCATTGGCTTGTGCAAGTGCTAGCTTTTAAAAATGAAATCTTGACAGCTTCCCTTTTCTTTAGGATTGACGGGACAACAGCAAATACCAAAGCGAACTCAGAATTTATAGATATGTGAGAAAAGACGTATGAACAGTATAATTGGACCTACTGACTGCTAAAGGAAGCTAATATGCATTTTTAGAGTCTATCAAACATTCTGGAAATTTGCAACCTGTATAATGAAAGTGTGTGAGGGTGACGGAGCCCTGGAACAGGCTGCCCAGGGAGGTCGTGGAGTCCCCTTCTTTGGAGATTTTCAAGACCCGCCTGGATACCGTCCTGAGTAGCATGATCTGACATGCTCTGGGTGGTCCTGCTTTGGCAGGAGAGTTGGACTAGATGATCTCTATGGTCCCTTCCAACTCTAAAAATTCAGTGAAATTCAGTGAAAATTCAGTGTTTAGTTAGGCTTGTGCTGTATCATTTGTCAACTTTCCCCCTTATTGCCTTTTCTTGTACTTGTGATATGACATAATGGTTAAAAGTTTGTCTCCCACAGGTTCTGGGTTGTCTGATTCAAGGGAATTCATGAGCTCTGTGACAGCATGCAAATTCTAACCATGGAGGCTGGCATTCCCTAATTTCTGTCATTGCTTAATGAGGATCAAGAAGATGCAAGAGGTATATGAACCTGTGTCTGCCCCTCACCAGCAGATGAGGCACCCTCACCAGGGCCTGGTCTACTCTACACCACCTTGGTCCCTCTCCCTGAGGAGCAATTGTAACTGTTCATCAGGATGCAAGCCCTGCTAGACTTGTAATTTACCTTTCAGTTGTGGGACACATAACTTTTAGTTGTCACCAGTAATTCACGCACTTGTCTTCCCAGCTGCACACCAGAAAAATTCTTGGCTTGGCAGAGCGGAGATGAGCTGGAGGTCTAGAGGTTTTGCTGATAGTCTGGACTGATTTATTAAGCCATGAAGTGGATATATAAATTGTCATCTTTGTCTGGAGAATAGAAAGCACACAGGAGGGTGTGTGCTAGAGACTTGAAAAACCCAGAAATGGGGAGTCTCATGAATAATATTTAAGGACTACCCGAGTCTTGTAGCTCCTAGCCACCCACTAACTCACCCATTGTAAATCAACCATGTGGAGAGCAAAATAATAGTTGGGATGGATATGTACCTAGGTGCAGAGCAAGGCCTGTGGGGCTCAGCTAGGATCCACCCAGGGAAAAGGGTACAGTTTTTCTGTGTGCACGATGAGGTACTATATAGCAAGAATGCAAGCCCAAATATATGCAGTATAATGGTAACCTAATTTTTTTTTTGTTATTCTTAGGTATAATACCTTTTCATTCTCATTCCGTAATTTGTGTGGTGAAAGCTTGCTTTCCACCTGAAACATCCTGAGATAGAGATGACATCATTTGTCATTGCCCCAGGAAGCACTCTGACAGTTCTATTCTGTTACCTCATTGTCAGATCACAGCCGTGTCACTTCCCATTAATTGTGCCTGCCTGTGCCAGCCTGGATTAGTTCTGCCAGGGAAATTTACAGCACTGGGGGCCGTGACACTGCTCCCTTGCCAGCCACCCATTTCCCTTTGTCACCTGCGCTGCCCCTGAACAGAGCACTGTCGATGAGCAGAAGCCTGGCTCCAGCTAGGTCAAGCTCAGAGCCACCTCAGCAAATTGTCTGGCTTGCAATTCAGCTTTGGGAAGTGATTTGCTTTCAGGATAGAAAATATAATTTTCCCCATAGCTTTATTTTTATAGGTGTGTTTGTCCCTCCCTCCCCTGCTCTCTAGTATCATCTAGTTGGCAAGCGTCACTCCGCCTGGCTTGTTTCCTGGTGTCCCAAACACTTAGAAATTATGTTCTCAGAACAATGCCTTCTCTGAATTATTAAAAATAAAATGTAGTCCTTTCAAAGATGATACAAATACTTTGTTGGCAGAGCAGGAGCGAATCATTGAATGAGACCTTGTGAGCAGAGCACTCTTGCCTGCGGGCAGTGGAGGACACACAGTGCTTGGCAGGACTCAGCCCCTGGGGCAGCCCGCGCTGTGAAGATAATCGAGCTAAATTATGGTCAGAGGGATTTTTCATCCTCCAAACATTTCAAAAACTATAGGTACTATTTAAGAGGTGTTTTATTGATCATTGTGGAAGTCAGGGTTACTTTCCATGAAACTAACAGCAGAAATAGCTGCCGCTCATCTTTTCCTCAGTAAACTTGCCCTTGTGCCTGAACCCTGGGTTTGGGCTGAGCTCACGTTTCGAAAGCCTTTAAGGGTCAGATGAGTCGAAACCAGTTTGTCCTGCAAGAAGCTTTGATATTTAATATGAGGCCCCATCTGGAGTGCTGTGTCTGGTGCTGGGCTCCCCAGTTCAAGAAGGACAGGGAACTGCTGGGGAGGGTACAGAAGAGGGCTACAAAGATGATGAGGGGCCTGGAGCATCTCCCTTACGAGGAGAGGCTGAGGGACTTGGGTCTTTTTAGTCTGGAGAAGAGAAGGCTGAGGGGGGATCTGATCAATGCTTGTAAATACTTAAAGGGTGGGTGTCAAGAGGACGGGGCTGGTCTTTTTTCAGTGGTGCCCAGGGATAGGACAAGAGGAAATGGGCACAAACTTGAATGGAAGAAGTTCCACCTAAACACGAGGAGGAACTTCTTTCCTTTGAGGGTGGCAGAGCCCTGGAAGAGGCTGCCCAGGGAGGTGGTGGAGTCTCCTTCTCTGGAGACATTCCAAACCCGCCTGGCACGTTCCTGTGCAACCTGCTCTGGGTGGCCCTGCTTTGGCAGGGGGGTTGGAGTAGATGATCTCCAGAGGTCCCTTCCAACCCTTGTGATTCTGTGATTTCAGCCCATGTTTCGTCCTACTTTGGATCCTGAACTGTAGGCCTAAGGAGGACGCCTTACCCCCACAGCCATTGCCAGGGGGCAGGGAGAGCCTGGCCGCCTGGGGCATGGCGGGCAGGGAGCTGCCCCAGTATGGACCCCAGCAGCTCAATAGGCCGGTGGCAGCCCTGAGCAGGGGATGATCCCATATTCCAGGCTGCTGGAGAGCAGATGGAAGCGGAGTGATGGCATAGGTCAGCAGTGTGTCCAGGGGGCAGGACAGAGATTAGACTGGGCACAGGCACACCTACAGCATGGCGCGGGCAAGGCTGAAGGCCCCAGCCTGAGGTGAAATGGGGCATCAGGACCCCATGGGCCTATAAGACCTCCTGGTTCCCTCTCCTCAGCCCTCAGGGTGTACTGGGTCAGAGCCATGGAGCCAGGCCAAGGTCCCTGAATCCAACCATGGAGAGGGAACTGAGCCTCCTCTGAGGTGTTCCAGAGGGGTATGTGGGGCAGGAAAGCTGATCAAGGAACCCAGGGTCCCTTGGGTGCTGGAGTGGGTCCTGGGTGGCCTGAGGGCCAAGCACTCAACTTCACCAGCTGGAGCGACCCATGAGAGAGCTGTTAGAGCAGAGTTGCCCCTGGAGTGGGCACAAGCCTGGAGTTGGGGTGACCCACACACAGGCTGCTCCCCTCAGCTACTGGCATAGCCCCGTGGGGCTGAACATGGAGGGCAGGTCCTGGCTAGGGGCTTGATCGCGGCCCTGGGTATGGCATGTGATGTGCAAGACCCATACAGGGAATCCTTCCAGGAGACACATTTACAGGGGAGGCCCAAGACCCATCCAGAGACAGGTACATGTACACTAAAGCCCAGCCAGGGCTTCAGTGGGGCTTCAGGGGGTCACAAATGAGGGCAGTTGGGGGAATTAAGGCCGGTTAATGCCTGACAGAAATGGTTTTATATGCATGTTTTGTTCATTTCCAGTTCTTCGCACCTCTTATCCTTCTTCTCATCCTCTAGTCATCCTCACTGTGTAGAAGTTAGTTTGCTTTTGGGTTGCCTCCTGGAGTTTAGGCAACAAGTTCCTGCTGAGATCAAAGTGCGGGTGCAATGCTGGGGCTAGTTTGCTGCAGGGACTGCTGCCAAAAGATGTTATGAGCCACCCTCCAAATACTTTTTCGGTCTTCCCCTTGAAAGTCTACTAGCATCAACCCAGGAGACAATTGGTAGTAAACTACCAGTTTACTGGCAGTCCGAGATGCCCCTCATCCCTCTGCACGGGGGCCAAGATTTTTACCCTCTGCAGTCTGGAAGAAATGATAAATAACATGGAAGATAATTTTGTGGATAATACTAAACGAGGTGTTTCAAACAACTTATGTCTGCAGATGAGTTTTAGCTATCCATCCTAGCAGAATTTCCCCAGCTGGTCCTAGCAATGGCCCTATGTTGATGCGTTGAGGCAGCTCAGTATATTCACAGATATATAAATATATATATATGAGATGTTCAGTGGTGATTTAGTGATGTAGATATAATTCTCCCCAGGGTGATTTTCATCTACAATAAGGATTTAACCTTTAAGGTTTTTTTAAGTTTTATTCTATTTCCTGACTTGTCATAGAAGCACAAGGTATGGGGAAAAAAACCAAAACCAAAACCTTCTATCCCTGCTGTTTGTTAACTGTATTTTTAAAAAAATAGTTTAAAACAACCAGCTTTTGAGTCTCTTTCCAAGCCTGTGATGTTGGCAGCGGTTCTGACAATAATAAGTTTTGATAGGTAAAACAAATAACATTTGGTCACATTTAGCTTAATAGTTCCCTTAATGTAGTCTTGTTATGGAGCTAAACTTGTTTGTTGATAAATGATTGTTTGTTGATAAATGAAACCACCAAAACTGAGACAGAAACTTCTTTTGTGAACTGTATATTTCTGTCATTTCTCCATGGGCTTATGATGAACAACTATAGTGCATGTTATACATTAGATTTATTTTCTGCTTTGCTGTCACAGATGCCTTGCCATTAAGAATTTCATTCAGTGCATGATTTCTATGTAGTATTCTAAAACTCTAAAATCTCAAGCTTGTTACATTACATGGCTTCTTACTACAACTAGAACACCATGCTCTGTGATGATATCTGTGATGGTATCTGTACTGTATGGCAAAGTGGGATATATACAGGTAATTACATATATGGATACTTATAAAACTCTGCCTGTAGTTTTTCCATAAGTTTAAAAAAATACAGTGCAACAGAAATGAAATACAGTATACTTCTTCCATGTGTGCATAAGAACAGTCATACAGGGTTGGATGAAAGGCTCTTCCAGGCTGTCATCTAGTCTCTGATGATACATCAATTTAGAGAAAGGACACAGAGTGACCTTCTTCTGGAATATTCTTCCAGGCTCTCATAGTTTTTGGTTAAGAAACTTCCAGAGTAAGAGGTTGCAGTCTAAACAAGAGTATTTAATAGCATCATGACTGTAAAATAGATTTCCCTTAAATTAATTTACTTAACCCTTTTATTCTTCTGGTTTTCACAGTGTTCTGTGCCAGTTATTTCTATAATGTTGTGAGGCACTTTTGAGATCCATCTCAGGATCTCAAAATGCTTTATGTGTTTCACAGGTAGGCAAGTGATGGCAAGAAGTCATACTATGATTTGGAGTTCTGGAAGTGGAGCTTGATCATCCCTGATCATTCAGACTAAGGAACGGAACAAAGACAATATCCTCTTATTTTTGTGTGTGACTTTCTTTCCATCTGTACAGAAGTGGTAAGCCTGTCTCAACTTACTGTAAGTGAGGACTTCATGAAATTGGTACCACATGCTTCTGGCTGTTTGCAGAGATGATAGAAATATTCTGTAGTGACTGTAATATTCTCCCAGGATCGTTATAGGCCACGTTATTCTTCATTTTATAGAGTCACCTCCACAAAACAAAATTATTACTGGAATATTGTCAAGTTTTGCACGGTCTGATAGCTCTGCACGTATTTATCAAACATATCTGTTTGCCAGCATGTATCTCTGGATAAATACAAAGCTCGCACCTGAAAAAGCAGCACTGGCTGATGTGGAATTCAAACCATACTGAATGAATGTTGCTAGGAAGAGGAAAGTGCTGTTACACTCCTAAGTAGATAGATAGGACTATATTTTAATATCCAGACTTCAATGGCATTGGTTCTTGCTACCTGAAGGTTAATCTTTCTTCTTTGACCATGATTTCCTACAGCAATGGCAGTGTAAATACTGAGCAATGGCGAAATATTTTAGCATAGGATATGAGGCTTCTGCAAGTATCATGTGCAGCTCAAAGCTTGTTCTTGCAGGAGAATAGAAAAAATCCCAGAAGTAACCCCTTGTGGAAATAAATTGAATAAGGTGTGAAATTACTGTAGGTTTTTTTTTAAAAAAATCTCTGGGTGCAGACCCAGAGGTTACTCAGTAGACATAGTGATCAAGAAAGCTTTGCAGCTAAATTCTGTTATGGCCATTACTTTGTCAGAACAGTGGGCTTAGAAAATCTAGTGTTTTAACTACCAGTTATAGGAGATACCTGGTGGCTTTACTTACATGGTTTTGGATGGTCTCTAAATTACTTGTGGCATCTTTGTCTTTAGCATAGAGATCCCAATAGACAAATTGTATACTCTCATACACAAAGTGAAAAAATAAACAAAAACCAAAAATTCCACAACATTTTAAGGCTTTTATTTTTAAAAATAGTAAGTCTGACAAATCAGGATTCTACCAGCACCAGACTGAGGCTGAAAGGAAAATTGCACTTAGCAACTTCATAAACATCTTTAGAAATAATGTTTCATTTATTTACTAAAATGAGGCAGTTATATAAATTTATACCCTAGAGTTGTCTAAGACTAGTGCATATTTCACTCAGCGAGGCAAATATGTCCTCTTTCTAGTAGTTTGCAAGTTCTTCTTTAAACTCTGAGATTCATGAAAAGCTAGACCTTAATGACCAGATTCTGCTTCCCTTGCTTTTGCTAGTTATTGTGTTATTGTAGGAGCATCTTATTAATTCTGGTATGAATAATAGCAGAGGAATAGTGATTGTAATTCTGACATGATGAGGACTGAATATTGCCTGTCTTAAGGAAAATGGCAAGTGCTTCTTCGGTGTCTATTTGTAGGAAGACTGTTTTAGAGGTCTGGCATCTTAGATGAGGTCTGTTTAGACTGATCTTTGAATAGTATTGAAGTGGAGGAAAAATTGGTGCATGATAAATTAATTTAATCACCGTAGTAAGCAATATGTCATTTCCTGAGCAGGTATAGTCAGTATATAACTACTCATCAAAAAGTTAACAGTGGTACTCAAAGAAAAACATACTTCTTGTCTTCTGGCCTCTTACTTTCCAACTGCACAACTTTCTACCTTTATTCTTTTTTTTTCTTTTCTTTCTTTCTTCCCTAAGATTAGATTTATGAATCATTTGCAGAGGGAGAAACTCTTCTGCAATGTTTTTTTCATTAGTCCCTTTTGATGATTCATTTTAACACAGATGCTATCATCTAACTCTGCTGGTGCCTCAGAAGCTCAACTTGATCTCAAGTTTTTGGAACATGAGTTTTTTTCTTATAGCAGGAAGCTATCAGAATTGGTTTCTCCTTTGTCGTTTCTCTGAAAAGGTCAGCAGGGCCATATCTTTTGGGCAGAATTCATAAAATTATATATATGTTGGTCAAGGTTTAAAATCAAAACCTTGTTTGACAGATTAATCATGGCCTTAACAATCATCTTATTGGGATCAGAAAATGTGGCCTTACGTAAGCATGAATAATAAGATCATTACCTTTGAAAATACACATTTGAAAAACATCTCTCAAATTACAGCCATTTTTTGCATTTGTTTTTAACAGTTTTAGAAAATATTCTTAAGTAAATACAGAATCCATGTGAATTTAGTAGTGACAAAAATAAAGACTGAGCCAGGAGTGTAAATCAGCACAGTTCTTCTGGCTGCAAGCCATCTTAGTTTCCAAACTAAGGAGCAGATTTCTTCTTTAAAATGATCTGTAATATTCCTTTTTTTTACAATACATGATTTAAAAAAATGCAAGAACACAAAATAACATGTTTTGCAGCCTGATTCTGACAGTGTTTACCTTATCTAGATACAGTACCCTTTAAAGTTACCACAAACAAAGCAGTGAGAAACTGGAGACTGTCCATTGGTCCTTTCTCATCTCATCCATAAACAAACCTTTCTCCTTAAAGGTAATTTTAGAAATAAATATGCTATTTCATATACTCTAGTATTTCTTGGATGTTTGCTATGCTGACGCAACAAGTAATGTCCATTTTAGTGTATAGAATGATAAGAGAATTGTGTGCTTTAAATCAAGAGAAAGACTCTTGTTGACTTTGTTGGGTGCCTTAAGGCTCTTGCTAATAAACACATTTTTATGAGGAGGAATTAATCACATTTTTTTAAAAGATACATCACATTATATAAATATATCAAATCTAGATCAATTTGGAAATGTGATTTACCATGGCATACATTCATGTCCTTAATTTTCTGTTGCTTTTAATTTTTCTTCATGTTCTGTTCTTGTGGACCAAAAAAACCCTCAGCCCTAATTTTTAAGAAGCTCTGTAAAGTTTATACTGATAACAATCTTGTAAAGGGAAAACCATAGCAGGGGTAAAATTCAGCTGGATCTGCTGATATTTAAGTGTGGTTAATAAGAGGGTATGTATTTGTGAGAACATTATGCGTGTTGGTTACTCAACTTATAATTGGAGTAAACCGGAGAAATGTGACTATAATCTTGATTGTTGAATGGATTCCCCAGGAATGATAGAATCATAGAATCATTTAGGTTGGAAAAGACCTTTAAGATCATCAACTCCAACCGTTCACCTAACATTGCCAAGTCCGCCACTAATCCATGTCCCTAAGCGCCACATCTACATGACTTTTAAATATGTCCAGGGACTGCGACTCAACCCTGGACAGCCTATTCCCATGCTCGACAACCCTTTCTGTGAAGAAATTTTTCCTAATATCCAATCTAAACCTCCCCTGGTGCAACTCAAGGCCGTTTCCTCTTGCTTTGTTCCTGTTGTTTCCGCTTGGTACTTGGGAGAAGAGACCGACACCCACACAGATAGGAAGAAAGCTCGGAGGTTCAGTTTGCCCCCTAAACTGTTGTATGTAAATACAAACAGAGAGGAATGAGTCTTTCCCTTCAGTGACTCAGGACTTGGTCTTTGCTAGTTGATCTGGTTTTAGGGCTACCTACTCCTGATAGTATTATTGCTAGATTTGTTTGGAGGTCATATTAACACTCACTACATGGCTGTTGAGTTCCAGAATTTTGTTCTGACTAATATTTCCTTGTGGTTTCCAGCAAATTCGGTCAGTTAATGAGCTATTGAAATAACCTTAGAAGTGTTCCCAATCTTTGTTTGTCTATTCGTGTCTATATGCACATGTGAGTATGGAGAAAGCGTATTCATACTCATACGAGTCAGCAAAAGGTATCAAACATTGTTTCAATAGAAGGTATTTTGTGTTTTTAAAAAAAAGAAAAATAATTAATATATAATCAAAATTACACTGCCAGCTATCGTGTCTCACCTGACATACAGGTGTTTCAAGTGTTCAGTGGCAATTTTTGGTCTCAATAGCTCCTCATGTGATTCCTGATGGGATAAGTAGTTCTTGCCTTCTTTTTTCTACAAGGTGACACAAAAGTTTGTTAAATGTTGGAACTAAACTGTGAGTGTAAAGGAAATTCCTGCCCACTAAGAAATTCTAGGCTGTTGTAAAGGAAACTCTTTAGTGTTTCTAAACTGCCCCACTCTCTTCTCTCCTGGAGTAGAGAGCAGCCTGGAGGACTTTAACATGATGATGAAGGATTGTGCCAGTATTACTACCTCTCCCTAAAAAGGCTTTGGTCTAGAAAGAGTGTGGTAGATAAAAATTAGTAGTTGTTCTGTCCACCTTATCTCTTAGCTGGCTAAAAAGGGAAATGACAGAATCATATGCAGAGTTTAACATGTGTGGGGAAAATGTGCCTAACAGAGAGCGATGTTAGGGTTGATAAAAAAACAAAGAGCATCAGTGAGAGTAGGGTTGTAGCTGAGGCAGAACTGAATGCAGAATGAATAGGGGAGAAATACTGCAAAATATGTAAGCACATGTTGGTTTGAGTATGTGGGTAATTGCATTCTGTTCAGCAGAGCTCTCTATGATTGTTTTGAATTCAAAGATTTTTAAATTCATGTTTTTTGAGGGGGCAGCTTTAAAGATGAGCAAGTTCTTGTGTCCTGTTTTAAAGGGGGTAGATTCATTATTTCTAATGTGTTATGCCAGCTTTAGCAAATGATGCATTTTTGAGAGGTACTAAGAATCCACAGCTCCTGTGAATTTCAGTTCTGACTTCAGTGGTTTCTAGGATTTTTCAGCTCAGTTTGTCCTTCTAGCAGGAAGCAATCCAATTAGGCTTTGTCATTGCTCACTTTTTCATCGAATGCCCCAATAAAGCTGTCATGAGCACTGACACTTCAAAAGTGGGTAGTTAATATTACTGCCAAGTAATTAAAAGTACAGTCTCAGTGTCTATATTTTGGGGCAGAAGAAATTGTATTTTATATTATCGGTCACAGTGACCATGGTCTGTTATTGTCTTTTCTGGCAAGATTTAGAACATTTTCCATTTAGACAGAATATAACAGAAGTTCAACATGTACTATGAACGTGTGAAGTTTGTATGCAACTGCAAAGCCTAAGGTGCATTAAGCATTGAAATAATCAGCTTTTAGGAAGTTTATTACTTGGCCATCGTTTAAGTGATCTCGAAAGTTAATTCACAAATTATGCATCCAGTGCAATTGGTTCTATTTTCAAAGAGGCCTTTGCTTTTTGAAAGAGCTTGTTGTAAAAATATGAATAAATACCGATTGTTCAGAGGGAAGTAAAAAGAGAATGGTATTACAATGTCTTAATATCACTAACTGTTAAATGTTACAATTTACTTCTGTTTTTGAGGAAAATTGCCACTCGTTGCTTCCATCTGTATCCTAAGAGCACAGCATTATATTGGAAGTGTAATTTCCATGCTATAAAGATGTAATGACAGCAGCTCACTTTGTAAATGCCTCAATTTAAAAAAGAGAATCAATCTCCTAAAACAATGAATTTAACAGATACCATCATGAACTAGGAAAGAGACTGCGCAGCTTTAATTTTGTATTTCCTCTGGAAGCTAGCGCTGCTCATAAAATTTCCATAGTGAACCAAATCAGTCCCTGAAACAAAAAAAAAAAGTGTGAAGCTATTTCTATCAAGAATAATTGACTAAATTTTCACTCAAATGGCCTGAGTCATAAGATAAAACTCTGATGTCATTCTCGTAATGTAAATCCCTTTTTCTAGCAGTATATACCTCAACATGTGGGATGTGAGCATTTTAGATTTAAGGAACAGGTATGTTCACTTCCAGTTTGCCTTGGGCACTTTTGTGGAGGAACTTTTTGCCTTTACTTATGCTGTTGGCTGTGGTTTCTTCTGTTATTTTCCCCAGTACAAGAACATATATTCGGAACTATATTCTTGGTAGCATAGAGCTCTTTAGCTGCCATCGTTACTATTTATGTTTACAGAGGAATATGTATTCTGTGGCATGGTAGAAATTATTTTAGAACCCTGTCTGACTGCAGTGCTACTTGTCTCAATTTTTCTGGTTTCCAGAGCTTAGCATGGTCTACATGAGTGCATTCCTTCACCTTAGTTAATTGCTCGAGAGCTGACTAGCACTTTCTATATCCTCTGAATGTCTCTTCCAGCCTAACTTTTCTTACCTTTCCCTTGTGTATTCAGGGTATAAACAAACTTTGCAGTATTTTTCTGTTCTCCAGACTACGTGCTGAAGAATTGTATTGCAATTTGTGATTTCAGCTTGTTTTCTTTTTTCTTTTTTTTTCCTCCCTACATACATTTCTCCTTTGTCTAGCTCATCTAATTTTCATATGATGGTTTTCTTTTTATTAAGAGCTATATGTAACTTCTATTACCATTTCATTGCCTAGTGCTTTTTTTCCTCCTTTACCTTTTTTTCCTATGTCTTATGTGAGCTAGGAACACAAATAATGTTAACAGTTATTTTCATTCCTCACATCCCCCATAAATGATGCACACCACAACATTGAGTTACAGGACTCTTAAGCCCTTTGCACTGTTCTTTTTCTATTCACTTAGGCTTTTATTTTTGTGCTGATAGTGTTTTCCTACTTCTTTATGTATTTTACAAAACAAAGGAGTGTCACTGTAGTGATTAGATTACTCAGTGGCTAAAGGAACTTTACAGCAGTAGCAATATTATTTCCTACTCCCTCTTCTCCAGCTCAGCCTTTCTACTAATTGTGCTGGTTCATGTTCTTTTGAAACCTGTAGCCATCAGTTATGAACATCTGCAGAGTTATTGTTTGCCCTGTATCTAGTACAGCTTGACTCTTATTAATCAGTTATCTGATAGTTCATCTAGGAGGCCGGTTTGTTAATCTGTAGTAAATCTGCTATGAGCTATTTTCTTAATTTAGTGAGGAAACCTTATTCAGTGATTCATTTCAATTGAACATAAATGAAAGGCTTGTAAGAGTATTTCTAAAGAACAGAGCCACAGTGGTAATAAAGAAGAACTTCTCCACGTTCACAACCATCTTAGCAGCTCTCTACTGGGTAGCATAGCTTTCTTGATTGTGAGAGCAGGGTTGGTTGGTTGTCAAGATAGTGGGTAATAGGAAAAATAGAATCTCAGTGCAGAGATCAGGGACAAATATAAAAAAGGAATAGGCTCATGTGTATATATGAGTTCACTAAATGCCTTTCCTATATCTTTATTTGTTTAATCTTGTCAGCCTCGATTGTCGTAGTCATGCAGACATGGTCTTCCAGATGCACTGGCAGCCAGAACATAGGTCAGGGTCCTTGAGGTTGTCTTTCTTTTTTTTGCTACAAAGGTGCTGAGCGTGATGTGGCAACCATGTAGTGAAGCTGGTGACCCCGTATGGAGTGGTTCATCACTCAGGGCAAGAGGGTGAACCTCAGTCCTGTTGCCAACACCCTGTGTCTGCAGTCAGACAGTTCCAGGCTGTTCTCCCGGCAGAAGGAAGGAGGCAAAGCAGAGTGGGGATCCCTGCACCCTGGCAGATGAACTGCATGCATGCTGTGAATGAAAGCGTGCTTTACGCTCTGCTTTGTCATCTACCTGGAAGTATTTTCTGGCCAGAGGGTTCACAGTGTGAAGGTGTCCCTGTCTTTCACTCCATTTATAGCTTACAATAATGCTGTTGGCTGAAATTTTCTAATGAAAGTCCTGGGTAACCAGGCTTCTCTGACTCCATTTTTACCACTTCAGGAGTGACCTCAGGGAGAAAACATTTTTCCTGCTCCCCAAGCATTTTGCCTTTGTCTTCTCTATTTTCCAAAGGTTTTATTCTGTGGAAATGCCCTTCTGCTGACTTGCAAGAGTCATCTATGGATGTCATTGCAACTGTATACATATATGTATGTATGTATTAACTCATTCATGATCTCAGTATCTGTCTCTGAAAGTTACTTATTTTAAGCACAGCTGTTTGCTGCCTTTGCTGACTGTTGCTTATAGAAGTTGCCACTATATTAATTCTGAGGGCATTTCTGGCACTAAGTAAAGGAACTACTTGCCTCTTACCCATTATGTCAGTGAAAGGGAACCTCAACTCATCAATAAGGTGCTCCCTGCTTGGCCCTTATGTTAGGGTTTCCTTTATTTGTGTCGAAAAAGCACAAAAACTTCACCTCAGGATTGTGAAAACGGTATCTTGCTGCCCAACTCGTGGAGTTCTGACTAATGCCTAGAGAAGATACTAGGGTGAATATATATCCTTAGGGGTTGTCTGCTTGTTTAATCTCTCACCATGTGTGACCACCTCCTTTCAAGGGCAAACAAACTTGGCTGCCTTCCTGGGTTCACAGCTGCTTTTATCTCATAAGTTTTCTTTGAAAGAGAGAAGAGCAGCTTGAACACTGAACTTGGACGTTGCTGCTCTGCTGGATAGAGTGAACTTGGGTGTGGGAGGAGTGAAGTAGACTCTGGGCAGTGCTGGGTCTGTCAGGAATCCGTGTGGGGCTCTGGCTCTTAGACGGGCAGATCTAGCTCATCTATCTATCAGGTGCAGTCTGGAGCAAGGGTGAGTGTGGATGGTAATCAATACCCCATGGCTTGCAGTGAGGAACCAGCTGAGTGCTGATGAAGTGGAGCTAGAAGGGAGGAAGGAATCAGTTCTGGTAGTGGGGATGTGATGAGGGCACCGAGTCCCTTCTGCCTTGTCATCAGAAATGACTTTCACGTTTTTGTCATAGCCTAGACTCAGAGCAGTCATTTCCTGTCCGATTATGACTAAGTCTCATTTGTGGAAATTGATGCTGTGCTGTGCTTCACAGGAAAACTGGTGATGTTTTTCTCCTTCGCAGTATAATGGTTTTATTTGTGTATGGCTTCAGCTGTGTAACTGTATTCAAGTGTCCAGGCAGTTTGACCACTTCTGGGTTTTTTTGATTCCTTGGGCAGTAGCAACTGATTACAGCAGAATCCTATTCCAGGTGGCACTATTTATATTTATATTTATATTTTTCAAATACTGTATTTTGCTGGGGTACAGCATAGCAGGGTAGCTGTCATCAGCCTCTAGAATGGCATGGGGCCAAGAAGCTAGAGGGACAGGAGAGCAGGGGCCATGCCAGGACTGGGGAATAAAAGCATTGGGGGATTTGGTAAAGTGTATATCTGGGCAGGCTGAGCAATGGCCACGGTAAGAGACAGGAGATGAGGGGGGCTAAGTATGGGAAATCGGTCTTCGTAGTAGAGCAGAAGGAGGAATCTTGTACCTGAAGAAAAGGTCCTGTGATCAGGCTGGATTTCATTTGTCACTGTCTCTTCCTTTCCCTCACTGAGTTCCTCTTCTGTGCTGCGAGCCATCACACTAACAACACTGGCTGGTGTTCTCTTCATAGAAAGCTTCCACTTCACTGGGATTCGTGCTGCCCCTTTCAACTTCTGCCCCCTTCATTGCCTTACAACTTACAGCTGTGTCCTTTTTGGTTGCACTCAGATCTGAAGACAGTATCTGCAGTGGAACCTGTCTGGTACTAGGATGTGTCAAGTGACATCCACAACTATATGGTATAAGATCTCCTGTCTATGTGCAGAGATGTTGCTGAGACTAACCTCTTCATAGGTTGTCTTTTCTAAGAAGAGAAAGGAATGAAAGTGCTGGATAAAAGCAATTGAGCAGGGGAAGACAAAATTGCAGCAAACTAAACTCAGGATGTGGAGATAAATCTCATGGAAAACAATGTTTAGGGGAAGAGTTGTGGACAGAAGGCTGACATTTCTAGAAGAGTTTGCTAGGTGTCTTAATACTATTTGTTGCAAATTGGGGAAATGTAAGTGCAGTAGAAACGTGCTGTGGCTGCAACAGTACCCTCTAATACATTGAAAAGTAAAAGCATAATATATAAAAAATAAAAGCATTACAATAGAAAGCAAGGAAAAAGTACACAGGCTTAAAGAGTGACTGATACAAGTAGGTACAATTAGGAAATGGTAGTAGGTGATAATGACTGATATATCCTTAGAAAAATATTCATGCTTTATCTTATGCTTGTGCACTTGGGCTTTGTTGGGACTCGCTTTGTATTTAAACTTCACCTGGTATGTGATGTACAGGACTGTTAATCAGTTTTGCTTTGAAAAATTGATTGGGCAACTGGCATCTGTGAAGGCCCATGTGGATTTGAATATCAAACTTACTCTCTTGCAAAGGACAATTCCATAGTACTCTGACAATCCAAGCTGCTAGTGATAACAAAACATGTCGCCCAAAAGATCACCATTGTAATTTCTATGTCTATGTTCTTGCCGCCTTCCAGTCAGAGTGAAATAGTTAACAGTCTTCATTTATGTTCAGTGTTTATTAGGTTTAAGAGTGAAATACAATGGAAAACAATGAAGCAGGTGCACAATTTCTTTAGGTCTTGTCTCTAGCTTAACTTCGTCAGTTTGAAACAACAGGCATTTTTCAAAGAGATATTTCGGAGGAAGATTTTGAGGCTCAGTGGTACGCAGCATAATTAAATAAAAAAAAAGTTCACAGTCTATGCCAGCTCATTTGATGGATATTTTGATTTCAGTTATAAGACTTTATGCAAACTTTTAGGGGAAAATAAGATTATGTAGGATATGGAAATCACAAGAAAAGTCACTGTCATAGTCATTTGTGCTAGTTCTCTAGTTCTTTAATTCTCCAGTAATACAAACCAACAAACTCAAGAAACTTATTTTTGTCAGTGAATACGTGTTGGATGCAGATATCTGGATTTAAAAAAAGTTCACTTTTGATTAGAACAGCACTTCAAATTATTAGAATGTGATGTATGTGTTTGGATGAGGAGGAAGTTCACAGTTATGTTTAGATTTCTTCTCTGAGCAATTTATAACATCGGTGTTAGTCAGATACCCAATCTCCAGTCCTTTTCGGGATATATAAATAAATATAGTGTAATACGTGAGCAGTAAAATTTATGACCATCGATTGATCTCACTGGAGCCTCTTCCTTGCGTTTCTGAATAGAGGGTACAGAAAAGAATTTCTTATAACACTCTTGATTCTTTCCAGGCAGCAGTAGCCTAAACTCTGCAGTCTTTATCCAACTTGTTACTTAATATGATGATTAAATGAAGAAACTGAGATTTTTACCTCTAGGATGAAACTAGCTCCTGTGTAGAAGACCTGTCCAAAGCTTATGATCTTCTTTGAGTCCTGTGAGTTAGACAAAAGTGTTAAATTCTCTTGCTGGTGTGAATCCTTTGGATCCATTTTGGTCTCAAAAGATGCAAAAGGTAGCTCTGTCACCGATAGTGTCCCCTTTACCTTAGCTGCTCTCTATTTTCTCTTATGTATCTCTGCAGAATTTTGCCATGTGCTGTGTTTGCACATGTGCATGCCTACACACATATACAGAGTGTCTATTGAATGGTCTGTATGTCAAGGCTCGTTGCTGCTGCACAAAGTTTCGGTTTTACTCTTATTAGTACTGTAAGTGATCTGAAATCCCACTGTTTTGGGGTTTTGAAGTGTACTCAGAAGTTATTTCCTAGTTTACTAGTGTTTCTTATTCTAGGCAGGTTTTGTACTGCCAGTCTTGATAGTGATCTTAACATAAATGTTACTTTTCTGAAAAATCACATCAGAAATAAGATG
>JAHREE010000343.1:3224515-3243955 GCA_033628505.1 Tringa tobata | reverse complement strand
CTTCTACTTGCTAAGTGCACATTAAGGTGGAAAGAGACCAGTCAGGTAACTGATATAACCATACGCACAGCGCAGCCATCTTGTTTCACTAGTTGTTTCTTCAGTTGTGTGAAACAAGACGCTGCAGGTGTTTCAAAGCCAGAAGATTCTTCTGTTTTACTTTCATTAGGACCTGACTTCTATTAGCATTCTGATTTTTGTTGGTCTTAATTAAAATGATTTCTTTCTCTTACCAAACTGTGACTATAAAGACATACACATCATGATTTTCTTTTTAATCCTTTTAATAATAATAATAATAATAATTAAAAAAAACCCCTGTTGCAATTACTTTTCCATTTATTATCGTGATATATATTTATTTTTTAACAAAGGAATTTGACAAGCAGATTTCTAGAGTTCTTAATGGAGTTGAAACAATAGCCTATGCATGTCATTTTACATGCATAGTGAAAGGGTGAACATAAATCACATAAGCACACACACACACACAGAAAACAAGGCACTGTTAAGACTGTACAAGTAATAAATGACAAAGAGGTTATTGATACATTAAAAACTGAGCTCCTAATGAAAACTGTAACAGTAGTCATTTTAACACCCTAAAGCTGTGCATTGTTTTGGGGTTCTCTCCTTGAAAGCCCAACTGTGTCCCTCTTTCCGTATGTATTGGACCCCACATTCGTAGGTGAATAAATTGCTCCAATGTTGCCGCTGGAACGAACTAAAAAGTCAGCCAAGCGTTGTGTCACACATGTAGCCGTGTTACATTTCCGTTTCTCCAGGTGGTGGCTACTAAGGTAAAACAAAAAGAGCCAAGATTAAGTCAAATGATGAGCAATCAAGCATGCCACTTCTAATAGGCATCTGAGCTGTGCTAATGTGGGAGTTCTTTTAATATGTGCACAAATACAGGAACATTACAATCTTCCTACCACCTACTTTGTGCCTGAAAAAAAATCTTGCGCTGTGTGCTATTATCAGTTTTAATGACGGGGGTTATTTAAATGCAAAGACCTTAACAGTCATATGTCACTTTTATTGATATTCCACATAGCAGTTTATGACATCTAGAAAACCTGTAATGATAGTATAGTTAAGACAGTAAGTGAAAACAATGACTAAATGTTTAGCTTTAAGCTGAACTTCTAAATCTATTTAGAGCTCTTGCTGATATCATGAGGATTACTAACATAATGACAATCCCTAACATTTATTTAGTTCTCTTGTTCCCAAAGAATCATATCCTACTCTTACTGCAGTGAACAGTAATCTTCCAGTCCATAACAAGTGGACTAAGCCCAGAGACTCTTTCTCCCAACTGCTCCACATATCATAAAAGGTGGCAGGCGTTGCCAGCTTCTGCTCACTTCAGTGCCACTTAAGATTTTGCTCTGTCTAAAAAGAAACTTCTTCACTACTGAAAAGCAGCCACATCTTTGTTGAAACACCAGCAACTTGAAAGTGCTGTTGTGGTAGGAGATAATAATTTGCTGGATGAGATTTTAAAGAGTGTCCATGGAAGAATCCATATCTAAAGAGAACATTTTATGGTCTAATCCAACAGAACTTGGTGCAGAATTTATGTAGCATGAGATTATTTTTTTTTTCTAAATCACAATACTGTGGTTAGTTTAAGAGAGCTTGAGTTTTCAAACTTATTTCTTAGATGACTGTGTTGTTCCTTCAGACAGAAATATTTGGGTTGTATTTGTATAAAAATAACTCTTTTTTGAGTTATTTTTAATTTTCTTGGGTTTGAGTTATTGTTAATTTTCTTGGGTTTCTTCATGTTGATGTGGCATGAGGTAGACAACAGTTTGCAGCAAAAATTTACTGTAAAGAGTGACATTTTCCCAGTTTCAAACTCTGAGCAATTAGCAATGAGTACATTGATCTGTTATATAAAATGTCATCTATTCTTTTGGAGTTATCTGTATTAATCTAGGTATCCAAATGGAGTAGCAGTTGTGAGAGAAACGCCTGTATTATACTGGTTTGTCATCGGCAAATAGACAGCAATTTCTAAGTAATTAATATTTTAAATATGTAATTGTATTTACAGGAAATGGTTGCATAGGTCTTGATATAGCTTTTCTTAGGTTTCCATGGGTAGTTCTGTTGATTTAAAAAGAGTTTAATCAAGCCCTTAACATATGAGGTTCAAACAGCAACTGTTTCTCATGGAAATCCTGATTTGTTTGTGGAGGCAGAATTCTCTTTTTTTTGTTGAAGGTACTCTGAGTTTAAAACTCCAGTCCTTACAGGAAGCTAGTAGATTTCTAGCTGATGTCTAGCCTGACTGAACCTATTCTACCTGGTAGCTCTGTGATCTGTAACCTTTAATTGAATATGTGCTTCAATGAGACAGTTCACCCAGTAAGAGATTGGAAACCAAGGCCCCAGAGAAGCATGTAGTAGATAAGATAAGGCATGCCACACTCATAAAAGTGATGCCCTGTGTTTGAGTATTACACTTTTTTTTTTTTTTTTTTAAAGTAAGAGCTGTAAAAGTGTGGGAACTTAGTCTCCTTTATAAAAATATTTTGGAAGATAGCCAAATTGTCATAGAAGAATGACTTTTTTTTTTTTATAAATTCAGAAAGAATGAAGCAGGTAACTATACAGACATGTGCAGTTACTGAATCTATCCAGAATTGTCATTGTAATAAATTCACTCAAAAGCCTGATGAAAAATTAGAATAGTTCAGTGCTGATTATCTTTTAGTAGAAATTGCAAATACTTTTTAAATACTATTTTATTCATAAAAACGTTACCTGAAATTGGATTTATGGATTTATTAACATGAATGCAATTCAGACTAGTTAAATTCTATTAGAGCCAATTGCTTCTTTTCCTTCTGCCCATGATTAAATTGATATTTAACTCTGACTCTGTAATGAAATACTAGTTACTTAAAGGAAACGGTTATGTTACAAAATAATTCCATTCTAGCAGAGCATTCGTGTTATTAAGAAAGGTATACATCTTTTTTTTTTTTCCTTCAGGCTTGGAAATGTGACAAAGTTAAATAAGAAAGCCCTTTCAAAACACACCTTTCTTCTCAAGGTAATGTAGTATTTGTAGCCTTTTTAATTTATGAAAGCATTATAATCGTAAAGTGGTTAAATGATTTGCAAGTTTTATCTCTGGATTTCCCTTTCTACCCTGAGTGCTTTGATCTTTATGCTTACAGAATGGCTCTAATTACAAGAAGAACAACGGTATTTTAAGCTGTTTTTGAGGATAAAGAACATACACAAAGGGTCTCAAGTAACAGAATATCACTAGCATGAAGTTTGCTTCATAATTTAATCCTAACTGGTATGACTAGAAAAAACAAGGCAAACCAATACCTTTTTGTCTTTGCTGCTGGTTGTTCTGGCATTTCCTCACTAAGTCCTGAGAATGTATTCCGTGACATTACTGGCGATATCCATCCTTGTCTCTTGGAAGTACCATCAGATAGATCATCAGCCACAGACAGTAATCTTTAAACAACAATAAAATATCCTGTGAGATTGAATAGCTCTATTTTTGCTCATATTATTTGAGATATGAAAGCAAATGAGATTCATGCAATAATATCAACACCTTTTCCCCTAAAAAAAAATAAATGTGATTATTTATTACTCACTTCTCAATAGGTGTAGCTTCCAAGCAGCTCAGAGTGACAGAAAGTGCAATGAAGAAAACTGACAGCTTTAGGTGGCACATCTTTGCTTCCAAACTTTCTGAAAAGGATAATGATTCAAAACTGAAAGCAAACCCAAATACTCTTCAGCATATCCTATTACTGATGCCCATTCTGCCCTAAGTAAACAGCAGCTAGTCTTTTTCACAGGCTAGAGTAAAAAAATGATCTCCCCGAGTTTAGTGACACAACACAGTTTCAGACAGATAGCTCTCAACAATAAATGTTCATTTTCCATCTAGTAGTTTCAATCCTTTCCCTTATCCATGGTTTGCATTTCCCAACGTGTCCCAGTCTCAAATTCTGGTCCCAGGTGTAATTTACCTTGAAGTTATCTTAGCCTTTTCCTGAAAAATGCTTTTGATTAATAATGAGAAATGTTGTTCTTTCCTGAAAGCACATCTGTTGCACTGCATCATAAGTTAGGAAAACAAAAAAAGGAAATTGTTTACCTTTAAGTGGTCAGGGAGCTAACTGAAGAAGCACGTCTGTGTTAGCAAGAAGGATGCACGCAACAATTCCACGCTTGCATCTAGCTCTGGAGTATCCCTTTTCCCCTTTCCTTGCTGACAAGTAATACGGCTCTTATATACCCTTCACACCTTTCTCAGCTCTGACATCAGGCAGCACAGAGACACTGTCATTAATTCCCATCCCTATAGATAGAAAGTACCCCAGAGAGGAGCAGAGGCAGATAGGTCATTATTACATTAGCACATCGGTAAATATTAACCTTGTATATGCAGGATGCCCTCATGAAGATACTGTAATAGCAGATTGCACATCAGAACTGTAGCCTCAATTCTTACAGTTCTGTTAAAATGCTGAGGTAATATTCCCTGTGGGTGTTTTCAAGGGCTAAATAAGGTAAGAAAACTTATAAAGCAAGACAGAGTAAATGAAATACCAGATCATCAGTAATTGAAATATAAGAAAACAGGGATCTTAGAAAAGATAGAATAGTTAAAGTTGTGGAGGCTTGTTGTTGAAGCACATAATGATCAAAACAGAAAAAAAAAATGTTTGAAGGGATAAAAGCTGTATGAGGAATAAGAAAAGAGTGAAAATTATTTAAATTGACAGATAGGGTGATCATTCAGGGTAACAAGGTAGAAATCATGTACAACTTTCAGTAAAGTATGAATATGAATGAAAATTCTGTCATTATTAATGTAAAATCTGATGTTTTGCTAACACTGTTAGATATTTAATGTCATGCATGAAAATTGTGTCAATTAATCTTTAAGAAGGCAAAGACTAGGACTAAAAAGTTCAGAAATGCCAGAACAAAGGCTGCATGTGCAAATTTATTTCTCTAGTGTGCACTAATGTACTCTAGTGTGTTCAGGGAAAAATATACAGCTTTCTAATAGAGTAAATTCAGTGTTAATAAATTATCTGATTGCAGATTTCCAAGGATACAGATCAGAATCATTTTTTCCACCATTTCAGTGGGAATTAGGCATTTTTTTTTTCTCCCTTTGTTTCATTAGTTGCCTTTAGGTGCTCAGATGCCTTTGGAAAACAGGACTTTCAATTACTTATGGAGGTGTAGACGCTGGCACAAAAGCTCAGGCAAAGTTTTCTGTGATAAGAAGTTATCATATGCATCTTCCATATCCTGCAGAACATGAATGAATTCATAACTGATTCGATGCCCAGTGCATTGCCTTAACTGGAAGCCTCCTTTGGTGTTTTAGTCTGTAACACCAGATTTTCACTGAAATGGCTGAAGTTCCAGTGTTGGCTCTCTTCAGGTGTCTGTGCTGCTTGAGTTGAATACAGAAGGAATATTTAGCTGGGATAGTATCCTCTTAACCTGATACAACAGCTAGTCTGCAAACAAGTGTCTAGTAAGTGATGAAATGTCTGGGGTTTTTTTTCTTTTTTTTTTTTTTTAATCGGATGTTGCTTCTGGATATTTTGCTCTCTGTGTTTAATGATATGGTCTTTTTTTCTCCCCAGGTTCCTGTCACCTTTCCCTGGATGGACAGTCCCAGTGTAAGAGAAGTAAGTATAGCATTGTTTTGTCTCCACCGTGACAACATGTTCTGTGCAACATCTGAAACAAGTTTATCTCTCCAAAGAGTCTTCTGTTGTGATTTTCACTGTAGCATTTGACTACAATGAAATAAGATTCTGGTGTTATTTTCAGTGTAGCGATTCCACTCGTCTGAAATGAAGGCATGATTAGACCCATTTTACAGAGATAGAATTGTGCTAAAAAAGCAATTATGAAAATAATCTGGTTGGTGATTGACACCAGCCAGTATTCACTGCTTGAATATTTAACTTGAAAATGCCTTGGTTCAATTCTTCCAGGCTGGGAAGAGATCCACATCCCACAGATGCTCAGTAGGGGTGTGTATGCTCAACTCTTGTGAAAAAGCAAACTCATGTTGTTTCAACTCCTGAAAAGCAATGGATAGATCAGATGGAGTTTTCATCTAAGATTTTAAAAGATTGGACTGAATATTCAGAATCTGTTATGTTTTAAGGCAGCTAAGCGAATGGTGGTTGTGTCAAGCTTGCATCGGTCTAAGGATCAACATAAGAAAAGTGAAACAAGCTTTTCAAAGAAACATTGGTCCCAAATCCTAATTCCAGCTCTCCTGCAGGTGGCCTTGGGGATCCACTCTTTCTCTTCTTTGAGGGAAGAAGAGAAAGTCTGATTCTTGAGTGCACTGTGGAAATGAAACTGGGCTCACAATGTCCCAGGACCATGGCCTGCCTCCTGGCCCACATAGGGTTTTGGCAGAGTCAGCAAGAAGTCTATCCAGCTATTAGTCAGATGTAACATTAACAAAATTAATGTATTACGGCTTCTGTTACAAGTTATGTTAAGCAGGATTAGTGTTTTCCCACACAAACAAGAGTGAAATATGAAATTGTGGAATCTCTTTGACAGCACAAGGATCCATAACTCAAATTTCAAGAACCTGGCACAAAGTACCGTGCTAGTACTACCATTCAATGAAGTGGTTAGTTATATTTAGTGATTAGCTGTTTTTATCACTGACAAAGTTCCTTAACCTTGATCTTAGAAAAAAACCTTTATTACTGTACATAACAAACGTTATCAGCCTAAGAAAAAAAATCAAGTATTATCACTGAAGAAACCCATGACCAATTCTATCCTGAGTAGCTACATGGTGATTTTTCATACTTATACTGGTGCTTAAGTGTATGAAAAGATTTGTCTAAAGTATTTTGCCTATGTGATGGTTAGGGGACACCAGAGCTGAATTTACAAAGAATCCAGAACACATGGTATGCCAATGCCCTGGTTCCCCTTCTGGAAACTACCTACAGAAATGTCTTGGGTTGCAAGATGATGAACACACTCTGAGCAGTAATGTGCTTGAGCAGGGCAACAGGGAACCAGCCTCATCTCAAGTGTCTGCTGCTTTTACATACTGTGGAGAGGGATTTATCTGACTAAATGTGAGATTAAAGAGAGACCATTCTAGTGCCTGTTTCTAATCTGTAAGTCTAAAATAGCTCAGGTGATTTGTGCCTGTTTCTCCTTTTTGGCTGTAAAAACAGGCTTGGGTGACTTGCTCAGATATAGATGTTTACACTGCAGGTGTCTAAATGTACGTGAAATGAATTCCATCAGGGGTGCTTTAGCTCTCTTACGTGCTCAGGGCCTAACATTTAAGGTTGTGTCCCTCTCTTTCTCATATTTACCTTTTTCTTAGGCTATTCTTGACACCCACTGGACAGCTGTTTCCCACTTTTAATGGCTGTTTTTCAATTTCTGAGTTCCACATTTGCTTAATAACATTAATAACACACATTAAGACTTTTGGTAATGGATGTCCCTTTCCCATTTGTGAGAGTGACAAAAAGCCATATTACCTGTCCATACACTTTATCAGATGCTTTTCTGCTGTGTAAGGTAGATGTCTCCAGTAAATTACATTGTTGCTCAGCTACCAGGAACTAGAAGTGTGTGAATAACTCAGGATTTAGTTTGCCTGTTGTATCAAAACAGAAAAGGAAAAGCTTTAGGCATTAACCTAAAATGAGCTTATTTCAATTTTTTGAATAAACCAGAAATCATAGCAACAGCAGTATTAATATGTATCACTGTAAATTTTACCAGTAATGAAACAGAATGGTGCATGTGTCAGTGCTCGTAGCTTTTATATGAGTTGAGCACAATGTTTCATGTGATCTGACAAAATTACCTCATTTTTATAACAATTTTGTTAGCCTTTGATTCCTTTAAATAAGTTTGAATCAAGCTTTGAAACAAAAGTATTAAAAAAAGGTTTCACTGGTAGTATCAGCATCTCTGAAAAAAACGAAGTGCCTTCTGTTCAAATGGCCAAACCTGAAATTGGAGGAGCAAATCTGGTGCCTAAACGTAGTTTTCTGCTATCATTTTAGATGTCCTAGGATATCCAGGGCTGACATCCTTGAGCCTGGCTAGCAGGACACTCGTAGCAACTGCAGACCAGGGGGAACATCAGAGGGAGTCTAAAATTACACTAGACACCTATGATTATGAACCTGGATTGTTCGCTAAATTTTTACATTTGGATGCCAAAGTCTGAAAATTTTTGGTTGTAATACTCTCTTGCCAGTATTCCTTGCTTGGTACCATGTTGATGAATACGACAATGTTTGTACTTTCAAGTGTGCGGAGTTGTACTGTTAGCACTTAAGCTATGCATATCTGCTTTGTTCAAATATTGTTTATAAAATATGCTTTTGCTAGCACAGCTTTCTTTGTTACTCCTATTTGGTGTAGGCCATTTCAGCACTGATGAAAACTCAAAGAGCTCTTCTTGTTGATCTTCTTGGGATCTTTTTGATCCCAAAGCTGATGTTAAACTTGTGAAAGAAATGTGGGAGAAACAGCAGAAGAGATAATAGGAGCAAAATTAATAATCTCTTCCCCAGTGGAAAAAACAGGTGATTCAGAAACGAAGGGTGGCCATCCATGGAACTGACTAGCAAATGGAAAGAAATAATTTCTATAATTATCAATATCTTAGTTCCAGCTTTTATGATGTATTATGCTACTCAGCTCACACCATTGACAGAACATTGATGTAGCCTCAAAAGGCTACTGCTAATGATTGCTCCGAGAATTAGCTCAGCAGAGTTTGTGCTGAATCAATTCCTACAGCTGGGAGTCTCCCAAGCAAGAGGAATAAACCTCATGTTTAGATCAGAAAAGTCAGGGTTGACAGCACAGTGATTGATGAGTTAGTTATAGTTCCTAATGCCCCTCCTACTTACAGTTTATAGAGTTTTATTTGCATGGTTTCTACTGGCTTGTAGTATCCAACAATTTACCTTTAAATACAGCAGAAGGTTTGAATTCTTGAATTTCTTTGCCCCTGTCTCTCCTGAAACCTGCTTCCAGAAGTCTGTCTGCTTCTGAAACCAAAAGCAGAACTCGCTTTTAGTTATCAATATCACTTATGAGGGCTCTACACAGTGATAATTTTAAGTAAGTAATATGAAATAGTAGTACTATTCTTCCTTTCTGGTAATCTAAGCCATGCATTGCTTCCTGCTACGATAATTATCTAAAGTCACTGTCTATAAGAATGAATCTGTAAAAATGTGTTCCTTTAAACTATTTTGCTATAATGTATACATACCACTGATACAATAGTATATGGAGTCCGGTAATATGTGAACTCATATGTGTACTTGGAAGGAGAACAAATAATTTTGCTAAAAAGAAGGCTATGGTGCTTACTTGGAGTACTTCCTTACAAAGTCAGTGCGTTGTAAATTCACACCCTGGCTCACTGCATGGGTTGCTCCTTACAGAATAGTCCAGAGAGACTATATTATCACAGGATCATAGAATGATAGAATCAATAGAGTTGGAAGGGATCTCAAAGATCATCTAGTTCCAACCCCCCACTGACATGGGCAGGGACACCTTCCAATAGACCAGGTTGCTCAAAGCCCCATCCAACCTGATCTTGAACACTTCCAGGAATGGGGAATCTACAACTTCTGTGGGCAACCTGTTCCAGTGTCTCACACCTTCACAGGAAAGAATTTATTTCTGATATCTGGTCTAAATCTCCCCTCTTTCAGTTTAAAACTGTTACCCCTTGTCCTATCACTACAATCCCTGATAGAGTCCCTCCCTGTCTTTCCTGTAGGCCCCCTTTAGATACTAGAAGACTGCTATAAGGTCTTCCCCAGAGGGACCTGCTACTGAATGTGCAAAATGAGGTCTCCCTGAGTGCTCTTTTAAGGGTAAAAAGAGATTAAGTAATAGATATGTACAGAAGTGCTGTTTTCTGATTTACTAAGTGTAACTGTGAGAACTCTCCACCCCGTCTTTCCCACCCCGGCATCTCATAAATAGCACAGATATCTGTAGAAGATCCAGTGAGACCAGGAACCACCTTCTATGCTCCCAAGACTTAGTGGAGGTGAATCGCTAGTAAGTACAGAGCAAATGGAACCATTCACCAGTTAGAGAAACTGCTGCTTTTCCAAATAAATCTACACAGAGTCATGTCAGCCCTTCCTACCTGATTCAGTGCATAAGTTTTAACTAAGTTTTCTTTTAAACTGTCTCACTCCTTGTAATCAGATTTCCCCCCACCCCCCCCCCTTCCCTGCCCCCACTGCAAACTGCAGCAAGAGAATGACAATCTGGCTTTGTCTTGAAACACTCTGAGTCTTTTCGATGATGCTGTCTTGACAGCTCTGCTATTAATAGTGGCATTTTCTCTGCTCTTTGAAAAGGAGAGTTGTGCTGAACTGAGAATCAGTCATGTTAGTAATAATTTTTCACTAAGGGCAAATGCAATGTACTAGCTTACGTAGGAGGATTTACGTTTACAATACCACGAAACAGAAATTAACTTATTTATGGTATGTCAGCACATATGACAGCAAAATAAGATAGCTCTTCTTTAGAAAGAAGTGCAGTAGGGCTGCATTTACTGTATGCTTGGATTATTGTATGTGTGAGTGCAAGGCCTGACCTTTTCATTCTACCTGGAGCTGAGAAAAGATTTGGTAAGCACAGGGAACATGAATCAGTACATGAAATTGTCTCTCTACTGTAAGAAGTGATTAAAAATTCATTTGGACTTCAGCATATGTATCTGGAAAAAATTACTGGATTTTTGCTCTGTTATGGTAGTGTCTTTTACAGCAAATATTGCCGTTTCCATCCGTTTAGCAACCACTCCACTTTTGGCTGAGATAATCCTTAGAAAACATGAATGGTATGGAAAAGTCATTATTTAAATGTGAGCTCTCATAAATACTTTAAGAGCAGCAAGTGACACAACTGATTCAAAAGGTGACGTTTTTTGCAGTAAACTGTTATTGAACCAATTACCAGTGGAAAATTGATGGCACTCTATTGTTCAGGACAAAAATATGAGGCTCTGGAAACTTTCATTCATTAACATGTTAAAATAATTTCATATCAACACATATTCTGCCAATGAATGCTGCAGTTTCAATGGGAGAAAGCTGAAAAGTCATCTCATCATAGTGTTTGATTCAGAAAAGAACCTTGTGCAGAGCAGCAAAAGCACATACTTCAGGACAAGCATCTTTAAAATCTGTGGGTGTTGAGTATGTACTAAGTGTTTATTACAATGGGTATTTTAAGCTGTGCTTTTGGGTTTAGAGTCTTTTCTACTGCATAAACTATTGTCTAGATTGGTGGTCACCTTTTTTCTTTTTTTCTTGATTTACAGGATTACTCCACATTTCCAGCTGGAGGGGTAGTCCTCTGGCTAGTGACTGTAGGCTTGATTTTGTTACTCTTCACAGAGGGCCTGTCCCCTTTCCTGGTGCATTCTCACAGGCTGTAAATGGCTAGTTTCAGTTTAGAGAATGATTTGCCACAGTGTTCATAATTATTGGTATTCTGTTAAAAAATGAAGAATGTTGGCAATGTCATATATAATTTCACACCAACATAACATTTCATATAATTAAAGTCTATGAAGGGTTAACAGAATCTTAAATTATTTTGTAAGGTGTTGTCATAAATGGTCATAGCTTTCTCCATGGTGTTATAGATCATTAAAGCCCAGTGCTCTAGGTTATATATCATCCCATTGCCTTTTATAATGCTTATAATAGTTTGTAGCAGTTGAATAAACAACTGTTAGAAGCACCATAAAAATTGTCACCAGAGAGGTAAGGTATTTTTTATTAAAAAGTCTTGAATGTACATTGTTATTTGAAGTCAGTTCTTTAATTTCTGTTGTCAAAAGAGGATTTATATTTTATGCAATTTAAACCTTTCTGAGCAAGAATACCTGTTTTGGGGGACCCCATGAAAATTTCCCATCTTTTAAAAATGAGGTGTTTGTAGTTAGAAAGTCATGCTCATGGGCTGATGCACAGTGCCTGATTCCCAAAATTTTGCCCATGCTCCTGGAGCTTCCACTTGGATGTTTCACACCTTTTAGGGTTGATCTGTCTTAGAAGAGGTCCCTATGTAAAGTGTACCTAGAAAGGCCAGGAGTATCCCCTTTAAGCATTTTCTAGTAACCAGTATGTAGCCTGATGATATCTCTGCACACAAAGCACATTATCACACACCGAAAAACTTGGGGACTTGATGGATAGCAAAAGTGAAATGCTATCAGGTTACATAAACCACTGATTGATGAATCATAGTTAATGTCATTTTTTTAGAGGAAAAGACTCCAGAGAGACTTTGAAGCCTTTGAACTGCCAGTCAACCTACAGTACATTTGTTCCTTTAACTTTTCTTAAGGTATGTTCATGAGACAATGTGCCTTGTTAGTGGAAAGCTGACGACCTGAGCACACAACAAATCCCTTTGTACTTTAAAAAGGAGGTACTGCCCAAAACTGTATCAGTAGTTGTTAAACTTTTTTTTTTCATTTAGGTAATTTATTCTGAAAAGCTATTTTGACAACTGGAACACTTATGTTTTCTAACATTTAAAAATAGAAGTTTGTGTAACAGACTGTCTTCCAGCCTTGTGGCAAATTTTATGAAGACTAAAGAATTTTATGTCTTCATAAAGTTTGCCACAAGGCTGGAAGACATGAACCTGTTTTGCTAAAACAGGAAAAAGAAGCAAAATCCCCAAATCCGTATGAGTGGAAATCAATGTGCTAAAATGCTTTCTTAAAAGAGAAACTGTTATGACAGTCTTGCTAGCTTAAATAGATAAATAGTTATGAAAACAGACAACAATTAATGTTTTGCACATAGACAATATTACTTCCAATGTATGGATCTGAATGCTTGCTATAAATTACTATTTATTGTTCTTGTGTTTCAGGGCAAAAACTTGAGATGATGATGAGTTAAGGGGGATGCACAGAGTCAATGGCAGAGCTGAGGATGGAAGACATATCTGAACTTTCATCTAGTCTCTGCTGACATGTACTCTATTGAGGTGAGAGGAAAGGAAATATTACTGGATAGCCAAACTAAATGTGAATTCAGGTGAATGAGAAGAATAAATGAGCAGAAGATCTTGTGTCTCTCTCTGTTTCTGCATATACAGGGATAAAGACCACCCACTTTCTGTGTTAAATGCAGATGGGTGCTTCCCTACCTGGCTTGAGTAGCTCAAGCTCTTACCTATTAGTTCCTTCACTGGCCAGTAAAATGAAACCTTGTGACTCCCCACGATTTACCTTAGTCTAGTATAACCATTGCCAGAAGAAATACATTTTTGATTGAAGAAGGATCAGTTAAATTACTATGTCTTTCTGTATTTTGCATCCTTCCTCTCTGTCTTCTGAGTGAGTAGGTTCCCAAAATATCTTGAGAAGGGTTTTTTGCTTTGTGGAGATGTTGTGACCTCTATGAGCAGCTGAAAGGAGAGAAAATGTTGTAAAGGACCCTGTCTTGTGAGGTTTCCAGACAGTTTTTCTGGTCTGTTCAAAGGTTTAACTTTGCAGTGAAGTTTTTGGAGTGTATACCTAGACCAGGGCACAACCCTGAGAAGAAAATTCTGTGTTGTCTGTGTTAGAAATACTCTCCTTTAGCCTACATTTAACTGAGAGCTGCATGGCTATTCAACTATCACAGATTTGGATGGCCACTGTCCCGATCAGTACTAGTGAGGGGTAAAATTCTAAGATTCTTTGTGTTTCCTGCAGTAGAGAAGCAGATCTCAGGAGACACAACTGAGAAAAAACATGTTTTTAAACATTGCTTGGATTGTGGTCCAGTTATGAACTGATGGGGGAAATGATAGTGAACCTAATCTGTGTGACAACATCCTTATCTGGGTTGCCATGCCATGTCCTATGGGATGTGCAATCCATGATTGCTTCCATGCTCAGTTCTGCGAAGACATAGCTTGTATTCCCACCTTTTCCTGAATTAGTTACATTTGTGGTTGTTTACAACTGCAGTGCTGGGAAAGAGCTACTGAGTCCTTAGTGTTTCCAAAATCAGGTATTGTATTTAGAGTGTATTTAAGCCTATTTTTGGTAGGTAACTCATTGTTATATATAATGTTTAGACTAGGACCAATAATTTTACATCAACTCTGCATTTTTTACAGAGAACTTTTGCTGATTTCCGTAAGGACACCATTTATCCATTTGAATTTCCTGCTTGCATAAGCAATGGTGAGGGGCTCCTTATCTTAGACTGGGAGCTGCTGGCTGGCAGACCTTTTTGTTTCTTGGCCAAGATGGGTAGATCTAGAATGACAAGGAGAGATAACCAGGACAGGTGTTATCTGACCTGATTTTTATCTGTCTAAAAGTTAGTTACCTAGAATATGCTAGCTCTCTAGACTTTGAAATAAAAGGGAAGAAAGAAGCACCTCCAGAGACCATTTCCTCCCACTTATTTTAGACAGCTGTCTTAAGACAGGATAAATTACTCTCTGGAAATATCTGACTCTCTCTAATGCCTATTGAGAAACTCTAGATGAGGATCTTCAACAAAACTACTTGCTAAGAATAGGGTATACCCGATTCTATACAAATACTTGACTCCCAAGGTATTTTCCTTATAATGAAGCATTAGAATGATTAGAGCGCCCCCTCAAACAGAATCTGTCCAGACAGAAAAAAATACTTGTAGTCAGTTTTTCGAGTGGTGGACGGATAATGCAGAAAGCAGTGAACTTTGTGCAAATATAGCCTTTAGAAGAAATCCATGCAGAAAGCAGTGAACTTTGTGCAAATATAGCCTTTAGAAGAAATCCCATGAATGTGGAACTCAATGTGCTAAGACATCATAGACTCTCTACAGTGCTGTATTATCTGTGAATTAATCACTGCACAGAAAAATACTGAATTTCATACACACTGCATTTTACATAAATTTACTGAACTGTGCATTTGTGAACCTATCATCATTTCATCTCTCTGCTCCTGTTGTTTTTTTTTTTTTTGGAGAGGTATTTCATTTGTACACGTTGCTGATCGCTGGCAAATGGCTGGGAGTGACTCCTTACCTTCATTCAGTATGCCACTACCACTGCTGAAGGCTGTGTGCTGAAACAAAAGCAGGTTATATAGGTCACGATCTGCACACTAGGTACTTCCTGGTGTCACCTAACCACATTCAACCACCGAAAAGACACAGAAGTCCCAGGTATGTGCCTTATGGGTATATTCCTTCAGGCACTTTTTTATGCACACATAAGTAGGCTACAATTACCTCCTTTAAGATTGAGAACACTCACCCCAAAATGTTCCCCCAACATCCTTTAGCTTCCAAAAAGCCTGAAAAAAATATAAAAGCTCTGTCAGGCAACTAAGAATTAAAATACATCTATTTTCAGTCTAATATTTTTTCTGGGAAAGCTCTGTTTTCATAGGAATGATTTCTTTCATTATTCCTGTAAGAGGCCTATTTTCCTTCCTCTGGGACTGTGGAACCAAATGTATGGATACTAGCCTTTGTTCATTTGTAAGCAGAAGTCTCTATGACACGTTCTGTATGAAGCTAAGACTGATGTAATTCCCATAGTACTTCCTTTCTCATCATGCTACAGAAAAATAGAACACCAAAGAGAAGGTGTGAATGTAAACAATCCTTGGGAAAACTCTTGTTAGTGCGTGTGTGTTTTTCTGTGTCTGTGTGAGCATGTGTCCAAAGGAACATGCCCTTGAAACATCTCTCTCTTCGTTTTGCTCTTAAAGATGAACCAAGTTTATACGTGTGCACATCAGTAAGTGAAATTCCTTTGTCTTCTGTGAATGTTCAGCACATAAGTGCCTACTTTAAAGCACTTTGCAAATATGCTAGTATGAATTAGTCAAAATTGAGTGCTATGTATAAGAGTAAATATTTTATAATGGGCAGTTCCAAATCTTTGGAAAAAGGCATTTAAACCTCAAAAGTCAGCTGAGGTAAGCTGATACATGCAGTAATTAAAGCCATCATCCTGAAGAGGTACTTCAGCTTTTAAAAAGATAATACCTTTTTTTTTTTTCTTCTTCGCATTTATTATTTTTTCTTTTCAAGAGGAAAGAGAGCACTTATTTGTTTACAGTTTCCAAAATGCACATTACTGATAATGAAATCTAGGGGAAATTTTAAAAGGAAAGTTCTCTAATGTGGAGCTAGAAAATCATATGATAGTAGACACAAAATGTAAATCACTTAAACTGCCGTCTGGGCTATTATTTTTTTCTGACCTGGAGAAAAATATTTAAAGCAAAATGTTAAGTGCGTGCCATAAGGAGCTGTTTATTTGACTGGAATTTTTGCTTTCCATTTCTTGTGATTCCTTTGCTGGATCTGAATCTTCAACGTTACTCACCCTGAGCAGAAATTATTGTTTATCAAAATAATCCTACTTAGACTGTAAAATTACAGTCCTGTATGTGATTCTATCTCATGAAAATTTAGTTAATGGTTATTTATTTAATAATTAATTAAAACTCCAGACAATGGCTTTTATTTCACTGGTTTGCTTATTTCCTGTAGATACTGAAGATACCTGCATGCATCTCAGAAACTCACTTTTAAATAGTTATGATAGATAAGGAGATTTGAAAATAGACATCTCTGTAGACAAAGTCATTTTCTCATATTGGAAGCATGTTAACAGATTTTAACTTGAGAAATTTTCTAGTGTGTGAGGACTGAGAAAATATGCTCTCAGAAATTTACAACTAGGAACTTTTATTCTAGGAAATAACAGAGAAAGATGCCTTACCTCATGCTCCGGTGCAGCACTGAGCAGGCCAGGTTCCCCAGCCAGCAGTGGTCTGTGAGGCATCAGCAGAGGCCCTACAAAATATTTTTCAGTACAGCAGCAGATTTGCAAGTTTTTGAGAGAAAAACGTAACCTGTAATACAAAATCCAAGTATCTTGCTGGTGTGTTATTTCCCCCTCCCAGCAGTGTAACCACATATAGGGTATGTGTTAGTCCGTGGAGGTTTTTCAGGAAGGCTGGCTGCTCCCTCAGAAAGCTGAGAAACACTGCCCTGGAGACTGTGCTCAAAGCCAGGCTTTCATTAATCCAAATCCCACCCTTACCACACTTTTAGACCTTGCCTTTAGGCTTTCTGTGTCCCTTAGTAGTTATTTCTGTGAGGGAGACAAACACAGGTGTCAAGAGACTTATGGTCACAGATGAAACTTGCTTCAGCACCAGTTCTTGAAGGTGTATCTGCTGATTCTTAGATCTGAATGTCTACCATTTGATCAAAGTCACATTATCTCTTCTTGTCACATTAGCTAGAACTATTTATGCTTGGTCAAACTACTCTCAGATTTCGTAATGTCCAGTAATCAGTAACCAGTAGCCTGGAGGACAACCACAACGGCTGTGTGGTGGCTTTTTTATCTGTCACTTTTGCATGGTGAATTGTCATCATTCAACAAAAGTCTCAAAGGAGAGAGTGTTCCTAGTGAATGTCGCAGTGCCTAATTATTAGGATCTTTGCCCCCTTTTGGAATTAACAACTCCCCAGTTATAAAGTAAGTGATTAAACACGGATACCTCAAAAATAGATCCAAAAAGGCTGTTATGGTGAGGAGAAACACGGACGACCAGCAGCTGGGAATGCTGAGAAGAGCGATATTATGCCTCTGTGCTTCAGAGGCTGAGGTCATTTTCTCCGCTTTTGGTTCAGACCCAGTAGTTCTGCCCTACAGCTGAGACTCCAAGTGTTTTATACCAGCTGGGAAGGGCTACACTTTCTTCCATATCATTCCAAGACAGCAAGAAGAGTCCAATGATTCTGCCTGCACTGCTTTCCACCCACTAACTCAGGGTTTAAACACCCACTTAAGACCTGAGAAACACAAACTCGTTCCCCTCTTCCAGCTTGAGCTTGTGTCACGCTTCACTAGGAGACCACCTAGCCTGTAAATCTACACAGTTATGTGCACTCTTAAAGTCAGCACTTCATACTTAGGAGTCTGACGGCTGTAGCTCTTGGCCCTTTTTTGGAGGAGGGAAAGAGAAAGAGATGGGCTTAAATTTTTTCTAATCAAGTATTCAGGCCGTGTCTTTCACATCTGAGTGAGTACTCTAAAATGTACAGCTAAACCATTTGGCAAAAGCACAAATTCTGCAATAAGTATACTTGGGTTAATTTTTAACAATTTAGAATAAAAGTCAAAGTTTAAGCATACAATATCAGTCATTTCTTCTGAAAACCTTTTCAAAACTGTAAGTACATAATTGTTTTGCCGTGCGAATATTTTCCTTTGTCTCAGTCTACCATTAGGGTAATTGCATTTGGGTAACAGTTTGAACTGTGCCTAGTAAAACAAGATTTCAAAATGCTTTTTTGCAACCAGAAAAATAAATTAGTTAAAAATTCTGATGCTATAATTGCCCTCTGATTGGTTAACTCATGCAATTTTTAATCCTTTTTGTAAACAAAAAAGGGATTTATCAATTTATCCATATGACTACGCTGAGCCAAATGAAAGATGCATTGAAAATAGGATGTTCCCCTGGGACTCAGGCAAGGCAACTTACACAATATTGTTTCATAGATGCTTAAATCAAGATATTTTTGTTCTTTTATTCTCCTTTTTATTGGTTAGCTAAGGTGAAATGTGGTTTAAAACTATATCCTCCCTTCTCTTGCTCTTGGCTCCACTTTCCTACCCTTTTGCTTATGTGGGTCTGACACTTGTTGAACCATTTTGTGGAACAAATTGGCTCACTACATGGAAAGCAATCTTTTTGCTGCGTTAAATTTCTGCCTGTTTAATGAGTTAAAGAGGTTTGCAGAAGAGTCTGGAGAGCCCAAGAGTGGAAGCGAGGTAAGCAACAGAAATGCACAACAGCGAGTAGGAAGATAGGAGAAGGGAGTAGGAACAGTACCGGTTCATCTTTAGGCACAGGCATGGTAGACTGAGTTCTAACCTGGATTTAAAATGTGGTGTAAATGCACCTGAGCTGAGTTACCCACCAACATCTCTCTGATAATCTAGGCTGTTAGTCTTTGCTGGCTTCACTTCTATTTGATCGAGTGTGACCACAAAAATATTTTAAAGCTGGCGAAAACAACCTTGGGAACATAGCTGGAAATAATAGTTCTGTCTATTTTGTTATTCAATTAATACTCTTAATAATCTTGGGCAGGGGTTGCTGGCTGGTTTCTTTTAGTACCAGAAGGCAAAAACCTGTAATTAGGCAGATGATGTTCCCTGTGTATGTTAGTGTGCTGGGTTGACCTTGGCTTGATGCCAGGTGTCCACCAAGCTGCTCTATCACTCTCCTTCTCAGCAGGATGGAGTGGTGAAAATAAGTTCAAAAAACCACGCGGGTCAAGATAGAGACAGTTTAATAAAGCTAAAGCA
>JAHREE010000343.1:3168915-3224279 GCA_033628505.1 Tringa tobata | reverse complement strand
GGGTGGGGGTGGTGTCAGGTTGAAGAATGTGAAAGGCAATTGAGTCCTATTGGTGGGCTTGTCAAGGACAGCTTGTTTCTCAGCCATGGTTTCATGAAGTGGAAAACATAGAGAAGAGCAGGTGCCTCAAGATCGACCTTGAAAAGTGCATCCAGGACAAAAAAGAGGAAATTAAACTATATCCATCCTAATTGTAAGGTAGGGCTCTGACTTGCACTGGTTTTCTGCAGCTTACCTCATCAGGCAGCAAGGAATGTATTGAATAACTTTGTTAAATCAAGCCTTTGTGGCAGTCCTTAGAGATAAATCTTTAACCTGATGTTCTCCCTGTTTAACTCATTATGCTAACCCTCAGATGTGTAGGGGCTTTTCCAGGTAAGTGTATTTCAAGTCCCTGGAATATCTTGCTCCTGCTTTCAACACATTTTTGGGAAATGTATAAGATGTGTAAGCAAGCAGGTGGCTTAGCACTACCAGAAGCTTTATCAAGTTGAGATGGGGACGACTAAAAGTAGGCAGAAAAATAAAGAGGGTTGTTTTGGCAAATCTTGTGAGGGGGAAGCAGAACGGAGTCTGGCTTGTTTCCATTTAGAATTCAAGTTAGTCTGGTGGTTTGGGTTATATTTTTTCTCCTTCTAATTTTAATGTCAAGAGATTGGTCAGTTTCTATTAAAATTAACAAATTTACATTGATACCAGCGGAAGAGAGGAGGGCTCAAGAGAACACGCAGAGCAGAACTAAATGTCCTTTTTAAGGCTAACAAGGACAGGCATAGCAAATAAAGACCGTGGAGACAGGTATACATCAGTCAAACATATAAGTCTTCATAGTCCTGTTTATCACAGTGGTCAATATCAAATGCTTGTGAAGAGGACTGAAAAGCTGTGTCACAGACACACTAACTTGCCCTCAGAAAGTCTCTTTTCTCTGTTCTTTGCTTTCTGGTTGTATGCTGCTTTCAGTATCTGATGAGAAATACCTACTGTTACATTTTTGACATTCACATGTCAAATTTTCTTGATTAGAATAAAGTGTATAGGCTTGTAGCGTTTGTTGAAATTCAGTTTTGTTGAAATCCAGTTTGCAATTATTTAAGGAAGACACTCAAATATCAAATATCTTAGAAGGAATCTGATTTTTTGCAAACATGGGACAAAAATGTTTCTTTTTTTCTTTTGTCCTTTTCAATACTGTAATGGGATCACTACACAGACTCAGACACTGGGATCAATTAAAAAAGGCAACATGAAAGAAGCTGAGAAGCCACGTGCAGAGGACAAATTCTGCTGCATTTCCAAGCTGAAGGTACAGAAATACTTCAGCAATTTTGTATGAACACCCAGCTATAATTGCTTGCACTGATAGTGGTTTGGTAGAAGTTACAATCTAAACTAAATGAATGAATAATCTCTGTTTCTTTCCTTATCCTTAATGGCTTACCCGAAGTCAAGCAAGTTTATAAGCAATCGTGTTACTTTTTATGTTCCTGGACTTTATGCTCTGGGATGCGTTAGAGGTATGGTTGGTTGCTCCTTTGAAGTTCCACCTCTGAATTTGTGTAATCCCCCTAGTCTGACATGTTTACTATTCCCTTTTAAACCTGTGAAATGAGCCTTAGCAATTGTGACATTGCAGTAAAAATTGGTTGATGCATCCTATTCAAGTTGTCAAGAAGCTCTATAAAAGGTTGTAAAATAGCATGTTTTTAACAGTAATTCAAAGCCCAAATACATTACTTACGCTTTTTAGCATTTGCAGCAGATGTATTTAAAAATACTATTGATTTTATTTAATAAATGCTTTTTATTAAGAATGCTAAACAGATTTGAATACTACTACATCTATTCGTATTGATTTTTTTACTCTCAATTGCCACTAGATTCTTTTAAGAAGGACACACTATTTACAAATTTTATTTGAAATTACTTATTCTGGGCTCATGACCTCTACTGAGGTGGGAGAGAAGATACTCAATCAAGTGATTTGATCAAAGGAAATGATAATAGTTCTACAAGTAATTTACCACTCAGATGTGCTAAGGGCGTGAAGCTCTTTGCACCCTGGTCTGGCTGCAGCCGTTATGCAGTCCTGCAGATGGCAATCTTGCAGCAGACACAGGCTGGGAGGGGTTGTGCCCATCTTGGCTGGGGAAATGGGGTTTTAAGGCTCCTGAAAACAGTCTCGGTCAATGGGAGCAGGTGAAGAACAAAATCTTTCTTCATTGTTTTTTGGTTTAGTGAAGCCATAACTCTTTGGACAAGGATAGACGATGGGATTTGAACTTGTATTTACACACAGTATGAGGGGATCAGGACTTTTCACTTGTTTTATCTGGAAGCACATCATTGATGGGAAAAATATCCATGGAATATTCCTAAATATATAATTTTGAATTCTTATGCATTCTCCTGTTTCCTTCCTAGGTGTTTCTGCTGGCACTATCACTTGCATTTATTGGTAAAACGATGTCTGGTGCTTACATGAACAGCATGTACACACAGATAGAGAAACAATTTAATATTCCGGCTTCCTTAGTGGGGATCATTAACGGAAGCTTTGAAATTGGTAATCACTCATTTTAATATTTTTTATTCTTTTAAAATACAGGATGTTGGCTGAGCATGTATTAGTGACTCTCATGTCCACAGCAATCTGTCAATTACTGTATGTGATAGTAGTGATCAACTGTATCCTACCATTGCATCTGGTACTTACTTATTTACTGTCTTGGAAACTAACAGGACAACTAAAATGGGGAAGTTTAGAATTAAAAGCTGGTTCAGCTAGTTTCTGTGCTATTGTACAACGTGATAGACTAACTAACAAAATGGAGCTAGTTTCTGAGCTTTATATTGAATCTTTCAGAACAAAACAGATTTTATAAACTTTGTTTGAATTTGTAGTCATATTTAGCATTTTACAGTGACCTCAAAGTTGGTTATAGTGGATTGTCTCTTTATTCAAACTCAATAATATTTCTAAATTTTGTACCTGTACAGCTGTAAAGGAAGTTTCCAGTTCTACTTTTATTGATCCTTACCTTAGTGAGTTACCTTACTCAGTGAGTTTTATTGCCCAGTGACAAGCTTATGCCTTGCTGTTGCCAAAAAAAGCCAAACAAAAGGCCTGATAGCTTCAAACCCTTCTATGTAGCGATCCTCAGAGGATGTGTATTATACCCTGGATCTTCGTTATCCCTGGATCAGCTGAGGAAATGGCCTGCACAGGCTCATATACATTGATGAGGAGGGGAGACAAGGCTCCTTTTCCTCCTTTCCCTGGTCTCCTGTATCTGCATGTGCAAGAAGAAGAAACTGCTGTCTGTACACCATCCTGCTGTCTGCAAAGTAGTTTGATGGGGCAGCTCAAGTTTATGGTAGAGAAGGAATACCCAGAATATATTTTTGCTTTTGATAAGGAGGAGGATACTATAAGAAATATGAAATTGCCAAGATTAATGAAGTGGTATATAAAAGGCTTAGTATTTTAAATAAATTATCCTCTCATATCCACTTTTCTGTAACAAGTTGTGGCATTCGTATCCCCAAGGATGTAAAATAACTGTGAATAATCATATTCATATTTGAAATGGTCAAGAGTTGGTGTATGTGGTAGACATAAGTAACTTATTAGGACTGTGCAAGTGTACTTCTTCAAGCCACTGGTTCAACACAGTCTATCTAACAGTCATACATAAAAAAGATGCTATCTTGTTTCAGAGCATGATGCTCATCACTCACAGATGTGGTTTTGTTCTTTTGACAAAAAGGTCACAAAATTCGTAGGTGTATGATTACTAAATTCTTATTTTTATGGGGCCTGATTCATAACATGAAGCTTGATTCTTAGTTGCATAGCAATAAATGAAGAGTAGAGAAAATCAGCTGATTCTGAAGTGAAAGTGGATGAGAAGAGAATGAAGATTTTTAGCACATTTGTATTTTTAAATGGTACTAGGTGCAAAAGTCTGTATTTTTTTATTCCTCTCAAACTTTTACTGAAATAAATATTAATTTATTATTCCTTTCTTCTCTGTATGTCCTCTTGTGCTTATTATTTTCAGCACAAAAATACTTGCATGTATTCTTCTGTATTTTCCCAGGCATTACAAAATAGAGTATCCTAGGAAAGTAACTTCCTAAATCAGCCATTACTCTGCAGCCCATTGCAGTGGGAAATTTCTTCTCTACATAGGCACAGTCAAAAATCTCTTTCACCGTGATCTCTTTTCCCTTCTGCCTTCTATTCGCACATTCTCTTCACGTGGTGTAATTCTCCCAGAAAAAGATCAGTGATGGGGGGAATCACTGCACCGTTTAGGCAGTTCCCTGCCTAGTTACAGTTTTGTACAAGACAGGAGAAGTACCAGATGTTGAGCTAACAAGGTATATTCAAATTTGTGTTGCACTTCATCTCTTTTAAAGGATGCCTTGGTTTGTAAATATGAACGAGGTTCTTTTTGCAGGCAACTTGCTGCTGATAGCATTTGTGAGTTACTTTGGAGCAAAGCTTCACAGACCCAGAATAATTGCTTTGGGCTGCACAGTTCTGTCATTTGGATGCCTTTTGATATCACTTCCTCATTTCCTCTTTGGAAGGTGAGTATTTTCCTTAGCTCACAGCAGCTTCTGTGAACCCTTACCTGCCTTAATCCATAACTTCTCCCCCTGAAATAGTATTGCTTATTGAGAGAGAGATATTTCTGAGCATGGCTAGGGTATGATAATTGTAGAGAAGCTTCTTTTCTTTTGTTTCTGAGATGACTTCAAAAGTCACTCATCACTTCCTGAGGAGAGTCACCCCTGTGCTGGGTGCATTGCCTTGCCTTCCTTCTTGTGCTATCTCTTGTATGGACTCTCTGAAGAAACTGTGTGACTGTGATACTGTCCCATTGCTCTACTAGCTCTTATCTGCTTTGATGGGCAATACAAGATGATGTTCAAAGACGTCTTTGGTCTGGAGCCTGAATGACAGATCATACCCAATCACTGCGTTGGCAAGACCTTTATGGATCATAATGATTTTTTAACCGCTTTTTCACTATTTTTTGCTTGTCATAACAAAATAATGATTTAAGCTTGTCTATAGTTTAAACACTGACATATCTTTTGAGAAAAAAAGATTATCTTATCTTGTTGTACCCAATGTGGTATGGCTCTGACAGCCTTAGTGGCACCATCTGCTTGGGGTGTAAATTGGATTAGAATATAAAAAGAGTAGGAGACAAGATGATATGAGGGATTTCATTAGGGGGCTTCATCAGCTTCTCCTGAAGCATCTGTTACAATATGATGTTAGAGGGTAGATAACAGTATGGCCAAAACACTGGGTTGGTTCCCTGCTACAGTTGCTGTGTTCCTAGCCTGGTTTGTTACTGTGGCTCAGTTAACTTTTGATGGGGAGTTCCTTTGTCCTATAGCATACACACTCTTCTTATAGGTAGCTTCATTACTGAAGTACAAATTTATGAGGCGGTTCTGATATATTTCTTCTTAACCTATACATGCTTTCCTTTCATTCAAATAGGTATCGTATTGAAAGCAGTATTTCACCGCATGAGAATTTTTCGGTCATGCCTCTCTGCCTTGTTAATCAAAGCTTGTTCTCTTTAGCTACAGAGGAACCATCAACAGGTATGACTTTTCCTATGTCTTCTAATACTTTTTCTTCAGTTTTTACAGTGTTCAAGTAAATATTATTTTATTTTTATTAGTAATTATTCCAGGCTTCTGCTTTTGATCAGTACTTTTTGCAGGCATAAAAACTAAAGGTTGGGAAATTTCATTGCCGCCTTGTTTCTTTAGCCTGTGACTTCAGGGCTGTAGCTTTTTTCATGCAGTTTTCACAATATCAAAACAACTTGTTAAACATCCCTGTTAGTCCATGTTGGGGAAATATAACACCAGATTGTTCTCACTAATGTTCCTCTTTTTGACTTGAAATACTATGAGGAGGTGGGAAACATTTGGACAATGAGTAAAAGGCATGAGGATGTTTTTCGTTGTTCCACACAAGAAATAAAAGAATGAGAAATAGAGATAGAGAAAAAAAAATGGATCCCACTTCCTTTTAGAGAAGAGAGAAAAGAGTTTAATCTAGGGTGAGACTTGAAACATGTATGTGCACTAGCAATATGCATGTAAAGTAACTACTATGAAATCAAAAGGTTCAGAGGCATCTATTAAATGATCACACACAAAATTCTCACATTGACATTGGGATTAATGTCCTGAGTGTTGAGCTACCTCAAAGGGAAACATTTAGTCTGAACCGTCTCTTTAGGCTCCCGTGATAGTCGGTCAAAGGTGACTACCGAGCTTTTGCAGTGTGTCACTGGCTGTAAGAACATTCATGCTCTTTACTTTAGGGTGGGTCAGATCACCTCCTGGATGCAGCTACTGACTGTTGGAAAGTTAGGTGATTGGTGGATGGCAAAAGTTAGGTGAGATGAATCCCACAATTCATTGTTATATTTTGTGATGGTGTTGCATCAATGTGTGCTAAAGCTGAATCTCACTGTTGTAATATTGTATGTACACAGTGATGTTTGTACTGTAGTTTTCTGTGTTTCCATTTAGTAATGGACTTGGCTTCCAAGCTTTCCAAACTGCATGTCACTTCAGACATTAATTTCTCCATCTTCATAGTGAAAAGTGGAGAAAAGCTTATACTTAATAGCACTTGGTATTAATCTTTAACTTCAAGATTTCAGATACTGGGTTTTTTTTTTTCATTTTATAAATGCACAAATTAAGACATAGATAGGTAAAGCATTTTCTTCTAATTATATAGCCATTCGATGTACACACTAGAACCCATAGCTCCTGAAGTCTTTGACTATACTTGGGCAAGGTGATTGTTTCCCTATTAGTTTATGGGCAAACGAAACCATGATGTTCATACGTATGAGTCCATCTCCTGTGTGATGCAAAAACTGGTTTGAATTTGACCACATCTGTGTGTGGATTGCTTCACCCATATTTGCTGACAGCAATCTGACAATGATACAGGAGATCCAGATTTGATCTCTGAACACTAATGCTTTCATTTACAATGTCATCAGTTGCTACTAACAAAGATGTTTTTCATTTGTTACCAAATTGGCACTGGGAAGTCTCAGCATGACAAAGTGGGCCACAGAGAACAATGGAATCGGAAGCAGACTGTATGAGATGAAGAAATCCAAGATCAGGGAGAGAAAGAAAGCACTAAGCATCATAACAATTCCTGATATAACTGTCCTGATGTGGGACAAATACTACTGTGCTGCAGCACAGCATTCTTCTGCTGAGTTATGTTGGAGGACAGGTGTGAATAAATGAGAGCTTGATCCTCAGATAGAATCAGGAGGCTGGCCAGATATATTCTTATGGATCTTGATTTTGATAGAGAGTTTTATAAAGGTCGCAGTGAGTCAGAGACTTCCTCAGAGCAGTGCCCAGATGGGCAGATTGTGGGCTATGTTCCAGTGGGTGCCTGCTTAGGGAAATACTAACCTTCTGAGCTGCAGAGGTATGACGGAGGTACAAGACCTTTCTGTAATGTTTGGTGACGTGTGCCAATTATGGTAGACTTTGTATGTTATTTGCCAAATCAGAATTTGCGTTGTCCTCAAGATGTCCCAAATCTGAAATTCAATACCTGAACAGACAGCATCAGGACAGATGAAATTTCTGGCTGGGGAGGTCATTGATACACAAGGCAAAAATCTGTAGTGTTAGAACAGAGCTTTGAGGTAAGGGCTGGGGTTTCCAGGTGGTGAGGACTGTTGTACGGTTGAAGTTACTCGCAAACAACCAATAGTTTAGACACAGACAAATGTAGTCTCCATGTGCTTTTCTGGGGGCTTATGAACATTACTGAACCAGAAGCTAGCAGTCTGAATCAAGGCAAAGAAGCTGGAAAGCTGATAAATCTCATTCCATGCAAAGGTAAAACATCACCACATGTTCTGTGCTGGCATGGCTTTCTTACAAGCAAATGGTGGCACCTCACTGTGAAATCAGGAATTCTTCTGGTTTATTTCAATGTTCTTATAAAAAAATGACAATGTATGGGCTTTATGCAGCAATTACCTGAATCATTGCAAAAGATTCCTGAATTTCAGAGACATGCTCATACTGTTCTTGCTAGCCCACTCTTCGAGATTGTCCAGGTCTCTCTGTAAGATAGCTCTCCCTCCTGATAGTGCTCCCTCCTCCCACCTTACCACCTTACCACCTAGTTTGGTGTCAGCAACAACTTTGGTGAGGCCACTTTTAATCCCATTATCCGGACTATTTATGAAGATGATGAATAGCATGGGGATCAGTATTGGTCCCTGGGGGACCCCACTTGTGACCCACCAAAGTTTAAGCTCTTAGTCAATTCTTTGTCTTTGTGTCTAGAATTTAATTGATAGTTAGAATTAAAACATTAATTCTGGCTTCTTATTTTATTCACAGAATGTGAAAAAGAGCCTGGGTCCTTGCTGTGGATATTTGTGATGGTTGGAAACATAGTACGAGGAATGGGTGAAACTCCCATCATGCCTTTAGGCATCTCCTATTTGGAAGATTTTGCCAAAGCAGAGAATTCACCTTTCTACCTGGGTAAATCTGCACTATTGTGATAATGCCCCTCCCCCAAACAAACACACACATAAACAAAAGTGAAAGAGCGAGATCTTATGAATCCCTTCGGTCCAATAAAGGAAGGGAAAAGACAGACATTACTGCCTTATCAAAATAATAATGCTATAGAACTTGTAATTTAGCTAAAGATAAACTTTTTGAAATGAGGCCATTTTTAGGTGCAAATGTTTGTTTAGTAGAGCTGTCCTAAACATATACAACAATTCCAAGAAAATATGTCCGTGTTCTAATTTTGCGTGTTTTCTCCTTTTCATACTTTAGGATGTCTACATACAGCAACTGTAATTGGCCCCTTCCTTGGTTTCTTGTTGGCATCGTTCTGTGCAGAAGTGTTTGTTGATCTGGGATCAGTAGATGCAGGTAACGGATGAATATATAAAATCTTACATATAGATCAGTAGGCATGATGATGTATTTATCAGCACTAAAAGATGTTTCTTTGCTAATTTGAGGTGTCTTAATTTTATCCAAGTTTGCTGGTGTTTCTTTTAGAATGGAAAATCTGTGTATAATTCAATTCTATAAAAGGCCTGAATTCACACATGCACAAATGAATCTGCATGTGAATTATTTGATGAACAATTGTGTCATCTGGCTTAACATAGAAAAGCACTAGAATTAATTTAATACAAAACACTGAAATTTGCCAGAAAATTAGCAGCATTAGAAAAGAAGACTGGAGACTATTCTCTTTCATCAGCCTCATTTTAAGAATCCTTAAAATGCTTTTAATATATCACATGTCAGAGATGACTAGGAAAATACAGAATGACAGCAATGAATATTTCTGAATTAATATAAGATGTTTGGTATTTTTTTTTGTTTTTGTTTTTATAGAGGACATAACTATAACAGCTACTGATGCCCGCTGGGTTGGAGCATGGTGGCTGGGCATTTTGATTTGTGCATCACTGAACCTTCTTGCAGGAATACCTTTTTGGTTTTTGCCCAAGTCACTTGTGAAGGAAGGAGAAACCAATCAACCTCAGGAGACAAGTAAAAAAAGAGTAGTACTATTGCAAGAAACTGATAAAAATGAAGCCAAACAGACCATGTATGAAATTGCTAAAGGCAAGTTATATTGTATTTTATTTCCTTCTTAGTTTAGTCCTTAAGATGTGAACTATGTCTGTGTATTTTTGTAAGTAAAGATGGGTCCAAGTTATGAAATGCATACTCTGTTTTTCATCTCTATGTAGTACAAAGGATTTGTGCAGAGATTTAGAATGGCTCCTTGCAGGGGGAAGAAGCTAATTTCATAGTTCCAGGATCTGTATTCACTCCTTTCTCCTTCCTGCATTTCAAGCATATGTAGGTCTGCATCTTTTCTTTCTGTTAGAGGATTAATGCACTGAAATCTGGCTCAGAACATTACACCTCAGTGAGCTGTGGACAAATTGCAGATATTAATTGCTTGTACCCCACATTCACTGGGCAGAAAAGGAGCACAAGTCTTGTGCATTTCTTGTGCAAGTCCAAATTAAAGCCATAAAAGGGAATTGACAGGTGCTTAAGTTTCTTATAAACACTTAATGACCATTAAACAAGGATCTATCTGACTTACCTTTATTCATGTTACTGTTAGCAACATTCACATCTGTGGTCTTTCAGATCTATATGTCTGTAGGAAGCTATTTTTTTTCCTTCAATTTTTTGTGCTAGTTGGAAACATAAGTGAATAAAATGTGTCAAAGGCTATGATCTTCAGAGTAGTCTCATGATTCTGTATACCAAGCTCAGGACCCCCTGACAGGTTCTCCATTTTCAGAAGGTAAGTGCCAGTAAGATACTTGCCTACCTCTGAGAGATAGGTATACCCTTCCCAACTGGTGCTTACTTTCAATGAAGCACAGTCATTGTTTCACAGATGCTTATGTTTTTCTGCAGAGTTTCTTGACAATAGCTCATCACATTAATAGAGAACGTCAGACAAAGAGGAACTGTGGGGTTTTTTTATGGTTCAGATCCTGACTTAATAGGCGTTACACAGAGAAAAGACCTGTGTAAATTAGTTTATCAGATGCCTGCTTGGCTAAAGAATGGCAGATCCAGACTTTGAGTGAATCCAGACTTTGCTGTGAATAATTGTGGTCACTTCCCTCTTTGGGCCTCTTGTGCCCCATCACTGACAGTAGAAATAACCAAAATCAGCGATCAGGTCTCTGGGGGGCAGGTTGTCACAGCTATATAGCATGGGACCAGAGAAAAAGGAGTGGGAATGGTGGGAGAGTAGCTGCTGCTGCAAACCTGCAGGTGAAAAGTTCAGCTACTGTTTCAGGAAACTTTTATGATAAGATTATTGCTGTGATTTTTTTTAAAGCAGCCGTAGGCATTATTGTGCGTGTGTGTGTGTGTGGTTACCTTTCTGTAGAAGAGACATGTTGGGGTAGCCTGGGCTAAGCAAATAATCTTTGGACTGTGGTGCCTGGCAAAGCAAAAGCATTAGCCTGATGGAGTTAAGGACCATTTCTGTTTCCCTCTTCCCCCCTCAGCCACACTGAGCAATTGGTGATTCATTTCATAAAACATCGCACTAACTTGTCACATTGTTTCATTCCAGATTTCATCCCATTCCTCAAGGCTCTGTTTCGCAACCCAGTTTATATGTTATTTATATGCATAACTGTGTTACAGTTCAGCGCTTTCAATGGCATGGTATCCTTCATGCCCAAATATTTGGAACAGCAGTTTGGAAAATCTGCATCGGATGCCATCTTTTTAATTGGTACATTTGCATTTCGCTTTGCTGTATTCTACAAAGTCATGATGTCTCTATGCAAGTTTCTCTATTTATCTGTACATGTATACATATACATACTAAGGTTGAATGCTTCTGCAAATGACAGATTTCATATTACATGGAATATTCATGCATTTTCTGCTAAGCATCTCATGATTTTCTGTGCGGAATTTAATAATATACTTCCCATCTTTTGAAGTGGCCTAGAAAGTTCAGCTGATGTAAAACTTGCACCACTGATCTCAAAAATGATATGCTAATTTGCATCAAGAGAGCGTGGCTCAAATTATCTTGATTAAAAATATATTACCTGATTAAAAAGTATACTATAGACGGTAGATTTCATGTTCATGAAAATGACCTCGCTAGAATTCTTAAGACATAAATGGGTTCAACCTATGCACAGCTAAAGTTGCCAGTGACCTTTGACACTTTCCATCATCTCTGCTCCTCACCTATTGGCCTTAGGCCTTCTGAAAGCCTCTTTCATATGCAGAGCTTCATGCATAGCTGTTTTTCTTTGTCTCTTCTTTATCAGCTTTTTTTTTTATGAGCGAGGACAAGGTGTCATGCATTGGGAAATGGTAATGTTGAGTAGTTGTAGCACAAAGCAAATATCCTGAAACTGTAGGAGCTTTTCTATGGCTCCACTTTTTCATGTCTTAAATTCTCAGTTCCCTTTTTTAACTGCAATGACTTAATTAGACTAGAATTTTTCTAATCATTATAGAAGAAACATCTTAAAATACATCCAGCTAAATTTCTGTTCCTTAACTCAGTGCTCAGCTTTCATAGTAGCTGCACTACTTTTCTTTAAAACCTGCCGCACAGAATGTCCCAGCACTCATGAGTATTTCAGTTGCCCTTTTTTACCAGTGTTTTGAAGCTGTGCATCCAAAGGCATATAACTATCATACGTCTTGCATTGACATTGCATTGCCAGGCTGCTTTTCCGACAGCTGCTTCCTAAATGTCTTTCTGTCAATTTTTGCTTCATTAAAGTATCAGACAGCAAAGAAGCGTGAGAGTACGTTCAGTAATCTCATATCAAAACTGATACGTGATGCTAAGTTTGCACCAAGATGTGCTCCACTACCTTATCTTCCTGTTGGGTTTCTCTCCCAGGTAGGGAGGCTCTATTGAAACCTTGCCTCTTTTTTGTTGTTTTTTGAGGGGGGAAAAGTTTGTTTGTTTGTTTTAATTTTTTTTTGGTGGAATTTGATTGCAACTCTAGATAGCAATTTTCCAATGAATCATTTCAGTCTCACCCTCTAGCTCGCTCTCCAAGCAGTTCCCAACTGCTGTTGACTTTGGCAGATGTTTTGGGTGGGCAAGGGAACTACTAGAGACCCATTTCTGACTGTAGTTAAATTATTCAGTCACAGGCACTATATGAATCTTTGCCAAACAGTCTTCCGAGTAGCTTTGATGATCTCTTTCTTTATTTTAACATGGAAGTTTCACTTGTTTGAATAGGTGTTTACAACTTACCAGTTATATGCGTTGGGTATTTTTTTGGAGGCTTATTCATGAAGAAATTCAAGATAAATATCTATCAGGCTGCGAACATAGCATTTTGGGTATCTTTACTGGAATACCTTCTCTACTTTGCTGCCTATTGGACTATCTGTGATACTTCACCAGTTGCTGGCCTAACAGTTTCCTATGAAGGGTATGTTCCTTAAGACACAAGAGGACTTAAGACACTGGAATGATTTTTCTTGCCAAGAATCAGCCAGGGACTCCACAGTTTTGAAACATTCCAGTTTCATGATCTAAATTCCAGGGATTTTAACTTGCATGAGACAATAGGTCTATCTTCATTATCCCTGTTTTAAACTACAGAGTGTATTAAAAAGTATATCCACATCAAGACTCATGCAATTGCATGTCCATATTAATTCTTTAACTAATATTAAGTATACATTCAAGTCATGTAACTGCAGGTAAAAATAAGAATATGTTGATCAAATTAGGCATACATGAATATACTTTTAGAGGTACAAAGCGACAAACCCCTTTCTTTATCTTATACTTGCACTGGAATTTGACTGCTATCGAGTTATCAGAGGATCTTTTATCTGCAGTTTCTTGATTTGAAGGCTACCATTAATCACTGGGAGGGTTTGTGTGTCTGTAAAATGCACGTGTAGGTATATGTAATGCTTATAGAAAGTCAAGAGCATACAAGGCATAGATGAGGAAAATGCTGCAGGGTATGTATACCTACCTCTATATTCACAATATTAATGTAATGTAATAGAATACAATATCATATCATACCATATAACATCCTATAGAAAGATAGAAAGGTATGACTCCAGGATAGGAGCATGTAGGATCCCATCCTGGATCAACACTTGAGCTAGAATAGAATCTTAATAATTAAAAAGGGTTGCTGTAGGTATTTCATTACTGAAATTTTTATTCATCTGCTAAATGTATTTCAGAATAGAGCAAGTTTCATATGCAGAAAATACTCTTCTTGCTGACTGCAACAGGGATTGTGATTGCCCAGTTAAAATATGGGACCCTGTTTGTGGGAACAATGGAATCACGTATGTGTCACCTTGTCTTGCTGGCTGTAAAACCTCAAGAGGAACTGGAAAAAGTGTGGTAAAGCATATACTTTACTGTGCTATAAATATGAAATATAGTAGGTGAGAAATATTCATATCAATATAGGGTGTACAATTAATTGGATATATCAGGTGATACATAGAGATGGACAAATTTATACAGTGGCAACAGAAATTCCAAACTGAATACGAAAACCAGTTTAAGTTTAAATTAAAGAATATAATGAAGAACGTTCCTTTGCTTCTAATAATTGACAGAATCTTAAATGTTCAAAATGGAATGAGAAATGATTCTCAAGGTATTGCGAGTTGTAAACCTGAGTGAAAAAGAATATTTCAGCCAAAATGAAATTCTATAGCATGGATTTAATACTCTTTTTTTTACCACATGGGTTTAAACAAGTAACCAGGTATTAATGAACTTTTATTTTCTTAATTAATAGTGCATTTTCCATTTAAAAAAACTTCTAATTAGAGTGAAAGCAAACAAAAATAATGAGTTCAATAAAAACCCAAATCATACAGAATTTAGAAAGCCTCTTTACTTTCGAAATATTTTAGAGGACTATTAGATGAGAGTAAGGGCCAGAGGCTGATGCCCTTTCTCACATTGGCTGATATTTGAAAGCCCTTATTCTGGCAATAGTCTCAGTGATTTCAGTAGAAGCAAGTGTTTGAGTGAGAATATTGCAACCCAGCCTCAATCAAACCTCTCTGCTTTCTTCTCTTTGGGCATATGAAGGACAACAAACTAGTTTATGAAAGAGAGGTCCAGATCTATTGGCACTGGAAGGCTCATATCATCGGGCTATNTCGATGATCTTTAAGGTCCCTTCCAACCTGAACCATTCTGTGTTTCTATGATTCTATCAACTGTGTCCTAAATTAATGTGGGACAGTTGAGTCAGTGCATTGAGATATTGAGAGCTGTGTGAGACCCATCTGTTTATCAACATGTTGTTGATTAAGGCACAACTGTCTTGCACTTTGCACTGGCCTTAGTCCAAGTGGATGATAATGGGACAATAGTTCTTCCTGTTGTAATTTGGCAGTCTTACTTAAGGAACTTCAGTAAATGTCACCTAAAGAGCATATTGAACTCTTTCAACCAGTGCTCTAATTAGAATGGTTTGGGCCTAATGTGATGATGAGTTTGATTTACAAAAAAACAGAGGTAAACATTTCTTCCTAATGTTACCTTTACTGATTGGTGTACAATGTAATTATCATACAGGTCTCTAAAGCCTGAAGAAAAGTCATTTGGAGTGGGTATCCATGGACTAGCTTCAAGAGTATTTGGTAAGAAAAGCTATAATACACTTCAGAAGATCTCATTTAGAGTCAGACAAGGATCACATCAGGGCTATGGGCATGGCGCAGGAGTGCACTTCTATGGAGTGCCTTTCATCAGGAAGAATTTGGGTTCTTTTACAGATCTAGGCAGCATGTCAAATTAGAACAGCTTTCCATTTAGGCTATTATAGGTAAAATGCTGACTACATCTGCTGTTCATTGGAAAGCCATTTTACAGCCTGTCACTCATGTTATATGTTTATCAAACATAATACTCGCTCTCACTGGTGAGAGAAATTGTTGAGTTTCGAATCGGAGTCACAGTCCATATTGTAGCATGCATATATTGTGAAACAGGCAACGGGAAAGAAAATCTTTGGTTGAGGGTAAGTGGATAAGGAGGAAGAGAGAACATAAGAAATACAGAGAACACGGTTCATGCTGCAGGAGGACAGGACAGATTGAGTAGGTGAGAAACCGCATAGGTTCTACAGTGTATTTGCTAATCAGAAACAAAACACTTCACAAAAATGTTGCTAATATCCTTTTTAGCTGGAATTCCATCTCCCATTTATTTTGGAGCTTTGATAGATACCACTTGCTTGAAGTGGGGTACTGTGACTTGTGGTGGAGAAGGAGCATGTAGGATGTATGACATTGTCACATACAGGTATATTTTCCACTTTATTTTAATTTCTCCATCTTACTGTATTATTACATGGATAGAGATATAATTGTACACTCTTCATCTTTTCCTAGTAGACAAAAGACTCCCACGTTAGGGATTTGATGCAACACTTTTCTTTGGCACTGACTTTATTTTTCGAGTGCAACCTTTGCCACAGATGTTGGACCACCCTTTGAACAGAAAAGTTCTGGTGCCATAATTACATTCACTGATAACCTTTCATGAGAACAGACCTTAAAACACTGAATTCTGATAAAAAAATTTAAAAGCAGTAAGCTGTTGTGGAGAGAAATGTCAGATGTTTAATGACTGAAATAGTACTTGAATCAATATATAGGAGAAATTTATAGAGAGGATATAGTTGCCCAAGGTGGAAATTGGCCCAATATGCCACACTTCATGCTTTCATGGTCCTTCAAGGAACACTGTAGGAATTTTCAGTAAAGTCTTGTCGGACTAATGGCATCAGGCTTATTCCTTCTAATACTGTGTTGAGGTTGATTTAGAAGAAGAATACTAACTCATGAATACCCAGAAGTCTTACTCAGGTGGTCTGAGCTGCCCTTTCCAGGGTTCTCTCTTTCCCCTGTGGAGAAAGCCATAAGGGTACCAGGTGGCTAAATTCACTTGCCTGAAGTTGTGTAATGTAAATAGAAATTTTGCTGGCACTGACAAATTCTCCATTCTCATATTGATTTATCTTACGTGAGATTCAAAAGGATCAGGGCACAACTTTTAGAGCAGCTGGGCAATTGTCACAAAGCAGTATATACTGACTAATTATGGTATTTTTTCATGAGTGATACATTTAATGAATCTCATCTTTTATTTCAGGTGGCTCTATCTTGGCCTGCCAGCAATATTGCGTGGAGTGTCCTATATCCCAAGTGCACTAATTCTCCTTATTTTAAAGAAGAAAGTTAAATCTGAAAGCCAAGTCTTATTAAATGCACCAGTAGAAATGCAGGATAAAGTGCAAGAAGAATTGAAATAGCATTTCAAAGCAGGACATATTGTGGAAAAACCTTACAGTGTAAATTTTGGGTATATCTTTGTGAAAGATTGAATACTTTAACTAGTGAACAGTTGGACAGAGGAAAATAGAATTACACATATTACACATTACACACACAGTTTTCTAATTATATTATAAAACTATCAGTTCATAAACAGAAGTTACAGTAAAAATGTGTTTGATGCAAAAGAACAAGGAGTAGAAATAAGAAGACATACGAAATGCTAGGTTCATAGCAAAGGTCTATGAAGCAGAAACATATGTTTTCCATTCTGATTTCACTGTAGATAGTAAGAGTTTTGCAAATTACTCCAGTGATGGCAGATTTCATCCTGGAATTCTGCAATGCCTTCTGCCAGAGCCCCTCTCGTTGACTGTGGACAGGATCGGTAGCTTCTTTGGGCCTGGCTTTTCCATAAATTTATTTAATTATGCTGTTAGTCCTTTCAGGCAGGTACTGTTTGTTATTCTGCGTAGTGTAGCTGGTCAATATATTGGGAACCTGGTTTATGACATGGCCTGGGTGCTGTGTTAATAATAACAAACAAAAAAGGATAAAAATATTTTTAAAAAAACTAGGGTTATGGCGACCTTTTAATGTTTACAGAGAACATGGAAAAGTTATCAGGATTTGTTACTTCAGTTGCATTTACTCTAGAGGGGAATAACTCATACATTAAGCATGATAGAATGATACTTGTGAGTATTTTGCCCATCATATTGCTGTCTGCTAAATTCTGTACCTTCTCATGTCTTGTCAAATTATTTTTTGAATGGTACATAACCATAGTCATACGTGTGTTCTTGGTCTTTGTCCAATTTTTATTTCTCTCAGATGTGATGGTACAATGAAAGTAGTATCCATTTGGGGTTCATTAACAGTGAGCTGTTGCCCTAGGATGTCTTAAATGTCTTGGAAAAAGACCCTGAATGTCTCAGGAAAAAAAATACAGAAAACCCTATCGATGAAGGTATATGTCACTCTAGGTGTATCTTTGGTTGAATATAGCACATCCATGTTTAGATTCTAGATTGAACTGCCTCATATTTAGGTCTATCTGCAGGTGGCCATGCAATAACTTCTCAAGCCCTTTTATTACAGCTGTTGGAAATTAAAAAAAAAAAAACCCTCATCATTATCATTATTCCCTACTGCATAAGGCATGGACGGAGCTTCTGGAACTTTACCATAGACCAATGCTCCAGCACTTGCAAGTATTTCCTACCCATTGAATCTATATGACACAGATTCACTCCCATTTTATCCATCTCGGACCTTCTGCAGCCACAGAAAAATGGGAAGGATTTATTCCAAAAGTAGTTAAGTTAGTGAAGTTATATTCTGTTTTACTTTAAGGTGTCTTATTAACACCATACGTGTATGTGCCTGGAATTTCTTCCTGTCCTTGTGGAATAAATGACAAAAGATCAATTTCTTCCCACAGAGCAGGAAATCAGCTCTAGAATTTAGTTTCTTCAAGTACAGGAGGTTTTCTCAATCCTTTGGAAAAGATATGTCACAGCTCCTTCCTCCCTTTGCATGAGAGGATAGAGCTGAACAGGTATAATATGAGGAAGGGGAACAGAATAAAAAGCAAGCGTGGTGCAGCCTGTGACAGAGCAGAGCAGAAAGTGCAGCTCTTTATTAGCCACGGGTCTTCCAGAAGCTTCGTGCACACTTGAAGCACAGCTGATTTTCAGCATTGTTCTTGCTGCCATGGGGCACCTAATGAAAGCCATCATTCTTCCTTGTGGATATTATATTCATCCAAAGCTAGAGTTAAAAGTCTTTTGCAGGCATTTAGTCAGAGTTTAGTGCCAAGGTAACCTGGGAAACATGAAAAGTTACAGTGCACCGAAGTTTCACAGCTGTAGGAAACAAAAGGGCTTTGTTAGGTAGGCAAATCCGTGCTATTTAAATGGACCACTGCCAAAGAGTCAGGCCTAGTTAACTCACTGTCTTTTGAAAGCAGATAGGAAAGTTTCCAAGTTTTAAATTTAGCATTTTAGTGGATACATTAACTCTCTTTTTAGTTGTTCCAGTTCATCTGCTCGAGAATGTAGCAGTGAAACAGGCTACCTTCACCAGATGCTTTGAAGTCATTAGCCTTCCACTCGGTCTGTTTGTCAACTTGGTGCTGGCTGCAGAGCTGGCTGGGTGATGGCACAGCAGAGAGACTTCTTGGCATAAGCCTATGGTAGGAACGTTACTTCCACAGAGGAAAACCAGGAAATGGAAGTACAGGTCATTCCAAAGTAGTTGTCATAAAACCTTTATTATATGCCGCGTCTGGTACAACAGACATTCCAAGGATTAGGTCAGGAGGTTAGACAAATATTCTTTAGAGCTATTCCTTCAAATGTAAAGCCAAACTTTAGACTTGATCCTTCCAAGTTTTGAGCATGTGGACTTTCATTCAGCAAAGCATTTAAGCATGTGCTTAACTCAAAAATAAGTGGCCTTATTGATGCTTGTTTAAGTAGGTGGCATCAGACTTTTCAAGGCTGAGCCCAGACTGCCACTGTTGTGACACTTTTTTGGACAGAGGGTGCTTGCTGTGGGTTACAGTAGGCACTCAGATGATATTCACTGTGCTTGAAAGTTTGGGCTTATCCTGGTCTGATGTTTCAAGCCCCAAAACTTGCATCAGCCCTGTGGGTAACACAAGCCACAAACGGGCATAATGCCAATAGAAGTAACAGTAGGTGCAAAGTTTTTTTACAAAATTGGAGCATATGAATATTGAAGTTGATAAAGTCCAATATCAAATTAATAAAAATGGATGGTAGGTTTATTTTCTGAGTGGCTCGCAGCAGAGCAGATGGTTTTAACAGTAAAATCAACCACATTTCTTTGTCACTGAAGTTATAAATCAGTAAAGGGTGTCCATGAGTCAAATCTTATTCCTTAAAGCTACCAAGTGGAAGGCTAGGTCTTGGTGCCTGGATATGGAGACTGCCAGACACTGAGAAACAAATGCTTGATGCTTTTCTGGCAACATGAGCGGTGCAACCATCTTGGAGATATCTTAAAGGCAATGGTACACAGACTGTGCACACATATCTTTATCTAGCATTTTGTACTCAATGCCTTTTGTAATCCTGACGTTCCACTGGGGGTTTTTTGATCATGACCAGGTGGTGAGCTACCATTTACAAAGAAATAACAACAAAGTCTTCAGTATGTTACTGAAAAAGGACAATATGTTGTAAAAAGCACATCTCTCTGTATATGTAGGCTATGGGTTTTTTTTCATTTACATTATTTTCTCTGTATCAACTTTTAATTTTATCAGCTACTTTATTGCAAAGTCTCTCCAAGTATTTTACAGGTCAGCATTAACAGTTTTATATGTATCCTAAATAATTCTGTGTCTGGTATGAACTTCATTTTCTCCCTGTCGCGTCTAACTTTTAAGAATTGAAACCTATTCTTGATGCACAATTAAAATTTTTTATTATGCATATTGTTCAAGCTATGATTTTTATATTTTTTTTGAGAGGAAATTACTCATTTAAGAGGAATAAATGTTACCTGGCAAGTTGATTTTAATTAGTGGGCATAAGGGAGGTGTGGTGACCAAAACCGCATCATTACACAAGAACTTGGCTGTGAGGACATGACTGATTTATGATCTGAATGCTGGCCTTGTGTTTGCCAATGCAGGTGGCCATGCAATAACTTCTCAAGTCCTTTTATTACAGCTGTTGGAGAAAACACCGTTCTGATTATTATATGTTACTAACATATTATGTTAACATAACTAGCTTCTGACTACACATTGCAATTTTGGACAAGTATTATTAACAAGTCAAGTTTACTTTCTTTTTCAGTCATTGCAATTACAGTGAAGAGTAGACCGTTTCTGTTTTCTTTCTCTCTGAAGTTGAGTTTTAGTAGACAACTCCTCCCTACAGACTCTTCTCATCTGAGCAAGCCTCAGATTCCTAGGAGCTAATTCAACTTGTGCATGTGGAGAGAGGAAGACCTGAGCATACCTGGGATGGGCTTTGGCATGCAAAAAAGCCAAATCACTTTTTAGTTATTTAAGTCTGGTCATTTGATAGAAACTGGATATATCCAGCAACAAGTTCTTGGCTACTGCTGCTTTTTTTTTTTTTTCAGAATTGTTCTTAGTCTTTTCCTTTCATAATAAGGCATGAAGTGTTCCCAGTTATGCTGGTTGGGATTTGAACTTTCATTGTTTGGGACTTTCTCTGAGAACGTGGAAAATTACCAGGTAATTGCCCCTCTCTTGCTTTGTTCAGGGAGTCAAAGGCATAGTTTACTTGAATCACAGAACAACAGGACAAAAAGTAGTAGATCCCTTTAGAAAGTGAAATCTCAGGTTCTAACATTCCTTCAACAAGAGATGATTTGGTAGCTCCATGCCAGAAGCGTGACTTATGCCTGTTAATTTCCAACAGAGGTGCTTCACACCATTTGTGAAGGGCAGACATGTGTGTGACCATAGGTGCCAGCTTACTGGATCCTTAGAGCCTGGGCAGTGTGAGAGGAAGGTCCTCACTTGGAGGGCAGAAAGTTTGCTACAGGTGGGAAACGCTGGTGTAAAAGAAAAAGTTCATTACAAAGATTTTTGCCTTTTAAAAGGCCTTGACCCCCCTGTGTTTGTGTAAAGGCTGCCTAGCTTTATAATGTTATCATTTAAATGGCTCCAAAACAGGCTTTGGAAAAACCAGACTTCTCATTTGAGGTTAATGGAACACCAAGTGGCCCAGTTCATGCTGTACCTTTGCTGTCACTATTGTTCCCAGGCAGCTCTCTGGAAGGCCAGAGTGCAGGCAACTGTATGCTGTCTGGCACACCATGACTTTTCTTTCTTCTGGAAACCAATCTCAAGAAAACTTTCTGGTATAAAGACAGAATCATATATAAAACAAGCTTAAGTTTCTGCAGAATTTTTCAGAATTTAAAAAAATTTCCAACAGGGCATGAGCCCTGCTTTAATTTTCTTTATTTTCCCCCATAGGTTCCTACTTTATACTGCATTTTAAGTCGGAACGTTCCTCCTGATGAATCTGAATAATAGGATACCAGCATTTGCAACATTGCTGCTGCTGCTTCCTGACTGATTTCAACTTATGACCAGGAGCTTGCAGGAATATTCCTATCAAAGGTATATATATATGCGTGCATACAAACACATAGACAGACAGCTTGTATTGCTTATGCACTCATTTATTTTCCAGGCATTACAATTTAACAGACAAAGTTTACCAAGGGACTTCTCTTTACATTTTAATTCTTTTTACATAGGAGTCTGGCTTCTGAAATCCTGTCCTGAGTGCTGGAGAAGTTATTTCTAAATTCAAATATACCAAATGCAAAACTATTCATTGCTTCCAACTTTCTCTGTTAATTTATCTTGCTATGTTGTCCCGTTAGACCGGCCTGAGCAACAGAGGTTGCGTATGGTTATGAACTTGCCTCACAATCAGTTTTTCAGTTTTTTCCTGTGTAAATTAGTAAAGGCCATTGTACAAAGAGAAGAGCTTAGATTTATCCAAATCTTATTTCTGTATGAACATTGTGAACTTGCTACTATGCCACTCCATGGCAGCAGCCAGTGATATTCACTTAAGTCATAATTCTTTTTTAACAATATCTGGAGAGATGAAGAGTGTAGTAGGCGTGGGAGAGCTGTTTTGCTTCAGTACTATGTGCCGGTAAATCCCCCAAAAATCTGTATCACACAGAAAGCCCTTATATATTTAGGTGGCTTTAATAGCAAGGGTGATCTGTTGCGATCATTCAGTGTAGCTGGTATAATTGGTGCCCCCTCGAACTTCTCTGATATGAGTCTTTTCACAGTCTATGTAATACCAAGTAAAGAGGAGTCTGTACTGGGCTGCAGTTCAGTCTTCCGGATGTGAAGATGATTAATAGGGAGTTACACTGCAAAATTCAAAGGCCTGAGCACCCCAAACTGACAGCTGAGCTCTCAACGCTCATTTGTGTGTTCATTGTCATAAACTCACTAAACAATATCTTCTTTAAATAAAGTGACATGAAGGGAGAGCACCAAGGTTAGTCTGCATGTGCCTTTAGTTTAAAGAATGAAATAGGAAGGAGAAGAGGTACCAAGAGGGTCTGTTTAGCCCATGTTTGCATGGAAAGAGATCCAGACAACTCCTGGTAGCACAGCCATCCTTACTCAATGTTGATGTACTCAAGGGTGACAGACAGAAGATAGGAGTTGCTGTGGGAACCAGAACTTAGGCTGCCAGGCAACAGCCAAGGGTTAATACCTGCACATAACATTTAGCAAGTGCAATGTGTGCTGGAATAACCCCGTAATCCAGACAACTCTATGGAAAGAAGTGGTGCATCCGCCTAGACTATCGTGTAAATTGTAATAATATGCTTGGCAACCTTTTTCTTGTTGCTTTTGATTTCGTAATCTAGTACATACCTCTGTCCCTCACTAGAGGCTTTGCCCGATGCCAGTGTGTCCTGCAGGGAAAAGACTTGGCCTTGTCCCCCTCGGATTTGCAGCACCAGGAGGATCTTCTGTTGCTCCAGTGCGACCTGGTCTTTGCTTGAGAAGGAAAACTACTTCCCAAGAGTTTGGGGTTGGCAGGTAACTCTCTGTGATCAAAGAGTGTTGGCTGTGGTAAGTAGAAAGGGAAGGCAATGAACAGAGGGTGCTGTGACTGATGTCCTCGGCATTGCCAGCGTGGCAGGGAGAAGAGCACCTGGTGCACCTGGCTTGGGTGTAACAACTGCACCGCAAGCTGCAAGTGGGAAGCCCCGGGCTATCGAAGGGGATTGAAAGTACTGCCTCGTTCTAAAGTACTCATGCTGGAGACCGTAGGTAGTGACATAATGAACAGATGGGAACAATTTAGGTCTCTAATTCTAGTCCTGATTGTGTTAGTTGAGTGCTTCTGAGTATAAAATCGAGTACAGTGAACAAATTACATGCTCTACCACTAATAAAAGTTATTTCTTGGCACATACATATTGTTTGTCAAGTCTAATTTTAAAATATAGATGACATGATTTCTATTAATTCTTTGGAGATTGTTTTAAACTGTGTTAATTTTAATGACTTGGAACTTTTCCCAGTATGTCACAGACACCCTGTTGTGTTCATTTTTTCTTTTAGTATTGAGTTTCTCATCCAATTTAATACTCATTTTTTCTCTTTGATGTTGTTGCATTCTTCAGATATTTACTTGCATCAAGTTCCCTAAAGTAAGCCTGTGCCTTCTCTGTGTACTGAGCACCTTGTGATTTGTCCCAAGAATGAATGAAATTTGTGCGATGCTTATCTAATGAAATGTTTTGAAAACTGGTTCTTGGCTGGCATATTCCTTTTTTGCCTTGAAAAAGGTCTTCCAGTATTGCTTTAACCAGGGTCTTCCTATATTTTGATACTGTGGGAATTTTTTACCTTTGAGATTTTTCTATAATTTGTGCCATTTACAAAAAGCAAAGAACTATTTTTTTTAAACTGTGTTGTCATTGACCCTGTGTAACCCAATGTCAGAAACTTGTTTCAGGGACTCCTCTTTTTGCTTTTCAGAACCTGCAAAGCCAACAAAGAAAAAAAAAAGAAACATGGGTCACCATGCTGCTGCCTGGAGTGGAATACCAAAATAGTGAGTATACTGCCTTTCTAATGTTTACAACTGTATCACTGACTTTGCTTATAGATTGTAGAGGAAAATATCTTTACATTCCTTAGCAGAAGAAATTCCCATTGCACGTTCGCCTGAGATTAAGCTGCACAATTCTTTTAGTGATAGTTCACAATGTTTGTTCTTCATGTAAAAGCCCAACTCCCTCAAAACCAATTACTGCACTCAATGCTTAAAAAATCCTTAATGCAAAATTTCATCAAAAACTAAAGTTCTACATATAATATTGCTTCAAAAAATAGCTGTGAGAAATGCAGCCTTCCTTGGAAATACAAGGAGAAATACTAATCTGGGGAGAAATTAAGAAATGTTTTCCTTGAAGCTTCCCACATCAAGTGCTTTTTAAGTGAAAGCACAAAGTTTGTAAGTTTTATTTAATGACTTTTAAAACATCATTTAGTAGTAAAAAAAACAACTCTAAGTTGTGTAAGTAATAATAGTCTTACATATAAAAGTACTTTAAGGTTTTTTCATATTTAAAGAAAATGAAGGTAAGGTTAGAACATCCTAAAGTACAAACACATCTGTATTGAGATGTTCCGCCCACGTTTCCCACCAAGGACAGAGTGAAAACTATTTGAGAATTACTTAGCAATGTCATAAGTTAATATTGTACTTTTGAATGCACTTAAACACCAATCATTTAGATAGGCAAAAGTGGTGCAGGTCCATCACAATGCTTACAAGAGTTCTCCCTGTGACTTTGATCAAATTTACTGGGATCTAGGGCATTTGCACTGGTTTTGCCAGCAGAGATTTTCTGCTGTGCTTTTAGGTTATCATCCACAGGGAGATGAGATTGAAAATGCACTCCTTGTACAGGCATGTTACTGGAAGTGCCCAGAGTTAGCTATTTATGAGTGGAGGGTTTCTCTCCATTGGTGCTCTGCTCATGAAAGCACAACTGCCCTTCGTGATCCTACTCCTTGATGTGCAGAGGCTTGCTCCTCCTTGCTCTCTGGCTCAGATGCATTTTGCACTCCCACAGGGAGTGGGTAGCTCCCACTCTGAACTGGAGCTTAGAGAATGGTCAGCAAAGATCTTGGCCTGAGAAATACATCAGTACTGACAAATTCAAAGGTGACTTCTTTTGTATTCCACCATAGAGGTGCTTGTTTATTTTCTTTTAATACAGACTTTCTGCAGTGAAAAATGGCTGGGAAAGTTGTCAGTGGTAGTTAGACTTCTCCTTTTCAGCTTTGAAAGCATCCCCAGTACATTTGTTTGGGCTGTCCAAATCCTGTGATGTTTAAATTTGCAAGTGTAGAGTGTATCTACAACAATTCCAGCACGTGTTGGAGATTCAGGCTGGAAGTCAGGCATTAACACTGACAAAAACTTGATTTTTTTTGAGATGCTCTTTTCTTTTACGGAAGACTAATTAATTCAAGCATAAACTATGTCTAAATTCAAAGGCACGTACCATCTTACCAAGGCATCATCTTACCAAGAAATGATATGACTGGAAATAATTTTTTGGGGTCAATTCCTCCAAGGTTAATAGTATTGTTTCCCATATGAGCACACACTTAATATCTGTCTTACAGTTTGAAGAGATCAGTGACACTCCTCCTCTACCACTATTATTATTTGAGGCTTTACATTTGAATACTCATTTGGGCCTCATCCTTGGGGAGAATATTCCCCCACAGCAGAGTTAGATTGCACCAATTTTGTAGGAGGCCTGTGAACAGTTGCCAAATTAATTTTTACAGGAGAAAATTCTCATAGAAGAGTTCTCTGAAATGATTTTACCACTTGTATCTTTGACTTCTATTAATTCACTTTGGGACTTAAAGAAGCTGGAATTACTAAAATAAGATCATACGATAGCTTAGCATAGCAACCCCAAATCCTCTGTGCACCCTTCTGGAGGTGAAAAATTGGTGTCAAGAAAAAGACTGAAAAAAAACTTCTAAAAGCTTTTTTCTATTTGAAGCAGAGCATTGACTTTTTTCCCCTCTCTTCTTTTACATCTTGTTCTTCCATGTTTCAGCAGTAGTAGGGAGTAATCTCTCAGGATTCACGTTCTTTCTGCTTCTGCTCCTACTTACTCCTGAGGAAACCCACTATGTGCCTTGGAAACCGGGCTCCCCGAGCACTGGTCTTGCAGCCACGTCAGCCCTGACACGGCATCACCACGTGGTCTGTCGGCTGCTAGCTCGCCTCTTGGGATTGTGCCGCTTCGGGCCGGGGCTCTGTCTGGCAGGAAAGCTCAATCAGGGCAACCGAGCGCGACTAAAGTGATGGCAAGCGGGTTCCCCTTGCACAACGCTCCCTCCCGACGAAGAAGATGCAGCTCCTGATGGGCAGCCTCCTCAGTGAGAGCTGCCACCTGGTTTACCTCTGCGTGGCAGGAGGCCAAGCTTAAACCTTCTGCGGTTTCTTGAGTAGCCGACACACAAAATAACCTCCCGGTGAAATGATCTGCCTGAGCACGGGAATAGTACACCCCCTCGCTCTCAATGTCCCTGCTTGTCCTCGCCCACAGAATATCTTGCACCCGTTTGACGCGGTTCATAACACACCGAGGGCGTTGATGTGCAGCCAGCCAGGCGCATCACACCAGGGACACCGTGTCCTGCTTTGGGAACGTGGCTGGTGCTGCTGCGCAACGCGGCACCCGGCCAGGCTCAGGAGGCATCGCCTTCTTCCTTTTTTTTTTTTTTTTTCTGTTTTTTTCTTTTTTCATTTGTTTTGTTTGTTTGTTTGTTTGTTTTGTTTCTTTGTTGGTGTTGTTGGACTCAGTGATCTCAAAGGTCCCTTCCAACCATGAATATTCTGTGATTCTGCTACAGCCCATTCCTTGCAGGAGTCTCTTCCACCCACCTCTGAGTGCCTGCCCCTGCCGGCCTGCCGCAGACAAACAGCGTTGGGTCACGCAGGGAGCAGCAACACTTCACCAGCAGCAATAACCATTTCCTTGTTGGGGACCTGCTCTCCTGTTTTGGAGTTTCCACGCTACCACAGGCCTTGCAGAACAGGTTCCCAGCGGGCAAGGCCAACGTGCAGCCAGTTAGACTGGTGGCTGACACCACAGCCCACGCTGTGGCTCCTGGGGAGGCACTGATGTGTGCTGCTGATGCTGCTCTCTTGCCAGCATCTGCTGGTGGGCTGCCCAAGATCTGGCAGCTGGATCTTGCCTCCCCTTCCATAACAAGGGCCCTTTTCCCCATCTGTGAGCAGCTGCCATTCCACAGCTGAGTTGCACGGGCAGGCATGACGGCAAGTGCTGTCACTGACACCAGAGCTCTGTTTGCAAAGGATACGGATGATTATATTTATGTGAGCGCTGAAGTTTTTTATGGTGGTATTCGTCTCTCCTGACTTCCCGTTGTCAAAAGCTGATCTTGCTGTTTAGCCTTCGTTTCCAGCCATATCTGGAGTTCATTTCATCTCATACCTAAAGTAAGTATCTAAAATAGATCAGACAACTCACACCTTTGGAAATGCTTCTTTTTCCTTCTCTGATTGTAAAGAGAAACTGATTGAGTGGCTCATTTGGAAGTGTCTCCACTGAATCCGTGTGGGGCTGCCTTGTAAGTGGATTCTACCACCTGTGTAAGACAATCACAAGAAGTGTCATGCCCTCTATAGATAACCTGTTGTGTATTCAACTTTGAAATACATTGATCGAAGTATTGATGGGATTTTTCTGGGTGTCTCATTTTGAGAACTGTTCCTCCTCTCCTGATAGACAGCGGGCTTGCAGTTACCTTTCCAACAGACTTCTGTTCTTCCACTTGTTTGTGAGCCGACAGCAATGATAAATAGGGGACCCATTGCTGATGTTCATATATATTTTTCCTCACACTTTGCAATATAATCATAGTTAAAAGTGGCCCAAACGTAGATTGTGATATATGTAAATTTGAAATTATCAGATGAAGTAAATTCTGATTTATTCTACTGATGTTCTGATAAGCTAATGTAAACATTTTAAAGATGTTTTTAAAAATAATTAACATGTTAAGAACTAGGTACTAAATGGTAGAAATGAACTGTGTTTTGATTTGCTCACTGAGTATCTGGTGGCAGCATAGAGTCCTGCTGGCAAAATAGAAAAATTGAAACTTTAAATAAAGACCCATAATAAATCAATAAACAGATAATCATCACAGTAAAATTTGTAAAATTCTATCAAGGAAAATCCAATAAGAAGTGTGAATATGGCAGATACAATGATTGTCTGCAGTTAACTACCAAGCTTGAGGGAAAAGTGAGAACTTGCATATTTATGGACTTAGCAAGTTTATTATTTTTTTAAGCTTTCATGACTAAACAATACATTTCAATGTAGTTGAGTTAATTTATTCTTTAGAAAATCTCTTAATGTAGTTTTATAAAGAAAAAGCTAATCAAGGCTTCTCATACAAACTTTGTCAAAGTTTGTGTTTCAGGAGTTTACCTTTCTCTGGAAGGAAAGAGGATGGTGGGACAATGCTTTTTCCTTCCAGCGTTCTTGAAGTTATTGAAGCCATAAAACTCTTTTTTCTATATTCAGAAATGACTAGAATGGTCCTTTAAGTAGATGTGATTCTCATTTTGTAATTCAAGTTTCTACAAAAGCAACCAGCGTTCTGTTACATGCAACCAGAGGACCAAAAAACTCTTTCTTCAGACTCCATTGATAATGCCTGGAATGAATTCTGGGTGAGAGATAATTCTGCTCTAGAGAAGACATGAATTGGGTGGGTTTGCACTCTGTACGTGCCCTGTTTGATGTGAGAGGAAATTTTCTACTTATGGTTGGTTACAATGCAAAAGCTGGGCTAGCTGTGGGTAATACCCTCAATCTTTTTGTTTGTCCAGTCTAGTCAGCTTGGAAGGATAGCTGTGTCAACCCACATCTCCTGTTGGCACCCACAGGAACTGCCTGTGGTTGTGCTAAATTATCCTCATTTATCATCGGCAGGGGATTTGACGGAGGCTGTGATTTCCTGAGGGCATCTGCTTCATTTTAGCTCTCCACAAAGGCAGCCCTCTTGCACCTCTGCATCGGGGTTGTGACACGAAGGGCCCGTGCCAAAAACTAGCAGATGTCAATATGCAATTTGTGGAGCTAAGCCACCCCTTGGTGTCTCTGCTGACCCTCATTGAAGGCACCAAGAAGTGCAATTTACTGAGGCTGCAGGTAAGATGCTTGGAAAAACAGCCTGCTCTCTCAGAACTCTTGTATGTGAGCCAAGCCACTCTACGGCTGTTGGGTGGATGGCACCTTTGGAGAGGTGCTTAAAGCAGCTTTAGTGTTTAGATTTTAGAAAAAAAAAAAAAAAAAAAGAGTTAAGAAAACAAGTTGTTCCTTCCAGGAGAGGCTGGCACCACCTAGCATGCTGGCAGGTAGGCTGCCAAAGTAATGACAACACAAGAAACCTGCCTTCTTTTGCAAGGCTTTTGTAGCAGTGATTGTGGGAAAGTTTTGCAATCACCATAAGAAGGAAATCCAAGGTTTAAAAAAAATGTGGTGGAGTGCTCCACTTCTTGGAGTAGGCAGCGCTTTTGCTGTGACGTTGTGCTGGCTTCAAGCCTGAAATCCCTAGGGCACGGGAAAGAAACAGCCTGACACCGCAGTGACACAAAGTAAGTTTTCTCTCTGCCTCTCGCTGTCTCTCCTCGCTCTCCCTTCCTGCTTCTTTCCATTTGTTTGTTTGTTTGTGTGTTTTTTTGCTCATTTGTTGAATTGTTAAGTGCTAGTTCAGGACAGACTAGGCTTTTTGTACACCTCAGTGACATTAAACTTGAAAGAGATTATGTAAAGTGCAAAGGTACAATTCTTCAAATTAGATTTTTTTTTTTAAAGGATAAGCACTGTGGACAGCGGGATGTTTAGAACTCCGTACAAAACCTATCCATTACCATTAACTAATTTAAAAAATTTCCATACAAATTAAATCTTGTATTACTTTTCTTCATTTTATTTTAAATACCACCAGTGTCAATGATTTACTGGTTTGCCAAAGTTCAGATTTTTATAGAGCTGTTATGGGAAATGTTATGGTTTCATTAAGCATAAGAGAAATGTTTATACAGTTTAACATTTTCTGTAAGTTTAAGGAAGATTATTAGGCTGGCAGCATAACATTAAATCTTGTGAAAAGAAAACCTCGTCACTGATTTAAATACTGTTTGTTTAACGGAGTCAGATGTTTCACAAGGTTAATCATCAGCAAAATACAAATCAATAAAGAATGTATTTGCTTTAGAGAACTTTGTCTTTCAGGTCCTATCCTGTTAAGATTGGGGTAAGTCTGAGTTCACCATACTTTATTTACCTATAACTTCTTCTTTCAATGTTTTTTGATTTGTGAGCTGCTAAAAATGGTCTAAGGAAGGTTAGGTCCCTTTAGAAATTTCCTATGTTGGTCACTGTGATATATACATGTGTTTGCTTTTCATAGCCACTTTTGATGTGGATAACTCTTTGGTTTGTATATCTCTTTATTAGACATTACTGCCTATTTTCACTCATTAGAAGTAATTTCTAGGGAGCTGTTGATTTGCTAAGAGAGTGTTGTTCTTTCTGGGCATGGCTGGTTGTTTCTGGAGTCCAGGTTGCTCCTGGGCATCTTGCTTAGGAGAACAGAGGTCTCCAGAGGGACAGAGCGACCCTTGCAGGTTAGCCCAGGACCCTGCCATGGCTCTACTGTCTCCGGTGTCGAAAATTCCTCACAACACTTAAAAGGCCTCTGGGGCCTGCAGGAGGGGAACTTTGAGACATTCCCAAAGGAATTAAACAGAGCGGGGTATCAAAGATCCTAGTGCGTTGGGGGGAATATGTTACAGGCCAAGTTCTTGGCTTATGTTCCTCTATATTCCTCTAATACATGAGCCAATGTATATGGAAGCTAATTGATGTCAGTACTACTGCACCAGTTTTCCAACAGAGGAACTTGTCAATAGCTCTTTTTGACTTGTTAGCTTTCCAGATCTCTTTGTGTTCGCTGGTTTCCCCTGATCAGCTTAATCTACATCAGCCAACATAGCTAAGATGACTCCTTATAACAGAGCCAATTTTTACACAGAAAACTTTTGCAGTCTCTATAAAACAGCTACATTTATCCCCTGTCTTGCAGGAACTTGTGGACTTAAAGGTAGTGCATATTAGTTTCTTTTAATCAGTGTCCTCCTTTTACCTAATGCCTTTTTACCTTCTAATTTCTTCTTAGTAGCTGGGATAGTACCATGGTTTGTATTTCGGATGAGGATAATGTTGATAACACACTGATGTTTCAGTTGTTACTAAGCGGTGCTTACACTAAGTCAAGGACTTTTCAGCTCCTTGACTTGCCCTACCTGTCAGGAGGCTGGTACTGCACGAGAAGCTGGGAGGGGACACAGCCAGGACAGCTGACCCCATACAATTCCATACAATATGACATCATGCTGAACAATAAAACAGGGGGTAGTTGGCGGGGGGGGGGGGGGTGGTGGCTGCTGCTTGGGAACTGGCTGGGCATTGGTCAGCAGATGGTGAGCAATTGCATTCTGCAGCACTTGTTTTGTATATTTTTTTATCATTATTGTTATTCTCCTTTCCTTTCCTGTCCTATTAAACTGTCTTTATCTCAACCCACAAGTTTTACCTTTTTTTAATGATTCTCTCCCTTATCCCACTAGGGTGGATGTGAGTGAATGGCTGTGCGGCGTTTAGCTGCCTGCCAGGTTAAACCACAACAACCTACCGTATCTCTTACCCTATTTTCTCCTCAGTCATCCTCTCTCATCTGATTTTACAAACATTAATCCAATAAATAACGTTATTCATAGGAATGTTGACAGAGGGGTACAGAGTAGTGTTCAGTATTTCTGCAAATTCATAGATTATGCAGTTAGAGAAAATCATCATAAATGCAATATAATATCAGAAGCCTACTTGATCTTACCAAAGGTCCATTTAGTCTGGAACAGTGACCAAAAGTGGATATCAGGACGAGAATATAAGAATTTGTTTCAAGCATGGTGAAGATGTTTCCCTCACATCCTCTCCCAGCCTCCAGCTGCCTAGGGACTTTCCTCCTCTACAAAGATTTCTAAAAGCTGTCAGCAAGTTGTCTCTAAATTTTCCATCAAGCCAAGAAGGTCTTGATATCTTTTAGAAAGCAGAATTCACAAAGAAAGTACACCAATCCTAACACTTCGAACACTCTTTAGCATCCTTCCTGAGAAAAGGTGTCAACGTGTAGACATCTCAAGTAGTGTTTCACCATCTAGTATGTCTGAAAAACATTGGAACCTTTATTCTTATGCAAATAATAGTTAATTATAGTGATATTTTCCAAACAGGAAGACCTACATATCAGATCTGGAGGAGGAAAACCATGGACAGGCCAATTGCTTCTGGCCAACTTAAAGACAAGTCACTCTTCCAGAACAGTGATGGCAGCACAGTTCCTGTCAAGAGTGTGTGCCATGATTTTTCAAAGCTAAAGGTATGGATAGGAGCCCTCACCACATATTTTCTCTGGAATACTGAAAGTGCAATTTGAAGTTCTATCAGAATTCAGTTAGTTCAGTATGACACTGTTTGACACTAGCTGTGCTGGAAACAGTGCTCTAGGTTGTGATTCTAAGTGCATAGAAGTCAATAAATGTGTTCAGCAGTAAAAAAGTGAGGCAGCATTTTGCTAAGGAATCATTTCAAGCTGTGCTATAGTCATAGTGGTAGTCAGTTATCCATGTTTTTGAGAACAGGAAAAGTAGGAGTAATGAGACGTATCATAAGAATAGTACCAGTGATGATCAACTTTATGCTGCAAGTTTTCCCTAGGGAAGGAAACAGCTAAACCAGTATGTGGTAGAAAGGTGGAAGGTGCACATAGTCAATGTCAACTTTCTTTTTCTTTTCAGTAGAAGGGGCTTTAGAGGCCACCCTGAAAAAGAAAGTAAAATCTTCCATTTTAATGAAAACAATAGGAAGAATCTCTTCACAGAGAAGTAGAAGGAAAAACATGTGGGTTTTGTATTTCTTGAGTAGGTTACTCAGGCATCCAGCCATAAAGAAAGAATTGTTTCTTTGCAAACTTGATTATTTTCTCTCTTCAGATATTTCTTGGAGCTCTAGCTTTTTCCTTTTTTGCCAAAGGATTTTCTGGAAGCTACATGAAAAGCATGACCAGTCAAATTGAAAGGCGATTTGAAATCTCATCATCAGTTGTTGGCCTTATTGATGGCAGCTTTGAGATAGGTATGTGTACTTTCTTTGAAAGTGGATAAATACCACTTAATCCATTTTTTCCCTGAAAAAAAGTATCTCTTTCTGTAATCTTACTGGTTGTCTCTCCTGTTGATGCAGGTAACTTAATGGTAATGGTGTTGGTGAGCTACCTTGGACCAAGAATTCATCGACCAAAAATAATTGCTGTTGGATGTCTCATCATGTCCTTAGGAGCGTTTTTGTCAGTGATGCCTCAGTTCCTAATGGGACGGTAAATATGGAGAGTTTTCACATTGTACATTAATTTAATTTGACCATATGAAGTGCTTAACACCTGAGTTAAAAGCTTGACAATAATAGTTTCTTCCAGATAACAGGAAGGTTTGAATAGATGGATTTTTAGTACTGACTTTCTGATTTCCTCTCTGAAAGCTTACCTAAGATTTCTACAGAACTTACAGAAAATTAGGGATAACGTCTGTTGAATTTTTCACTGGGGAAGGAATTGTATCAGAATACCAGGTTGGAAGGGACCTCAAGGAGCATCTGATCCAACCTTTCTCGGCCAAAGCACAGTTTAGACAGGATGGCCCAGCTGAATCTTAGAAGTGTCCAGTGCTGGGGAATCCACCACTTCCCTGGGGTGATTATTCCAATGGCTGATTGTTCTCATTGTGAAAAATTTTCCTCTTGTGTCCAATCGAAATGTCCCCAGAAGTAACTTGCATCCATTACCCCATGTCTTTTTCCATGCAACTCCCTGTAAATCGGGAATCTCCATCTTCTTTGTAGCCACCCTTTAAATACTGGAATGTGGTGATAAGGTCTCCTCTAAGCATTCTTTTCTCAAGGCTGAACAAATCCGGTTCTCTCACTCTTTCCTCATATGGCAGCTTCCCAGTCCTTTGATCATCTTTGTGGCCCTTCTCTGTACCCTCTCCAGCCCGTCCACATCTTTTTTGTATAGCAGGGACCAAAACTGTGCTCGGTATTCTAGGTGACACCTGACAAGCCCTGAGTGGGAGAATGACTTCTTTATCTCTGCTGGCGATGCCCTTGTTGAAGCATTCTGGTGGCTTGGCAGCACACTGCTCACCCATACTGAGGTTGTTGTCCACCAGCACCCCCAGGTCCCTTTCCACAGAGCTGCTCCCCAGCCAGGTAGGACCCAGCCTGTGCTGCACTCCTGGATTATATTTTCCCAGGTGCAAGACCTTACACTTGTCCTTGTTGAACTTCATAAGGTTCTTGGTAGCCCACTCTTCTAGCCTATCCGGGTCTTACTGCAGGGTGGCTCTCCCTTCCAAAGTGTCTACTCCCCCACTCAGATTGATATCATCAGCAAACTTCGTCAGGGTACACTTGATCCCGTCATACAGATCATTTAGGAAGATATTAAACAACCTCAGTCCCAGTATTGATCCCTGGGGGACCCCACTTGTTGCCAGTTTGAAAAAGAGCTATTTGCCACCACTCTCTGGGTGTGGCCTGTCAACCGGTTCCCCCCCACTGCACAGACCACTTGTCTAGACCATAACACATCAGTTTCTCTAGGAGGAGGCTCTGAGGAACCGTGTTGAAAGCCTTGGAGAAATCCAGGTAGATAATGTCCACTGCTCGCCCCACATCACCCAAGCAGGTTACTTTGCAGTAAAGGCAATCAGGTTTGTCAAGCACAATTTGCCCTTGGTGAATCTGTGCTGGCCTTTCCCAGTGACGTACTTCATTTGACTTGTGATAGCCCTATGGAGGATTTGTTCCATAACTTCCCCAGGGGCTGAAGTAAGACTGATTAGTCCATAATTTCATGAATCCTCCTTTAAACCCTTCTTGTAGATGGGGGGTGACATTAGCCTTCTTCCAGTCTTCTGGGACATCCAATCCCTGATGTCCACGACTTCTCAAAGATTATGGAAGCAGCAAGGACATCAGCCAGCTCTCTTAAAACCTTCATGTGGATAGCATGAGGGCCTATTGATTTGTAGGGGTCAATCTCCTGTAATAGTTCCCATACCAACTCTTCTTTCACTGATCATGGTTCTGTGTTTGGATATATATTCATATACATATTTTTTTTAGCTGTTCTCCTTTATTATACTTAAATGAACTGTAATGAGATCTTGATGGAAGAAGTTTCTTTCTTCGTGGTGGATATTCATGCTAAGCTCTTTGAAATGATCAAGATGTGTGTCTATCTCCACTGAACTCAGGGATAGTTAAATACCTAAATAACCCTTCACATCTAAGCTTTAGTGCTTACATAGGTGTCAGAAGCAGTTCATACCTCTCCAATCCTTTGACACCCTTACTAAGTAGTAGTGGAAAATAAACCCCCTTTGTCCCTCAAAAATTAAAATTTATTTGTGCATCTTCTTCAGTTTCAAGACCAATATCTGAGACAAGGAGGGTATGGAAAGAATTATACACGGGGACCATGGTATGGAAAGTGGCTTGCAAAATAGCAGGGAACCTGCACTGCAGGGGACAGCACAAGCCAGAAGCAGAGCTCTGGAAATCTCTGATTTAACCCAAACTCACAGCCAAGTTCTGAAGATTACTCATTCTCCACAACATTGAGCAATGGGACCATGGGTACCTCACCATCATCCATTGCAATATTAAAGGTTACCACTTGATTGCACAGTCAGAGGGAATATCTGCTCTCCATTTATCCCAATGTAGCATAAATGCACTCAAACTGGCTTCAATTTACTTAGCAAATTTGCTGTAGTAGCTGTCTGCCTAAATGCAGAAAAACTGGCACATGTGTTTTTGCAACCTGCATTAATCTCTTAGCTACTTAATTTTGGACTAACACAGAAATCTCTGTTATACGTCTGTAGCATCGGTAAGAAACTGGTGCCAGTATGGAAAAACATCAGCATTGTTGTATGTACTCAGATGTGGATAGACTCTGCCTCTGTCCTTCAGTCTAAAGAATGATTTCTTAAGCTCTGCAAGCATCTTTTTTGCTCTTCAGCTTAAAAAAATACTGGTGTTAGAATGGTCAGAGCATTTTGAAAAAGGTATGAAGTTACCCATGTTTTTTTAAGCAAAAGCACTGGAAATGGGCTGCCCCTCCACTTTGCCTTCACTTAATAGGAATGAACATGTATGAATACAAGGCTCATGAACACTTCCCGCAAAGCAGATTCTTTCATGTGTCAGTTGTATTTTACATAGTTGTTTTCCAGTTATAATTATGAAAGGGTAACTGTTACTGTGGACAACTCCTCTACGAGTGTATCAGCTTGCTCCCCAGCACCGTCTGTGGGCCATCCAGTCACAGATGCTACAGAAACACCCAGCGCAATGAAAAGTTTTGGTAAGCAAAATCTCTGATGCTGGGTTCCCTTCTTCTGCTTGTCCCCATTGTATACACCCTCTTTTACTGGAAAGCAGTAAAACCCCTGTTAGAAACCATGATATACACAAACCCACGCTGTAATGGTTTAAAAAAAAAAGTATTTTATGTTATTATTCTGTTGCAATAAAGTATTGTCAGAATTATGTTCACAGAAATGTAAATGTTTATGGCCTGCAGGATGTGAGAAAACAACAAATTCCTATCAGTGGCTCTTTGTGTTGATGGGGAACCTTTTACGTGGAGTTGGGGAAGCACCAGTTATGCCACTGGGGTTTTCATATATTGATGATTTTTCTAAAGAAGAAAACTCAGCATTTTACATAGGTAATATGCAAATGAGTGATTTTATACTAAACATTCTTCTCTTTAACATTTCTGTAGCCAAGCAAATACTCACCAAAAAAATCTATCTGCTCTATTCTGGGTAGTTTTGAGTTGTACAGAGACAAAAGGGTAGTGCAAAAGAGATCTCATGTTTATTTTTGAAGGATATTTCCCAAACACTCCTTTTGCTTGCCCCAAGTGGCTGCTGCTACATGTGCCAGTTTTCTGTGTGAAGAAGGGAAGCATAATCAAATAGTCACTTCTCCAAAGTGAGAAGTTGTATCTGTCTTACGTGGGATACCGTCTTCAGTTCCACAGCTTCAGAGAATAAATTCTTCCTAATCACTATTCCACAGATAAGAGAATTATACTTAATGACAGTAATGTAAACAGGTTGCAGAAGGTTTTACGTGGTTTCACTTCCTGATGAAAGCTTTTTAAAGTCACTAGTCACCGAAGGAAAAACCAAACCCTTGCCAGTGTGTTGTAACAAATCCCTTCTAATTGAGATTTTGTTGTTGTTTTGATGGGAGATAACCTATTGCCCAAGACAGAAAGTCTTACACCCAAGCTAATTCATTTATTGCCAAACTGATTTAATAGCATGGAGTGTTTGTGTGGTTGAGGAAGCTCAAAACTGCTGCCTGAAGTAAACTTAGTGAAGTTGAACTGGTCACAGAGATAGTTAGAGTTTGAGAGAGTAAGAGCTCAGTGAGTAATGCTACAAGGTAAGGCCATTGCAAATGTCTTCATTTGTGGGTGAGGAAATCTGCAGATTGAAGAAAACAGAAGTATTGTGAAGGGAGCTGACAAAAACAAAAGTTCCACTTAGCGGTTATCCAAAATATTTGTAATCGCCTCTGAGCTTCTGATTAAAGCTGTTTTTAAAAGTTCAGCTGATTTTTTTCCTTGTCAGAATCTGATCTGGAAGAGATTGCAACAGGTTGAGAGCTATTGGGGTAGTGAGATTAAAAATACAGAGCTGGCAGAGGGAATAGTATGGATTCAAACAAAATTAAAATTTGGGTCATGCAACTGATGCAAAGTATTTTGTTTATAGGATATTAAAATGTTTCATTTTAACATTCTGAATAGTAAAGTTCAGTCTCTTATACCATTCAAATATTTTCATACTTTGATGGACTGACCCAATTTGCAAAAAAAGTGAATGTTGAAATACGGTCATTTCCATAGGTCTGAAATTTCATTTCTTGACCAACATTAATTCTTTTCTATATCAGACTTTTTAATCAATTGACTGAATCAATTTATGATCAGCATTTTTGTAAAATAAAAAGTCCTATAGTGAAAAAACTTCAGTCAAACCTTTCTGTTGTATTTTGACCACTGATCTCACTACATGACCCCGATCTCATTATTTGACCTCACCTTCCCATCTCTCCTTTTTCTCCTGGCCTTAGATGTTTTGTTGAATAAGAATGTAACTTATTTTGTGGCAGAGACAGCTTTTTACTGTGTCAATGGAACACAACATTGAAATACTTTTCGCAGGAATAAAACTGGAGTTTCCTTAGGAAGGAACAGAAAAGGAAAAATTAACCTATTTTTTAAGCCATCTTACAGAATTTAATAGAGGATGGTAGCTTTGCTGTAGTGGTTAACTTTATTACAGACTTTGAGTGAATGTAATTTCATCACTTAGTTGAGCACTAGCATATAATCTTGTAACTATTGAAACCATGGCTTCAACAGAAGCATATCTGAGGCCAATGTATGTTAATACCTGTTACATGCTAAATTACTCATCATACAAGGGTTGGTTGAACTATGTCAATACGCAGCAGCTGATTAACTGGTAAGTCTGCATGATTTACTGTTTGTAGTTTAGTCTATTTATTAATTACAAACAATATTACAAAGGAAAATGTAAGAAAATATCAGAGCAAATTTATTGGGTTTTGTTTTATCACAATACGAACATTATCTTAGTGAAGTTATTGAATTTAAAGAGTATGCAAGTGTGAAATTTAATTTAAAAACTCTACATATGCAAAATTATTGCACATACGCTTCTTAGTTTATCTGGTAGCTTATGGTATCTTAAAGAAATATACTGCAAACAATATACAAGGCCATTGGTATGGGTGTGCTGGTTTTTATCCTTTTATTTTAGAAATTTGCCACTGAGTACTTGAAGTTTGGAGATGACCTTGCGTATTTCTGAGTAGTAAGTTTTGCTTTAGATTCACTGATAAAAAGCTAATTCCTGGCTTTTAGTGTCAAAATCCTGAGGCTGCAGAAGTCAGTCACTTTGGAAGGATCAGAACTTTATTTAAAAGGCTAGATCTTCCAATGAAGTAAAATGAGAGAACTAAATGAAAGCATTATGCAATTGGAGTAATGAAGCAAAACCAAAAAAAACATATGGTTAAATTATGCTCTAAGAATTTGTATAGAAGTCCTTGATCATAAGCTGATTAATTACTGTATTAAGAAGAGAATTTACAAAACTGACAGGAGAAAAATCTCTACAGTAGAACAATACAGTAGGATTTACACAACGTAAGGCTGAACATGGGCAAGAACTAATAGGCACTTGATCAACAATTCCTTTTTTTCTAATAAAATTAAGCCTTATGCAACTTCAGACAGCTCCCAAGTGTCGGTTCCCTGCTAGAATTTAGGAATCTCAATCACTGAACTTTTTTTTTGAAACTTTTACCCCTTATCACTAAACTTCAGCAGATAACACAAGTGACAAGGGAAAGTGAGGACCTATACTCAAATTATTTTGAGGATATTTTTATTTTATGTTGATTGCCAGCAGTGGTCACCAAATTTCTGTTGTGCTGTGTTTACATACCTAGTCAGTCCTAGCTTCCTAGGTTTCTGCTAGTCTTCACAGCTTATTCATTGGCTCCTGGGAGCATCCCTCCTTCTGATCCCACATTGTCTCTTTGTAAGCAGAGACAGGGTGGGAAATGGAAGCCTCAGTGAGGCCAGTAGCAAAACTGCAAGCTGATTTTAAAGAGGCCATTACTTGATCACTGGATATCTTGACTTTTTTTTTTGGAAGGGACCTTAAAGATCACCTAGTTCCAACCCCCTGCCCTGGGCAGGGACACCTCCCACTAGACCAGGTTGCTCAAAGCCCCATCCAGCCTGGCCTGGCTAAATCAGTTAGCTGATCTGCTCATTCTGGTGCTGAATGAATCAGCAAAGATTCTGTCTAATGAGCTTTGATCACACACAGGCACACATATCTCCTTCTTGCCTACCAAAAATATTCTCAGGATCCTGTAACTAATTCCATCTCCATGCGGTTTTATTGTCCCTGTCACGATAATGTGACTCCAAACTGCAAAGATGTGCCTTCTTATATGGGCATCATCAGATCAACTACTGCTCCTTAAAATTTAATGAGGGACCTGAACACATAGTACAGGGGAAAAGTCCTGACTTCTACAGTCACAGAACATCATGCAAGCTGTAAATAGAGTTGCAGGTAGATTTATGATACCTCCAGTGGGCCTAGAGTTGTATGGTCGTTAGTTAACCACTGGAAGCTCAATGATGCAACTACAAAAATCAGAGCAGCAGGGAGGAGGAGGGATGAACAACCATTGCCATGTTATTCTCTTTCTGCCTCTTCCCTCCAAGACTCCAGGGAGACCCTACTTGCTTCAGCAAAGCCCTATGCTGGTGAAGGCACCTGCTTCCACACCGCAGCAAGTGTGTTTGCAGCTTATGGCTTATTTTCTTGCTGGTCAGAAGCTTCCTACTAGACATGTCCCAACAGCCTGTGCCCCTCTTCTGCCTCCTCCTTCCTCTCTCCGTTCCTTGCCCACAGAGGAGTGGCCGTGCTTGTCCACGTGGCGTTTTTTCTCACTCTCCCCTGCTGCCTCCCTTCTCTTACAGGCCTGGTGAGATCCTCGGGCATGTTTGGGCCGACCCTGGGCTTCCTGCTTGGATCTTTCTGTGCCAGCCTCTGGGTCGATATTGGCGTTGTGGATACTGGTAAGAGTCCATGGGGTGGTGCACCAACTGAGAGGTCGGCAGGAGCCTGCGTGCTAAGAAGCACCTTCCCAGCTTACTACTCCAAAAAGGGGGGGGGTTCTCTAGAGAGTTTTTCCTGCTCAAAAGCTGGGTGTTTTAATGTCTGTAGCACTGTAGCGTGACTGGAATGGCCCTTGATGCAAGACCCCCACCTCTGCCGCAGAAATATGTTGTACCTCCTTTTATGCTCATACACGCACTCGTTGCACTCCTGTGAAGCAGCTGAGAACGAGTGAGCAAATTAAAGGGCATCCCTGCATTGAGGGGAACCCTGAAAGGCCTTTGCTTGTGGACACTTTTCAACACTTGGCAAAAATTATGTTTTTTTTAAAAAAGCATGTGGCAGAGATTCATATGAAAACTCCTTTCATTTTTAAAATCTCTTTGAGTCTCTAATCCCCGGGGAAAATTTGAGGAACTTCAAGGACAAACTGCAGGATTTGGGGAGGGAAGTGTGAGGGTGCAGTGGGAAGTAGAGAAAGAGATGTTGTTTTTTGGGGGGTTAAAGGGTCCTCTTGCTGTTACTCGTTCCTGCAGAAAGTGTTGGAAGTTTGTGGCAAGGAAATGCAACCATGGATCTAAATGTATGCATCTATTTTTGACTGCATGGGACTGATTTGATACAAGCTGCATTTCAATTCTTCATGTGAAACATAAATCACCACTATTCTGCTCTCTAAAGAATATATATAAGGATAACTATAGAATCATTAGTTAAATTAAAATGAAATAGTTTAATTGGTCTGCATGATATTTAATCTATTTTCCTGTCTTTCTCTATTTTATAGACACCATCAGTATAAATCCTAAGGATACCCGTTGGGTTGGTGCCTGGTGGCTTGGATTGCTCATCTGTGGAGCAGTCAACTTAATTGCTTCATTGCCTTTCTGGTTTCTGCCTCACTCCTTAACAAAAGAGGGAGAGAATGAAAAACTGAAGATCAGCCATTTGTCTGTTCAAGGAGAGGACTGTAAAATAGACTCCCCAGTTCAGCCACAGATAAAGTTCTCAGAGGCAGTAAAAGGTGAAATATCATTTCCCAAATGTTTATATGTGAATTCTCTCTCGTGGGTTCACCCTGAGCTGAGCATGGATTTGCACAACCCTCAGCAAAATGCACATTTCTGCAGTGCAAATGATGGACAAAAATGCCATTATTTGTAGTATCATAATTACATGCTATGGGTGGGTTTCAGTTCTCTGGGTCAGACAGCTGGAAAAAGCTCATGCTGAGCCCCGGAGATTCCCAGTTCAGCATGGTAGCTGTCGTATGATGTGTTACAGCTATGATTTTATGATCATGAAGGCTAGGTTACTGTTACTCTGAGACCAACATCTGGGAGGGAAACACAGAGCTAAGTATTACAAGACCAGTTGCAGGGTTTTCAATGAAGGCATGGCTCCTGTGTATGAGCTCAGTAATGCTAAATTAACCTCCTATAGGCAACATCAGACACAACTACCCATTGCTGGACTCAGTTCCCCATGGTTTTTATTTAGATGTGTGTATGCATGTGCTATCTGTAGTAGCAAAGGCCCTTCCCAGAAAAGTGGTTTAAGCTCTCATATTTAAGGTAAGTGTGCAAGATCACAGGCTAAATGCAGGTTTTTGTCTTCACTTTGATTCTGTGGTCTTAGATACTCTAAATAAGGGTCTCAGGAAAGGTTTCAGCCTTTTGCTGGGTCAGGAGCTCCTTTCTCTGAATATCACCCTCATGCAGGGTTCTTGTGAGGTTTGTGAAGGCTCCTGCTTGGTGTATTATAGAGTCCTGATGGCCCCCTAGGGGCACTCTTCTGTACAAGGTTTGAGGATCAGTGTCACAAGCCTTAGTGTCCTTGCTGAACAGTCCTGTATTGCACACAAGAAAATGGTAAAAGGATTTCTGATTCCCAGTCCCAGCATCCACCGTCCCATTCAGCCTTCCTGCTTCTCTAAGCCACGTGCCAGCAGTGAGGAAAATCTCACTTGGACAAGCATATATTTTGATAGGCAAAGAACTGCAGTCTGCACTAGGGCCAGTAGTTAACTCAAAGTTAGTTCTATTATCTAAAGGATGTCAAAACAACTCTTCTCTACGTTTAGCAGGGTGTACAGCGTATGCCTCTCCATTGCAGATTTCCTCCCAGCTCTGAAGAAGATGTTTGGAAATCCAGTTTTCCTGGTGTACATCTTCCTCACTATTCTGCAGTACAATTCTCTTGTTGGGATGATAACCTTCGAGACAAAGTTTATGGAGCAGCAATTTAATGTATCAGTGGCAAAGGCCATCTTTCTAATTGGTAGGTACCTGTCCTCCTTTTAAATTCCAATGTCAACAAGGAAGCTTTTTTTTGTTATTTTGCCTCCCTTTTTAGGAGGAGTTTCTATGAACTTTTTTTTCGTTAAAAAAAATGTAGGTAGTAATTTATTAATTTTCATAATGTATTTTGAAAATGGATGTTAATTTTAGTGTTGGTTTTCCTGGTGTTCCTAATTTAGTGAGATAGAGAATTATTAGAACTGGGTGGATTATTTTTTTTGACTGAAGTTTTTTTCAAAGAGTAAGATCTGGATTATGAATGTGTCTGATTTTGTGAACAAAACCCACACAAACTGCAACTAAGTAACAACAAAGAGAAAGAAACTTTTAATTTAGAAATGTCTGATGAAATATGTGATTTTCCTTTGCAGAATAACGTCTCAGTATAAATGTTCTTCAGTTTTGATTACAAATGCAATTTTTATAAGCAATAAGAAACAAAAATGTAAAGTTTTGTGTCATTTCATTCAGCTCAAAGCTCTTTTTCTATTTGCCAGTTCCCTCAAAAATAAGTTCTTTGTAATGCTCTACAAAAGAATGCCGAAATTATATTAATTTTACTGTGATTAATATCGTCTCATAACCTGGCAAGGAAATCAGGGTATTTGAAGACGTTGCAGAAGTGATATTCCATTACTTTAATCTAAAGGCAGCTTGCTTTGCCGTGGGTCAAGTACTAATGTGGGAAGAACTTTCTTTTTCCTATTTTGTTTTGGATGCAGGGAAAATTTTCCAAAACCAACATGACCAAAAAAACCACAAAATCCAAAAAAACACACAGAGAATGGCAAACCCCTCACACTAAAACCTTGTAAAAGCTCTCTATTTAGCATGTAAGTATTAGGGCTGGAGTTTGTGAAATGCTGAATGGATTAAATCTAAATGCAGATCTTTCTGTGATTCACTCTCCAATGCAAGATGCTGTTTCCTTTCATGTTCTGTTTTGGAGACTTTTCTTTTTAACTATTAGGAAGTTTAATGTTTTACTTTAAATGAAGAAGTACCCATAAGCTGAAACATTGGTCTCATTTACTCCAGTTTTTAACAGGCACCTGTATAGGTTTTATTATGTCAGTATGCATGTAAACAACAGTATAATAAAAAGGTAGGGAATATCGAGGAACTAAGCTTTTTGAAGTCATAACATGACTTGAAAAAAAATGAGGAAGTAAGTAAAATTACTTAAGGGTAATAAAAACTCTTAGAACCTCAAAGGATCAGTCTGGAAAATAGGTCAGTATCTGATATTTTGCAAACTACCAGAACCAGATATTTACTTGAAAAACAGTCAATGGAAGGGACAGCAGTTAACATTTTTGTAACCTTCTATTTGCAGGTGTGATACTTTTACCCGTCACAATCCTGGGGATGTTTCTAGGAGGCTTTCTGATCAAGAAATTCAAACTTCACATAACCGAAATGGCAAAGTTTGCATGCATCACCTTTATAGTAGCGTATCTGTTAAACCTCTTGTACTTCACATGTGGTTGTGAGGTGCTCCAGGTGGCTGGCTTGACAGCGCCCTACTCAGGGTTTGTATCCCCTTGGGTTTGTGTTGGTTGTGTCATTTGTCATAGTTGCACCCTACCCTATGCAGAACATAGTGCAAGCACCTGTATTCCTCTACTCACAGTCTAATCTGGCCTTGTTATCTCATCTGGAATACAAAACTTCTCCTCTAGGAAACATTTTTATTTTGATTTGGATGAATTATGAAATTTGGCTTCTCTGTTGATTTACTGTAGAATATTTCTATATCTTTTGCATAAAATAATATTTCTGTATATGTCTGTTTAAAGGCAAAAATTCTTCATTGCAATTGGCATGTATTGGGTCATCTACTAGTGTCAGTGTGGTTTCATCTACATTGGAGCTACTGTGATTGTATAATTTAACTGCTCCCTTGGTGGTGACAAGCACAAGAAAACCCTAGATTTTGAGGTAGGCCTGTCAAGCTGAAATGATACCTAGTGTTGCGGATGGGTAGAATACTCCAATTTTGTTTTTTGAATTTCATTTAAACTGGACATTTCTTTTTCTAAATTGTTCACTGCTGGATATTGAGAATATACCTCCATATTCTGGCAGTTCAGTAATGAATACAAAATTTATCACAGGCAATTGAAATATTTATATTTTATTTCAAAACTTTAATGCAAAGCTGTTCTCCAGCTACTGCGTAGAGAATGGGAAGCAAAAAGAGCGTTGGAAGTGGCTTCCCCATAGCCCCCTCAGTGGCTTTGCCTCTAGAAGGGACAATCTTCTAGATCAGTAGTCATCAACCTGCATGGAGAGTCACCAGCCCCCCTTGGTTTCTGGAGCTGCTAATCCACTCAGGGCCATTTTCTCAGCTGTGAGGTAGAAAGTGGTCACGCCAGGAGCATGTGCTGCCCAAACAGAGGTTCTCCCTCCCTTACCAGGACTATGGTCATGCTTTTTTAAGAACATTTTGCTGATCCCAGCAGAACGCCACAATTGCCTACTGTTCAAATGTAGCTCAGCCTGGTCCAACAAATTTCAAGGGATTTTAAAGGATTAAACTGAACCCAGCAGGGCTTGCTAGATTTTCACTTCAGACAGAAACTCAGTCCTGTGTTTTTTGAAACTGAGCCTACGTTCAGGGGAATATCTAAGTTGTCAAACCTGGCAAACCTGACACCCAGTTCAGCTCTGAGGTTACATAAACGATGTCAGGGGTTTGTGCAGGGGAGATAACTCTGGTTGACCGCAACATCTGGTACTGTAGAGTGAATTAAAAATAAGCAGAAACATAAGAGCAAATACTGAAAGAGCAATTACATCTTCTCCAGGAGAACTGGGACTGGAGGATTTAGCATGTGCTAGGATTGTTCTGGCTAAGCAAGTCACATACTGTTTTACCTATTTAACAATTTGTATTTTGAAGATGAATAAGCCCCCAGTTATTTTCCCTTCTGAAAGATTTAGGAGAAATGTAGCCCCCTTGAGGTGTGTATTGGATTGAGGGGTAGGGAGGAAGAAAAGGCAAATTTTGAGCACTTGTTCTGTATATTGTGAGTGACTTCAAAGCAGGGGTGATTTGTAGATGGTAGACTTCTCCCACTTTCTGAAAACTGAGCCCAGCTACTATGCCCTCAGGGTCACTGGCCGCTTTTGAAATTCTCAATGCTAGTTATCATCTGCTGAGTTTAGCTCACCGGGGCCTGAATTTGAGGTTTCTTACAGAAATGTTGGTAAAGGGGGAAGCTATGAAAGTCCATGGTAATACACAGCAAGAAATGTGATCTGGTAAGAAATGGGGCTTAAGCCTGTCCCAGATGCAGGGCTGCTGATGAACATTGTCAGAGTCAAGACAGAAGCAGTGTTTCCCACTCACTCTCACGCAACTTTCATTGCCACTAGCCAGCTCTGGTCCAGTAAAAAATATGACAAGGTCATCTTGCTGCTTTAGTTGTATGTATTTTTATATCACCACTTCAAGCACCCAGATAAGGTATGATATCTACTGCTAAGGAAAAGCACAGCCACTCTACAGGGAATAAGAGATTTGGGTTAAGCTTTCAAATGAAAAAGTAGTACCAAATATTCCCTTCCAGCCAAGAACACCTAGTTTGTGAGTTCCCTGCCTTTTCAGCAACATAATGTTAAAAAATATGTTAATGTTTGATGAAAAATCTCAAGACAGCTTTGGTTTAGCTGAAATTAGCTTAGTCTCCATATGACAATTTAACAGTCTATTGGATGGTAGCAGATACCTGTCCATGTTGATTGCTTCACTTTCTCCATATTTTTCCTTCCTACTCCCTGATATTTTGTTCGATTGTGTACTAAATAACTCTTTTGTTGCTTTCTGGTTTCCTCCAGATTAAAACATCTTTCCTCTCCCAAAACCAATTTCATGGCCAGTTGCAACGCAGACTGTGGCTGCAAGATGGATCAGTGGGACCCTGTGTGTGGGGATAATGGGATCACTTACATGACAGCCTGCTTCGCGGGGTGTAAATCATCAACCGGGACAGGAAAGAATATGGTAAATATATAGGTGGAAGAGACAATTATAGATATAGCTAGATTGCTTCATCTATTAATTTTTTGGCTTTGCACTTAAGTAATCCTCTAGATATAAATATGCACTTTGCGCTGTTTAACCTTGTAGTAAAAACTGAGTGAGCGCAATGTTGCAGGGAGGGTTTTTAAATAGTTGCGGTGAGGTAAGTAAGCTCTTCGGGAAGACAAGAAAACCTTAGACTCTTGACTTACATTTCTTGAATGCTTTTATTTTGATATATATTTTTTTATAATTTATTTTCTTCTCAGCAAGATGACCATAAATTTGCCTTTAAGTTTCTGAGTAGATCTCTTACTGCATAGTTACAACCCAGTTAAGAGGGGTTGCTTTAGAAAACCTTCACTAGTCTGGTTGTTATACTAGCAAAATCCCATGGTGTCAACTCACGTGCAGCACACCTGTATAAAATTGTTAGTGCTGGTTTCACGTATCATACTGGAGTTGCCTGCTTTTCTGAGCTGCTACAGCTCAGTCATGACTCTATAGCAAGTCATGACTCTAAATTGTACAGCCAAGAAGTCCTGTAAGTATCTATCTGATCATTTTGTTCAGTCTATTAGGAGCAAAGCCATTGCCAGGCATTCAGACAATCCTGCCTCGGCAAGGCCATTAAAATGGGTAGGTTTGCAGAAGCGTGTGCAAATGGTCATGCCTTCTGGCAGAAGCAGAATTGTCTTCATGTAGCAATACTGAAAAAGATGGGCAACTTTTTCAGACTTATACCCATACATCCCAGAAATATTGTCATGCTTCACTTCAGGGAAATTGGCTTTCAACCCCACGTCTCCTGCTAACTTCAAAGGCTATGAAACAGTGTGCTCTCAATACAGCACCAGATTGCTGTTTTAGATATAAATGATAGATATACATGATTGCATTGTTGAGTCCGCTTCCGTATTTTTGTGGTTACTCACCTACTTCATAGGATTCCTGAGCAGAATGGCTGGATAATAGTTCAAGTCTGAATTTTATAGCTTTAGCTCATTTTAAGAGTACACAGAGCACCTTCTGTTCTAGCCATGGCATGGCTGAAACTAGAGTCACAGTTGCTTTGTGTCTCTGGAGCAGCTCAGAGTGGCTGGAGCATGCCAATGAACTTGGCCATCAGTTTGCAAGGATGATTAGGGAGATTCTTTTGGCATAAACAACAGCCTGCCTGTTATGGGGAAGCGAAAAAATCTAGCTACTAAAGTAGTTTTGTGCCACTGAATTCTGATTAAAGAGATTCTTCTTCTCATCTTCTCCTTTCAGGTGTTTCACAATTGCAGCTGTGTGGAAGGACAAGTGCACGGACTTGGCAATTCCTCTGCGGTTCTGGGACAATGCCAAAGAGAAAGCTGTACCAAAGCATTTCCCTATTTTTTAGCATTACAGACTGCATGCGCATTTATTTTTGCCTTAGGAGGCACTCCTACATACATGATTATGTTTAGGTGAAATACTTTATCTTTCCTTGACCATAAACCTAGGTGAAGAGCATCAGAATATGGTATCGACCTTATCATTCCTACTGTGAGGAATGGCACGCTGATGAAAGTGGGGCCCTGAGTCTTTGCCTGTGCTCTGAAATCCAGCTCTGTTCAGAGGCACAGCAAAATGCCTGTCCACCAGTTTAATTCCAGCTTGAGGCTGATGAAAAGGGTGTTTTCATTTCCAACGGCAGGGACGTTTTTAACAGAGCAATGAACTTAAAATAAGACGCAGTGCTAAGCCCTGTCCAAGGGGACCATGCTGCTCACGTTACTCAGGAGAAAAACATTCACCTTTGTTAAGCTTTGCTGCCTCAGAATGTTTTCTGTGTTGTGGGAAGTCCGATAGTCCATTTTGATATTCCCATTTTTTGTCAATATCTGGTATAAGCAGAACCATGTCAGCAGCAATAATTTTTAATTTTTATTCCTTCAGTTGTAAAGCAGCACCTCTATTTTATACTCGGAAGAAAACATATGTGCCTTTCACCTGGAAATTTCTTTCCACTCCTGGGTGAATTACAATCCTTGGCAGTTAGTGTGCATGACTAGATAAATCTTTTTGCTAAACTTCTGATTTTTCTGCAATATTTCTAAGTGTAGCCAGTCTTACTGCATGCCTCAATTATGGACAAAGATAACTGCTGGGCAGAGTTTTCAGAGAAGCCTTTCATATTAATGCTGAAAAGATGATATACTGATGTATAAACTCCAGTTCAGGAAACAGGCTGGCCATAGCAAGTCTTGCCCCTGCTCCCGTGCCAGCTCCAAACTTCCTTCTGCTTTTTGTGAATTCTGCCAGTTCGTCTGATGGATACAGGTTGTTTCTCCACTGGTAGGAACGACGTACTTTTGTAGCCAGGTTAACTCACATTTGCTGTCTCTCTCTAAAATGCTAGAGGCAGAGGTGGGTTTTACCTGCATGCAGCTAGCAAGGACTGCACACCCTTGTTCTCTCTGTTCACCACTGCACACTACAGCTCCTTCTAAAGCAAGGCAGCTTCTTGGAGCTTAACTTATGGACATGAGGTGACTGCTTTTAGTTGGTTCACTTTAATTTTCCCATGCACCCTCTCCCAAAACTCTTTACAATATGTTCTCCTTGGATTCAAGATCAGGCTCTGTAGATTATCCCTTTTATTTCATCCACTGATGTCAATGGAAAGAGGCTCTACATCTGAACTTTAATTTTGGTGGATATTTTCGATCAGGGTTTGGGTGAGCTACGCTAGGTAAGCCACAATACTCTTGGAATGGGCCACATGCAGATGTACACAGGATGGCTATAGCTACGTTATTCTATTGTTCCCCAAAACAATGTACTGTTTTTGTTTCCTTTTTAGATCTGTTTCACCAGACCTGAAATCCTTTGCTGTTGGGATTGAAACTTTAGTTGGTAGAGTACTAGGTAAAACTTCATTTCTTTGTGGAATTCAAGTAGGAAGCCAAAGAGACAGATCAAAGCTAGCCAATGCAGTGTCCTTGCTTTAGATGAGAACAAAAGAAATTTTCCAAAATTTTTCTTTATAAGCAGACTATGCATTTCAAAATATTTGGAGGAGCTTGCTACATGTTTCCTGGTATGTAATTATGTATTATGATTATCATGAATTTTTACTATGCAACAAAGGAACCAGGCAAAGGAAGGAAGCTGTATTGTACCTTTTGGTTTGGTTTTGTTTGTTTGTTTTTAAATTGTGGACACAACTACCTTAACTTGATCAGTCTGGATATCCCTAACACCTATGCTCCCTTTCACCAACCGTTTTTCACTTAGAGCTACCTTGTATTCTACCTATTATTTTCTTTCTTGTGTTTGCAATAAATAATCATTCCAGTCTTCAGACATGTAGTCTGCCCTGCCTCTAACAAACCTTGCCCTATCTTCACTTTCTTGCTTGATTTTTGAGATCTTCCCTGTGCAGAGCAGCCCAAGTAGTCATTTGGATCTCTCTCTCTCTCCTAATCTCTGTCTTTTAGCTGAATGCTGCAGAGAATCACTCTTCTGCTTTTATGAAATAGTTTTCTTCACAAAACTGCACATTATCCCTGAGACAGCTTACTGGTTATATTAAAGCATTATGACTGTCTAAAAAGAATTCTTTCAGTACTACATAAGTAATGCACTTATTACCTAGTTGGTTTTGAGCAAGTGCTTAATTTCAGCCCTTTGCACTCAGCTAACAGTTTTTAATGGCAAACTGTTGTGTAATACCTGAACAGATACATTAGCATACCTAAATATTAGTATGTGATGGCACATAATTCCCCACCGGGGACTGAAAAAGAAATGTTGGTTATATTATTTCTTTAAACAACAGTAGTTATAATTCTAATACAAATGCCATTAAAGTAGAATTACTAACATTTCCCTTGCTAAATATATTAATGCTTTAATCTCCAATCCTTTCAATTCCCTTAAGGCACTTAAATATTTTCACAAATCTTGGAATCTAAAAGCTGGAGCTGGATGTTTAGTCCTATCTTATGCAGCCATTATTCAGAAACCCTGAGATTCATTTCCTCATTTCTTTACCAAGACATTAAATTCTGAGATCTTCATGTCTGAGATCGTGTAATAAGGATTTTCTTTGCAGGAGGACTCCCAGCCCCTATTTATTTTGGTGCCTTGATCGATGAGACCTGCTTGAAATGGGGGACAAAAAACTGTGGGGGAACTGGATCTTGCCGGGTATATGACACGAACGCATTCAGGTAAGCTGAAATCTTTGGTAAAGGGTTGGGAATTTGGCTTCTGAGGCAGACCAAGGTATACTTTGCACATGACAATTGTCAATAGACTGATTAGGATTCTAAAAGCACCAAACCCCCTAATTTTGACTGGACCTTAGTAGGTTAATGACATTGCAGTACACTGTCTTGTGTACGTTGCCAAAATCAGTTCTTTTATTGAAGCCTTAGGGCACCGACTAACTCTGTGAGGCTTTGGCTTTGTGGGAGACTGAACAACCATGGCGTATGCGTAGTACTGAAGACACCCTCCCTCGTTTCTCATTTCCTTGCTTCCTAATGTAAAAGCCAGCTCACAAAATCCGCAGGGAGAGGGGACCCGAGTGGCTGCTGGTGCACGGGGAGTGCTGCCGGTGAGGGGCTTGGCAGGGAGGCTGGGACGACAGGCAAAGCTCCTGTGCAGCTCCTCCTGTCCCAGCCCTGAAATATCACCTGCTGAACGGGGACATTCTTCAGACGGGAGACATTTCTGCAAGGAGGATAGGATGTGATTGGAACCTACCTGGGGCTAAAAACCATGAGACTGTTTGCTTTCTCTTTGTTATTTCTCGAAACGCGGAGAAATATGTGGCTGAGAGAAGATCGTTTTGCCAAAGTGTATTTGACATCTTACTTGGTTCTGCTCAGAAGCATGTAGCTTTATTAATATAAATATTTTTTTTCACTTTTTTCCCTAGAAATGTTTATCTTGGCCTCATTGCGGGACTACGAGCAGGATGCTGTCTCTTATACATAGTGCTCTGTGTTTTAATAATGAAACGCTTCAAACCAGATGGCAAGGAGATAACAGATATTAAAAATACAGAAAGATCAACAAGGAAAGAACCAGATACTGCCAACAAAAAAGAAATTCTTCCTGGTGCAGTAACCTCAGAGGAGAGTGAGGAAACCCGTATGTAAAAAAAAGGAACAAGGCATTTTCCTAACTCTGCCTATGCTTCAGTTTTTCTAAGCACAACAGGGGTCTAATTACTGACTTCAACATCTATTTTACATTTTGGGAGTTCAAAAATATCTTTGAAACATTGATTCTTAATTTGCTTTACCCTATCTTCTTTCTCTCTTTATCTGAAACTATAGGGGGAAAAGGTTTTCAAAATTTGGGGGAGCTCCCCCACCCTCTTGCTCTCAGTCCCTTTCTATACCGACAGTAAGACTAGCCAAAATTTTTCAAATGTAATATATTTGATTATGATTGAAAAATTAAAATGAAGAAATCCACAACAAGCTCCTTTTCCATTTTTCACCGACTTTATTTCAAGTCCTCTTGCTCTGTACTTAGTCGTACGGCTCTAAATGGCTAATTGAGTTACTCTGATGGCCTTTGCCGTGTGGTTCATGACCAGAGCTCTTCGTTCCAGACTGGGTCCCACGCTCAGGTATGAGAGCCCCAGGGCAGTCAGTGAGCACTCTCTGAACAAGAACTGCACAATGACTCTGGGGTTTGGCTCAAGCACAACAAACAATCAAAATGGATTGCAAAAAAAAAAAAAAGAAAGTAATGTATTAATTTTGCAGCACATCTCGGTATTGTGTTTGAGTAAAATTACTCCGAACTGATGCAATAAAGTGATAGGTGTTTAAGTTTCTTTGATTTCTTTTTTTTTTTTTTGTGTTCATGTGTGGGCATGTTTATCCTAATGACCTAATTTATACTATGTGGATTTAGATTTCCTTCCTTGTTTAAGGAACCTCCAGTAAGCCTTGAAATACAGTACTGAAAAATTGCAAATTTACAGCTTTCCACAGACAGCCTAGTCCGGAGAGAAACTTTAATAAAGGATGCTTCCAGCAGTCATTACTGGGAAAACAAGACTCTAAAAATACTTTAAGTGTGTTATTTCTCTGGCAGCTCTCATGATGTACCTTTGCAATGGAAGCAAACATGCCTAGTAAGATTATTGGAGGTTTTGTCTCCATCATCACAGCCATTTTACTTTCTTTTCTGAAGGGTATCTCTGCTCCCTGTGGTCCTGTCCACAAGCCTAAAACTAGGAAACAAGCTTTCTTTCCTAATCTCGAACTTCCTCAGGACATGGAAGACAGCTCTGCACTAATGCAAAGAAAATCTACCACCTTTTATCTGAGAAAGCAGCAAATCAGATGGCTAAAGAGAGGGACTCTCCATCTGAAGTGGTCTTCTGACCTGTCTTCTACCATCTGCCCTCTTAAGTGCAAGAACAGGAAAGGGAAGAGTTGATGTGGTACTCACTGGAAGCAAGTTCTTCATATCCTAGCCTTGGGGAAGGAGTGGTTTGCATTTTGTTGCTTAAAGACAATGACCAGCACATTTAGATGTTGTCTTTTACGATCACGGCTCTGGTTATGAAGTCCCAGCAGATATGGGGCAGCAGTGTCTGTTACAAGGGAACAGGAATGAAAGATTCTCCAGTACAGATAATATTGCATCTAGATCTGGAAATAAAGAAAAATCCAAGTTCCAGAAATGCCAGGAATTTTCTGCAGAGAATACCATGGTGTGTTTTCCTCCTTCTGCAAATAGTGTTTTCACATTGAATAAATATATTGGCAGTTTTAGAAACTCTCCTGAACTGCACTAAACATATAGACTCAGTCAGGTGACTCATAGTAACATCATTTCCCTTTTACTTCTGTTGTTTGGGTACTTATTTCTGTACATTGGTTTTGTTTTTTTTTTATATTACAGGTTTTTTGATGACAGTATCTTTTGCACCTCTTGCTTGATTTTCCCCAGGAGATAATGTTTTATCAAAGGTGCGTTGATAATTGATGTCAGACTAGAAATGAGATTCTGCTCAGATCTGATGATTCATGTCCAGATATTTTCACCAGATGCAACTTGGTAAAGTGAGCTTTTTCAAATAAATAAGCCTTAACATCATTCTTCATAACAATCTTGAACCATTAATAGCGTAAGTGCTGCCACAGGTGGTATTAAACGAGCCTCTGGCTCAGTATCCTCCTAACTCCAAGGCTATACCATTTGCCTATACTGTCGATATGCAGTGCTTCTTGTGTGCAAGTCTAAGCACTCTCCTGTGAACAACAGGTAGAAGCTTCTTCAAGGGAATAACTTGTTCTTCAACATGCAACTGGCTAGGGTATACAAAAAATGAAATAGGTGGTCAACCGAGTGGAATCTTCCAAAAGTTTTTTTATCCCTTTGCCTCTCACAATAGAGAAGAAATAAGGAAATTCTCCCTTTTAATTTCTCCTGCTCTGAAGGCAAGGTTTCACCAAACAGAGAGGCAGACAGGCTCCTGGGAGTCTGGTTTGATTGCAAAGCCACATTACTGGTTCTGGAATGAAAACTGGTATCTTTGTCCTGTATGAAAGC
>JAHREE010000343.1:3130641-3164070 GCA_033628505.1 Tringa tobata | reverse complement strand
CACTGGAACAGGTTGCCCAGGGAAGTTGTGGCTGCCCCATCCCTGGAAGTGTTCAAGGCCAGGCTGGATGGGGCTTTGAGCAACCTGGTCTGGTGGGAGGTGTCCCTGCCCATGGCAGAGGGGTTGGAACTCAATGATCTTTAAGGTCCCTTCCAACTCTAATCATTCTATGATTCTATGTGTCCCCTGGATAACAAAAGTGGGTTGCTAGTCTGGCTCACTCACACGAGGATGTTGGAGCCTGGTGTCCCCCTGTGACACAGCCTTACATGGGCTGTTGATTCATGCTCTGCCTGAAGATGCTGGTCCTCTTCCCTGCATCTCATGACCTGCTCCTGCCAGAACAGCAGACTCTCTGCCACAGCTGTGAGTCACTACTTGAGTTGGTTGTGTCTGCTTGGCCTTTCAGAGTACAGCTTCAGGGTGAGTTGGCTCCATCTCTGCTGGAGTTTCCTTAGACTAGAGCAAGGGCAAATATATATTAGCAATATATATAATCACAGAGCTTATGCTTGAGTCCTGACTTAACCTGATGAGACCACGGAAACCTGAAATATTACTCCAGTATGAATAACAGGTTGTAGTAATAACAACCATGATGTGACCCAAAATATCTAAAATGACCTGCTGGGTTTTATATATTGATTGCTTTAACCTTTTTTAAAGCTGCAGGGACATGGGTGGGAAAATCATCCCCTAAACGTAACTGATAGGTAGATTTCTATAAAGAATTTTATTCTTCATAGCCAGCAGAAGGTATGAATCATACAAGATTATCATAGCCAATTATAATATTCTATCAATTGTAGAATGGCTCATTGGAATACCTGGTTTGGAAGGAGGAACACGTCAGCACATGAATAAAATTGCAAGCACAGAGAAGAATTCATTAAATATGGGTTTAGGAGACTGTGAAGAAGTGTCCTATTAATGCTTGAAAGTATCTGTGTATTCAAAAGATGATAATGAGCTTAGAGGAAGAGTTAAATTTTGGGGTGCCCTATTTTAGGTAATTTAGGTAATAATTTTTAGTTTAAAAACATTAGTACTCAGCATTCTCCAAAAAGCTAGTATTGGGCATGCTAAATAAGGCATTTATTTAAAAAAAAGTAAAATCAGGACATCTCAAAAACATTTGAACTTAGAGTTTTTAGGAATTTTCTAAGTGTTGTTTTAGAGGCAACAAACAAACAGGTTCAACCCCTCTGAAGATAATGAATGTTTACCAATCCCTGACTGGCTTTACCCTGCAAATATGTGACCTTATTTTGATCAGTAAAATGGCTAGGTCATAAAGTTAAAAACAGCAATATCAAAAAAAAGGAGTAGATTTACACTGTGCCCAAGGGTATGATCACAGCTGAGTGAATTCAACCACTGGATCCAGCTGTCACTCATTACAGTGGTGAAGAAGACACCTTTGAGTGGACTTTACAAACCCACTACATAAACTGTCATAAAATAATTGAAGCTAAAATTCCAGCAGCAGAGCTGTTATCTCCATGCAAAAATTGCTCTTGGGTCAAGAAATGAAAGGTTGGGGACTTCAGATAAAACCATGTCTACAAACCACTTATAAGTTACAATGTATTTTCTAGACTTGGAAGCCTCATCCAGAATGAGGAAGCAGCTCAATAACTTTTAACAAAAAACACGGCATTCTAGTTTTTGGGGCTATATCTTTTTAGAATAGGAAATATCTCCTGAAGCACTGTCTATGTTTTATGTTTACTGTGATCAAAGTAATTAAAATGGTATTTTTCAAAGAACTTAAATGCTCCTCAGTTTCATTACTGAACGTGAGTTAAGATTTTTGGAGCTTGCATCCATTGGGATGCCATTATATAGTAATGTGAAAGAAAAAAATTTGACTTAGAGGTTTGGCTTATAAATTGGCTTATGAGTGCTTTGGAAAAATGCTATTTTATCTATGATTCCCAAGCTTGCATTTCGTGATCAAGGAACTAAGACTGTAACAGAGCGAGGAACTGAACGCAGACGTCCCAAACCCCAGGGCAGCCTGTCTAACTTCAGTGCATCAGAAAATGGCTACCTTGATTTTCATGTATGAGGGTAACACATCCTCTACTGAAGTTTTGGAAGACAAAGAACGCTGCTTCTCATATCAGACCATTCAAATCTTTGTGTGAAATATAAAAGTTATTTCCAGATCAGTTTTCCTCCATTCTCCTCTGAGTACGTAGCATTCAGATCTTCAGATCTAAGATCTAAGATCTGAAGACACTAATAAAAACTGTAGTGGAAATACCATGATTTCCATTTGATTCTCTAGATCCCAGAAGACATAATCTGAGAGAAAAACTGAAAAGCAGGAAACAAAATAGCTAATGCTGGTCATCAAGCTCTCACTGTAGAAGATATGTTACAGCAATTTGGAAAGAGATGACTGCAAGTAGGACAATAATTCCCTTCTCCTCCTTCAACTTGAAATTGCACAGTGCAGGGATTCACTCCCGTGTCAACACAAACAATCCTTGCCCTGCATGCAGCCCCTACCCAGAGGTCACCTTTTTGGATCAACAGAACTGGGCTGGATTATTTGCAGACTTTCTTTGCTAATGCCAGAAGTTGGACCAGGCAATTTAGTCTGGTTACTGTAATCAATCCTACTTCCTGTATTCCCATGTCTTTTCTCTTTTCCCTCTTAATTCAATTTTCAAAATAACACTTAAGAGCTGCTGTCCTGCAAAGGGTTCCTACCTGTGTTCTCTGCATTGTATTATGGTAGCGGTTTTCACCCATCAGCTGTTGTAGGAGATGATAAAATAATCTAGGTAGGACACCGATGTGATACATTTTTATCCTGAATGTGAATGTTTGCCCATGCATGCATCCATGCATCTCCCCATCCAAAGTACCTGCTGCTAAGGCAGTTTTGTTCCACAGTTCTTCTTTGTTGAAACCTTGAAGCTTTTTAGGAACAACAGGAATTTACTCATTCAGTGCACTGTCTGCTGTTGTTTTCCAGTGATTGCCTATGAATGCCAGTGTTGGCATTTATTGCAAGTCAAAATTGACTGCCAGCTTTAGCAAAGTGCTTCTCTTGTTGTGATGACTAGTGTCATCAGGGTAGAGGTAATGACAGCTCACCCAATGGCAGGTCTTCTAGACCCACTGATGTTTGGATGACCTTAAGAAGTAGCTGTTGAATTTCTTATATTCCAGGAGGATTTGTCTAACAGGGCTGGAATAAGGGGAGTTATGAGACCTGGATGGCAAAAATATTTCTTACCCTCCATAATGCTTCTTTTGAACCAACTCAATGCATTCCTAAAGTCAATGAACACAACAAACAACTTTAAATCCCATGTATTAAAATGAGGATTAAAAAAACACTAGTAGGCTGAAATTAATGATGATTCAGAAATGAGTCAGCTATTGAATTATTTCAAAATCTGTTTTCAAGGAGAAAATAAAAAGAATAGTATGAATAATTGGAAACTAAGGAGCTTTTGCAAGTAAATACTTGCAGGTACTTAATGTGTGTGTAAGTAAGGAATTTCAGAAAGCATGCACAAGAAGGTGAACTAAGAAAAATAACCAGTGCTATTACTGACCACTAGCAAGTATCTTTTAAAAATAATGAGTACCTGCTAAGATTCCAGATGATTTTTGTGAAAGACTTGAGAGATCTGACTGCATATGAGACATTTTTCCTTGAAGTGAGTAGAACCCATAGGTAGTCCATCCCCGGTCAGGTCCGCTACCGCCATCTAACAGGACACCCACTGTAGGCTTGCACAGTCCTGTAGTGTCCCTTATATTTTGACATTACTCCAGAATATCTCACACTAGTACATTAAATTAATGGTATTTTTTTAAATGCCAAGAATTTTATTAGAAAAGAAAATTCATATGTTTGAAACTAAAGTCACCATCTGATGTTATGCTGCTATGCATAAAGTGCATGACAGATGACCTTTTTGCCAAGAAATAATAAAAGAATAATAATTAATAACAAATACTAATAAAAGAAAAGAGCTAAGTTTAACACTGTTTCAGTTGAGCACTAATGAGCCCACCCACCTACTTGGACAGGTACGTGAAGTTATTCACAGTGGATGGATTTGCACCAGTAGATGCTGCCGTTGCCAAAATAAAACTGACAGATTAAGTTATTGCCTTTATATTGCAGCATATGTCTGTGACATATTTTATTACATGTAGATCCTGCTTCAGAATAAATTAAGGTAACCTCTATGGAGCAGTATATACTGTGTAAAAGCCAAATGAGCATTTCTCATGCTTTGCATTGATGCAGACGTGAAGTTTGTGGCACCAGACAGGGTCTTAGAAAACCACTTCTTTTAGGTATTTCAGCTTTGTCTTGAGTTGTAGACGCTCACCAAAAAGCACCTTTAGCAAAGCGTGCTTAGCTCCAAAAGCATTTCTCTTTTGGACATCAGGCACTTTTTAACAAGTGGAAAGGATTCAATATAGTTACTTTCCTGTGCACTAACAGAAAGGACAAAATTAATTCCCTGACCAAGTAGCAAAATAGTAAAAAAGCTTTTCTTCTTTTTGTGCTTTTTTTCCCCTCAGCCGTAACGCAAAGCACTGAATACAGTTAATTTATTTTGCAGCCCATAGTATGTCAACTTTGTTGTGTTTTTTCTTTGGGGGGGGAAGATTAATTTCTTAAACTTTTCATCAAATTTCTGATTTGCTCCTGTTCTCCCAGAGCTCATCATACTTTCAGCTTTTCTTTTTCTTCCTTTGGGTTCACTCTACTCTGAAAGAGCAGTATTTATAATTTTCTTCCCTTTTCACGCTCTTTGGTGGCGCTCAGAGCTTAATGCTTGCAAGAGACATTTGTTGCTGGTAAGGTCAATCCCGAGACACGGGAAGGTGTCTGTTGGACTGGTACCTGTACTGCTGCTGAGGCTGTCTGCAGGGATCTCTCCTGGCCTGTCTTGGGCCAAATCAGTGACACAAAGAAGGGTCAGGCTTAGGCATTTTCAGTGTGAAAGTTAAAATTTTTTTCCTCACCCTGCTTGCCAAGAAACCCCTCTTATCCAGGAAAAAAAATAAATATAAAAACCACACAAAGAAAACCAACCCCTCACCCCCAAAACTGTAGCAACAACTTCCAGCTTTGTCAGCTGCAAACTCTGCCTCCCTGGGTTTAGAGGCAACCATCTGAACGTGCAAAACCTCAGTACCTAAAGGCAGGCACCCGAATAAAACTGGCCCCCCTTTCCGAAGAGTTGAGCGAAGGGAGCTGTGGGTTTATTTACAGCAGGGGATCAAAGAGTAGCTGTAGGCACTTAATTTTACTTACTCAGCGTGTAAAAACTGTGGCTGCAGTGACAGACTATTGCTGAAACACATCCATGTACATCTTCCCACCGAGTAATTGTTCTCCCCTCAAAAACAACACTGAAAAAAGTGTCTAGGCTTTCCTCCCAGAACTGAAAAGACTGTCAAAATTAGCTCTTTCATTTTCTTCAAATCTCTCCTGAACATGCTCAGCAGGAGTCATCACTATTTCTCGCCCATTTCCTGCTTGGCAATATATATCTTATCCTACCCCAAATGCGTGTGTCTTGCGGCAGAGATTGCCATTTTGTGCGGGTGCACACGCGTGTGTGTGCACACACACCAGCGGCACAATCAGTGACTGCGGAACCGCAGTGTGAGAGAATAGAGTCCGTCCCGTCGGCTCCGCTTCCATCGTGGACCCACGATCTACTGCTGCAGCTTTTTAATGATGGAGGGCAGGCCACAATTTCTTCAAGACTGACAGCAAATCAAAGTGTGGGGCGCACTGTCTATCAGCTGCTGTGGTACCCAGAGGCAGCGGGGCTTTGCACCATGACTTTCTCTTTCTTTTTTTTTTTTTTTTTTTCCCCACAAGAAAGGGGGTCAAACCCCTCTAGAAGCAGTTTATCATCTTCTTGTACCAGTCTTCCCCTCTGTATCCACAGAGGCCAGTTTATTGACACCTCCTTGTCCTCATGGTTCTGTAGTAATAGCTACAGGGCTTCACGCTTTCTTTTGACCTCATCGATCCTTCATGCATAATTCTCATAATCTGTCATCTAGAATTAGCTCTTGTTTTCACTTAAAACTGGTGTATTTTGTCACATGAAATATGTTTTCAAAGGTTACGGGTTTTTGGTTAAAAATATCTTACCCAAACACGTGGCTTTAAAGACACCATAGGAAATTACACATGCTCCAAGACATGCTAAAAAAAATATCATCTGGACAAAGCAGCTGAAAGACAAGCAGAATTAGACGGTTGCAGTTAGTTTCCCTGACAAGTTTGGCTCCCAAGTTCAATAGTTAGGTAAGGCTGTTCATTCCTTTAGTTCTCACAGGTCATTCCTGTGAGAATTGAATATTGAATATATATTGAATATATCGAAACATTTGCAAATGTAATTATAAGAAAAGACCCAGCAGAGTCATAATGAGTTTTGCTAGATGGAGAATCTCTGCCTCCAGTAGATATCACTCCATTTGGAAAAAAAAGCCCCATTCTTTTTCCTTCAGCTGCTGCAATCACTACTAAGTGGCTGTCATGACAGACAACACTTATTTCAGAACAACTCAGGATTTGCTCAATGTACTTTTTCCTCTAATGTGTCTATTAACCATCTCCCACTCAGCCTTGAGCATCTGTTTTAAAGTATCAACCGGAGAATTCAATCGCTGTTGTGAAATGGTACGCAAGTATACACATCCTTTTATTTAAAGTAACAACAGTTGTCAAGCTCCGAATGACGCAAATAAGATGAACACAAACCAACAAATACACAAAACCAACGTTGCATATATGGGCTACAGTCCCGAGCTGAGAAAGTTTTAAGGTGCGTGAAAACACAGGTGAGTGTTTTGCCTGCCTGATGCTGAACTTCTTCTCCCAGAACAGGAAAGACCGAGCGTGACAAATTTATGGAGAGGATCTGCAGTAGTCATGGGGGTAATGTTATTGTTTGAGTGTCCTCTGCTGGACAGCACATGCCATAGCAGTAAAGCCACCAGCTTATGTTGGCCAGGTCTTGCTTGGAAAGCAACATCACTACAAAATTCAGATTATTTCTTACATTTCATAGTCACTTAACTAAAAAAAAAAATATTAAAAATTAGTTTTTAATAAATGCTAAAACTCTGAGGTTTTTAAAAACAATTATTTCCTTTAATGGAACCTATTTGTAGTTTAAGTAGACATAAAATTTTCAGCTGGGCTAAGATAAAATGCTCCTTGGAAAAATACTGCTTTTGTCAATTTTGCAATGAAAAATTGTTGCAACGAATGATTTAAATAAGGTGGAAACTTTTTGCTTAAAGGCTTTGGTTTTATTGTGAATTCTGACTGCATTTGATGAAATCAGAACATTGCTGCTGGCCTTGAGCGTGTCAGTCCCATGGCAGTCTGCTGCATGGACCTGTGTACAGGATCAGCATCACAGTTTGTGGGCCTTTGGCATGTGGCTGTGCTGCCAGCAGTCATCTTTGATCCCTTTAAAACTTACAGACTGGGTCTATCAGAAATGCCAAGGGAGGTTTTCCTTTATCTGTTGAGAATTTTGTTCAGTTAATGTAACTTGCAGTTATTGGTAACCAGGTTAAGGCACTTCTATACTCGTATCTTACTTTTTCTTGTTGTTGATCATGGGCTTGCTGTTAGCTTTACATTCTGAACAGTGTTATTATTTAGTTACTCGTAACGTTGCGAAAGCTGTTTCTAAAAGAAGCCATCCTGATTCGTGTGACGCTGGTCCAAATGGCTTCCTAAATACATGATTCATTCTCTGCATCAGAAAAACCTGGCAAACGTTCTTTGATCTTGCAATTATCTTCTTTATTTATAGGAGCATCTTCTCTTCCTCCATTCTCTACAGGTGTGGAGTTCTTATTTTGAAAGTGTTTTTTTACCAAGATATAAAAAACAATTGAAATCAAGTAGGAAGGACCTCTTAACACCGCTGCTAAACCAAGGAAGACATACCTGTGGGATGGATCACAGAAGATAGCGCCAGGCATTGAAGTTTTCAAAGATACTGAAGAAAATCACTGTAACGGCTATTAAGGATTACATAGCCTTAACCAAAACCACATAGTAGCTTAGGGGGAAACATTAAAACTCATTCTATGTGAATGGTACCACAATCTGGACATTTTTGCTTGCAAAAGAATTGGCAAAATGCTTTTTGCTTATGAAGATAGTTGCAAAGTAAAACTTCCATCAACTTCCCTTTGTTTCTAAAGATTTTCAGATAATTTCAAGGCCTTAGACTTTTGGGGGCTAGATATGTATAGAGATTGACAGCGTGGGCTATTTTATGTAAAAATGAGTAACACGTCAGAAGTGCCCAAGGTTTGGGTGAAACAGAAAAATATCAGGAATATTCCCCCTGGAAACCGATATTGTTTGTGTTTAACCAATACCTTCAGCTGCTCAGTACGATTTTCTTCCATTTATTTTTCTCTCAAATGTGGCCAATGCACAAAGTTAACAGTCTTGCCAAACTACCTGCAAATGATGTAAATTTGGGTACCTTTCCTCTTGACGGCAAATCATACAATCCTAGGTCTTTTAAATTGACTCAAAATATATTAAAGTACATGTTTAATTCCAGAAAGTCTGTCATTGATACTGAATAATTTTTGCACAACGTAAAAACTGACTGAAAAGCTAAGAATTTAAGATGTGATCTTCAGCTTTCTCAATTTCAGGAATTCTGGACTGACCTAAATCTGAGCCCAGAGTTAGTGTGTGACCATAATTTTTGATCAGTGGCCTCATGCACTACAGTATAACAGAACAAAGCACGTCTATCTGTAAAGAGGAAATGCATGAGCCTTTTTGTACCCTTATTTGCCGTACCTGTACGCATCGGAGTCGTACAGCCTGCAGGCCCCTCGCTGACCACAGCTCGTGCTTCCCCATTTCAAGCACGTCTTGTCAATCAGCGCACCGAAATAAACTGGTGCTGGAATCCCAGCTGCATGGAAACAAGCAATAATGTCACGAGATATGACAGGAAAATACATCTTTTTCGCAATCAGCTTTATATTTTCTTAGTGGCAGGTTACATGCTGCAATAGTGGCAATAGGTGGATTGGACTGTGGGGAGTATTTCCTTTCCTTGATGAGAGTAACTGTAAGCTGGGATACCCTCTCTGTCCCCGGGAAATGTGGTCTGATGGGTTTGGCCAGGCTTGTAGTCATGCACATTGGTTTCTCAAGCATGACTCCGAGAACCACCTCTGGCTTCCAGTGCGTGCTAAGGAAATGGGCACAAATTTGAGTATAAGAAGTTCCACCTAAATGTGAGGAGGAATTTCTTTACTGTGAGAGTGGTAGAGCAATGCAACAAGCTGCCCAGAGAGGTGGTATAGTCTCCTTCTTTGGAGGCATTCAAAACCTGCCTCGGCAACTTCCTGTGCAACCTGCTCTAGGTATATCCACTCTGGTGGGGGGGTTGGACTAGATGATCTCGAGAGGTCCCTTCCAACCCCTTATGATTCTATGATTCTGTGAAGGGGCGGCTGGACTGGTGGTGCATTTGAAGCACTGAATTGAGGCATAGTTCCCTCTTCTTATGCATAGCCTAAATTATCCACACTAGTGGACAGTCCATTCTGCCCGATTGAAGGTCAAGCAACCAAAACCCTTAGTGTGACTTGGCCAGACATGAACTTATGTCTTACTGCAAAACATGTCACACATGGGACAAAATCCTAGCTTTGCTGAAGTACAGGTGAGTAATAGCTTCGGAGGAATCCAGGTTTCAGGGCGTACAGGGCCATGTTTCACATTAGTTTTATTCCTACGGGAGCATCCTGCATTCTTGCATAGGAAATAATTTATTTTGTAAACACAGGTATACTCATCCTGTTCTGCCCTTGGGCTCTTGTGAGAGTCTGAACTCAGTAATCAATCTATACTGTGTATTACAATCATCAGTGCTGTAGTCAGGTATGATGGAACAAATACTCATTTTAGAGGTTCCTTAGAGAAGGAAAATGGGAGCACATCAGATTTGATTTCCAAATTCACTGAGGAGAAATGCCAGCTTTTTCGAATTGGCAACAGTGGCTCTACCCCTTCTTGCAATGGAAGGAGCATGCTGGCTTCAGGAAAAAAAAAAAAAAAAAGAATCTTCAGGAACAGGCCAGGATCTAACAGCTGTTTCAAGAATACATCTGGTTTACAAATGGTGATTGCATTGATGTCATTTAAAGCCACACCTCAGTCAGAATGATTTCTCTTACCTAGCATTCTCATAATAAGTGTGTATAGACCAACTGCAAGAGATTTCAACTCTGGCTGAACACACCTGAAAGAAAGAGGGATAAGTATGAACTATTTGCCTATCTAGTGCTTAGATATGCCTATTAAACTGCTGTTAATTACCCTGAATTTAATACTCTTAATGACAGAAAGCCAAGCTTTGGAAGGAGAGTGCTTCCTACGTCTGCTCAAAATACATTAAGTGGTATAAAAAAGGTGAATTAAACTATTGTCTTCCATCACATGGCTCCTGGGAAGTCCATTCAGTATAATTAAAGAAGTGAAATTTTAAAGTCATAATCACAATCTATCCTAGTCTTATTGAAATGGGCTCTCAACTGCCTTAAATCCCTGGCTTACATTTTCCTCACTCGATGGGATATACCTTACTCACTTGATGGGAAATATCGTATTTCCCTAAGACAAAAATATTCAAGTAGCTGCCTTAGTGCGGCATCTTTCTGTTCCTGAATGAGATTCCTCTCTACAATGCCACGTCCTGAACTACACAATATGCCCACCTGGCAATATGCCCATCTGTCTCCTGGGGAACCACACTCCAAGCATCAGAAATGGGCACTGCTCTTGAATCCATTACATATCCAGCCTCTGCCATCGCCTGATGAATATTAATGTGGTCAACACTCAGAAAGACCTCTCACAGAAATGAGGAAGGCAGGGGAGTTTGCATTCTGTTTTGCATGCTCATTTAGGATGACATAATGCCCTTAGGACTACCATTACATTTGCCACTAATGTATTTTTCTACTGGGTGAGGTCTCTCTTCAGGTTCGTGAAAAGTACGTGCTAATTTGTATACGTGATTCCAAATCACATCCTGGTATGCCTGCGCTTGTGTGCCTCAACAGACACAAGCAAAGGAGCCTCGGACTGAGCCCTCAGGAGGGGCCCTGAATTTCCAGATCAACAAGCACAATTTGTTAGGGCAACCCCACATCCAGAAATCCTGAAAATTGCATGGCATTTTCAAATTCCATCCAGCCGCAGTACCCACGCAGAGAAGGAGAATGCGTTCTGGAAAACCTGGGCAGATGACAGGCGTAAGAGAAACCATTCGACAGGAGCTGGAAGCAAAACACACTAGAACTGACTTACAGACCGCAGCAAAGTAAAGCTTGATGCTAAGAGCTACAAACAAATGGGAAGCGGCAAAACTCACTAAAGAAAACATGTTATACTGCAAAAGAGTCATTTTTGCTAAGGAAAAGAGAGAAACCTAAATATAATTTTTGATCCCCCTCATTGGAAAGCCTCAACCTTTGGTACAGAGTTTTACTTACCTAAACATGATCATGTATGCCGGGGTACCTCCCAATGCGTAACAAAAGCCGCTTATGACCTGTATCACTGTATAATAAATAAACTTCCTGGAACAATCTTCACTTTTTGGACATTGCCCCAAGGTGGCAGAGTTATTTCCTGTCCATGAGCTGCTGGCTGCAAGACAGCTGCAGTTATGGAAGACCTGGAAGACACAAAGCAGATTTGGTAGCCTACTGCTTCTGCAATGGGGAATCCCGCCTTCAGAGGCAGGCAGCACCTGAAGCCTTCCTAAACACCTCCTTCCTATCTGATTTGCCTTTCTTGAGGCAATGGGCAGCAGCTTCCTCTTTTCTTTCCCACAAAGAGTGCTCAGAGTTAGAAGGGGTGTTCTGTGCCAGCGTGTTTGTGCCAGGCGACATTGCAACACCTTTTTGGAAGATGTTTGGAGTACCTGCCGGACCTCTGAGGCTGGCACCAGCCTTTGTGTCCCCAGAGGGCAGGTGAAGGGGACCAGGGAAGCTCAGGGAGCTGTGCCTTTTGCTGTCAGGGGACACCACCTGGTAGCTGACTCGTCCCCATGAAAAGCACCGGGATCACAGGTCCCTCTCTGCTGATGCTGATCCACCAGAGGTACCTCGTGGCTGTCAGCAGCAGTGACCTGCCAAGACACAGCTCATGCAGATCAGCAGTAGGAGCTGATGATAGTCTAGGAGCAATAGCTTTTAACCAGGCCTGAGGAGCTTGAGGGTGTGCTGAGGTAAGGGGAACTGTGAGCCACAAACCTTAACCTCTGCTGAGACAGTAATTCCCTAGAAACTGAAGCAGGGTCTTACCATGTTCTTTCCATGTCCCTCTGAAGCCGTGCACCCAGCTAGGCATGCCGAAACGTACGTGAGTCCGTTGTCTCCACACACAGGATCCCACACATTGGAGGCACATTTGCAGTCAGAGTTGCACTCAGAAAATATGGCATTTTCATGGTATGGAATGGGTTTGCTTGAAAGTCAAGTTCAGACAGGTGTAAGAGCATAAGAACTTTTAATTCCACGTTGAGGTCAGTTTAGTCCCTTCTGTGTGACTGTGTTGCTGTTCTGAAACCCACCATCATACACCCAGAACATACATTTTCATAGTTGAGTCTCTACAATATTGAACTCTTTGCTCGAGCTTCCAGCCCACTTGCACTGATATTAAAGTGATTACTAGGTTATAAAGAATTTTAGAACAAATAAAAATGCTGCTACTGATTTTGGGTGGCACGTGTAGACAGGAAAGAAAAAGGAATAGCTGAAAGGCTTTGAGACATCAGCTCTCCATCCCCTAATTGTATGGAGCACTAGCAACTGTTATCACAGCTTTATCAAGTAGATATTTAGCTGTTGGTAATAATGTACCCATGATAGAAACTAGATTTCCTAGTCTCCATAATTAAAAATACTCTTTTTTTAAAGTCTAGTCTAACTCTTCCTACAGGATATGGAGAATGCAGCATTCCCTTTTACTTTCAGACATCCTTTGGGTATCAAAATCAGAAGTAAAGAGGGATGTCTTCCCTCATCTTCTCCTTTCTGGGTTAATTAAGGTTATGTGCTTGCCATCTCTGTCACCTCAGTGCTTACTAAGCCTGTTCCCTGGTCCATGATTTGCATTCTTAGCGAAAACATTGCAGGATAAAGGACAAGCAACAAACAATTAGGCCTCTGGTTCCAACAAATATACACATCCTTTGCATCCTGCCTGTCCAGTTCCAGATTTTCAGCTGTGAACCAGTATGGCTCGATAAATGAACCGCAGAGACAAATTACTGAGCTGCGGGTAAGTCTTCAGGGAGACGCAGAGAGGTTCACACTGGCCATGAGGTACTCTGAGCAGGCTGGACATGAGGCAGTGACAACCCACGTGCTAGTGTGTCGCTGGACCCCTTGGACAGCCAGACCCTAGCACTCATCTCCTATACTGGTATCTTTACTTACTGCAAGAATAAAATAGCAGCCTTTAACTTTTAAATCCTGGTTCTCCCTCAAGAGGAGAGAACATCATCAGTAGGCATAAAAGCTTCGTTTTGGTTTACAGCAGGCTGAGAGACTAGCACATTGCAGTCTTTCTGTTTCTGTTCCAGAGATGTTACCAAAGTTCTCTGTTACACATTTCACTCTTTTACTGAATCTGAATACGCTTCGGTAGAAAATTGCTTCTGGTGTAGAGGCAGACTGTGTGAAACAGCAATACCATCCCACATACAGCCAAACAACCTACACTGGTAATGATGCAATTTTGCTAATGTATTTTTGACTAATCTTTAACCAGTGTTCTGCTTTGGCAGGCTGACACTCTGCTGACCAACAAAACTATCAGAATGATGACACGTGATAGTGTTCACTTTCTCTTAAGCATTGCAAAAACGTGTTCCTCTTTTAGTCTTGATGCCGTGGTACATTTTTTGAACTATTGGTGCCATGGAGAAAAACATACTCTTCTTAATTTTATACTCACCCTTCATAGGATACTGTCATTCCTGCTACCACATGGTTCTCACAGCCAACAAAAAAGTGCAGAAGAGCAATGACATAAGCCAGAAATGACATGGTAAATGCAAACTTGGTTGCTCCAATGATGCTCAATTTGTACTTTTTCATTATGAGTCCTCCTAGGAAAATCCCAATACTTACAGGAGGTAAGGATGTCAAGCCTGAAATTGATAATAGAAGAGGAACGTCAAAATAGAGTCACACTGGGTTTAAAAGCCAACCTCATGAGTTTAAGAGCCAAATTCTATCCTCAGTTTGATATCCCTGGCAGGTCTATGTTGTATTATGATGACTCTAGGTGGCTTTGTGCTCAGCCTAACCCCTGGGTTGCGTATGCTATCTTTGAAGTGCCTAACCCTCAAAACCTACTTCCATTGCAAGGCACCTGTCGGAAGTTGCAGCATTTAAAACTCCCACACCCCATTCATTGCATATTTGGTGTGACCTTGCTATAATATAATAAGTATTAATAGACGAGACTAGACTAGAATATTTATTCTAGTTCTATAGGCACCAAAACCGAAGTTTGTATGCTGCCTTTATACAATTCAAGTTCAGGAGAGATTGCCATTTACGTCAGCCTGTTCTGCAAGGAATTCAGTCCCAGAAAAAACACGCCAGAACTTCTCCCCATGCACAGTGCACGGTGTAACTCACCTATGAGAAAGTTAGATTTAGACGTAGATTGTCCGTACTGCTGTTCCATGTACTTTGGTTTGTAAGTCAAGAAACCAATAAAGCTACTGAACTGTAACAGTGAGCAACACAAAAGCGTAAAGTACATTCGATTACTCAATACTTTTTTCAGGGAGGTATAGAAATCTGAAAGAAAGGGATATATGAGTTGGCTTTGAAAAATGCATGGCATAATTACAGTTGAGTAATCTACGAAACTTAAGGTAAAATCCTTCTCTCAGTTGACAAATGCAAGTCTGACCGATCTTCATTTACATGCGAGTATCTGAAAGCAAAATCAGGTTCTTGAAAAACACCAGAGCTTGAGATGCAGGAAGAGAATCCTAGAAGAAGACAGAAGTATGGGTTAAAGCTTGGGTGCTGTAGTGAGATCTGCACATGAAGACTGAAGGGCTCCACACAGCAAAGACTTCTCTCAGTTTACAGGAATATCATCACAGGTTCAAGGCTAAGCGAGAAGTGCCTTTGTGGAGATGCCCAATGTCTTCCATTGGGATCTGAACAAAGACAGGAGAATTTGACTAATGATGCAAAGCCGTCTCTTCCCCACACCACTCCACCCGTTTCTTAGCCTAATGACTGCCCAATCAGAGCTGATATTCAATCCTGCTATGTTCACCTCAGGCACCAATGAGCTTCAGCGGCTCCATAAGCTTTGTGATCATCAGATGAATAATTTGACTTTCCATATTGAGAAAGGAATTTCCTAATATTTTCTTTAGATCCTGATACAGAAACAATTTTTCCACTCTTCAAATATCTTCTAGCACAAAATTTTAAAGGTAGGTGCCATTGGGTGATGATGCATTGCTGGTGATGCATACAGAACTTCACAGTCTTGAAGAAGATCTTTGATTTCTAATAATCTTTAGTGGACCCCTCTTTTCCTGGAGACAGCTACCTGGTTTAGACTGAAGTGCAGGGGAAGCAAGATATTCTGCAGAACTATTACATTCCCAGTGTACATTGTGCCTCTTGTTTTTCAAATTTATACAAAATGTGAAACACTTGCCTTTCAATATGACTGAACACTTCCTTGGCTTAGGTTTTGCAGGAGGAAGCATCTTCTTAGTGGTGCTCGAGTTTTCCAAGAGACCAAATGAAGTTTTGTCACTATTGGCTTCCTCTGGCTTTTTCAGTCTCTTTGGCAGGAAGCAAAATGGAATAGCAGCTAGGAAATTGGTTGTTCCAGCTATTAAAAAACCAAGCCACCATGCACCCACCCAGCGGGAATCCTGTGGGGTGATAGTGATGCTTCCTAGAGTTGAGGGAAACAGATACAAGTCACCTAAATGAAGAAGATGAAGCTTTACACCCTTTCTCGGCTAAAATAGCTACGTTTTACAACATCTGATTTTCAGTGGTAACAATAATCATCTAATGAGAGACCATTCATGCAGTAAAGGCAGGAGGAGTCATACCCTCAATGCTGTTGTGTTTCATCTGCCTTTCTACATGACATTCTGACTGCCATTTTGTGGCATACATGGCAACACGGAGGTCCTTATCCAACATATAGGAAAACAAAACAGGTGGCAGACAGGCCTTTTAGGGTAGATATTTCTACTGAGGCCATCCTCTGCTAAACTGAATTGTGTCGTTAGAATTAAGCATACGGATGCTCTCTGTGCCATCAGCGAGATTGGCCACAACTTTCAAATTTGTACTGCGAGGAAGACAGGGCAAGTTGGTTGTATTTTTATGATTTATGCTGGCATATTTGATGGTGGATCAACACTAAAAGACTTTTCACTGCATGACCAGAATTGGTTCACTGTCCTTACACTTAAGCGAAATCAAGCATTGGCTTAGCAAAGAGCAAAGACAGAATAGTTCGTCTGTCTAGCTACAGGATCCTGAGGATCTGAAAAATTCTCTGTCCTGCTGGCAAAACAGGATCACCCACTGCTGCTGCTACCCCAGGCCTTTTCCTGAAGAATCCGTCACTAGTCCACACTGTCTGAATTCCCATCCAGCTGGTCCAGCGGGTGGAGAGCTGGGCTGGACGGGAAACACCACCCCAGAGATGGCCCTGTGTCCTCTTCCATTGAAAGGGAAGAGGATGCAGGTCCAAGGCACACCTGTTGCCTCTGCCGTTTTGAAAGCGTGACTACATACGTGTGTTTTCTTTTTACCTGCATAAGCAAGGGCTGGCAAAAAGTGTATAATGTATTGCAAACACTACATGAATTGTAAATAACATAAAATATTCAGTTGAAAGGGTGGATAACCCACCAAAACCACAAAACCACTGTTTTATCAGAATCCTTTGATTACGATACCACTTTAGTAGAACATCTTGGTCTGTGAGAGTTCTTGGTACTAATTTTTAAAGTTAAACATGCATTTCAACCCTTTAATCCTAAAACACAGTTTTAAAATATAATCCCTATCTAATTCTGACTTTACCCTAGAGGCTTTTAGTAATTTAATAAAATTTTAATGAAGAATATAATAAAATTAATGATCTCAATATAAATTAAAAATAAATCATATTAAGGTAATTAATATAATGAAAAATTATGCAAATATGTAGAGGAACCTGTCAGCCACAGGTATTAGTTTACTTTCACTTTACCTCCATTTTGCTTACCTAAATCCACAAATCCAATGTCCACATACAGTTTTGCACATAAAGATCCCAACAGGAAACCAAACATTGGGCCCAACATGGCTATTGTATGCAAACATGCTGAAAACATAACAAAGGAGATGCTAGTACATTTTAACAGCTGAATATTTTCTTCTGCAGAAGATGATTCACCTCTTACACTACAAATCTATCAGTTTATTTCATGTTGAGATTACCTACATACACAGGAACATCCTCTTCTTTAGCAAAATCATCAAGATAAGAGATGCCCAATGGTGTTATTGGTGTCTCACCGATTCCACGTAACATGTTTCCCAGTAAGATATATATCCACATATTAGATGATGGTTCCTTCTCACAGCCTGCAGATAATGAGTTTACATCTTTGTAATAGAACAGTTGAATGGGAAACAGTGACAAATCACAGACAATTCAGCACATGAAATCATTATAGTTTAGAATTTACAGTATTAACAGCATTATCCTCATGGAAGACTAAAGGAAGTCCATCAACCTCATTTTACCTTTTAATAATCTTTTAATAACACTTTCCTCCACCTCCATTGTATTTGGTTTCTAGAAATACAAATAAGTATCACCCTTAAGAAAAAATGCCCATGTAAAAAAAATATGGCAGATTGATACTGTCCTATGTATATATTCTGACATATAAGATGTATCTTTAGAAGTTTGAGATGGTTTCTGGGGCTCAGCTTGGCTCCTTCTCTGCCTGTCACACACAAAGTAACAAGTGAAGCAGCTGTATTCCATATAGTAAACAAAATCATAGAAATCTCCATTTATTTCCAGCCAAGCCTGTGAAGTTTCATGTCCTTGCATGCTGTATCTTTCACCTCCCCAACTCCAGGTCCAGGGTAACTGAATTCCTTCAGAGACGTCTTCACAGATGGTCTCAGCTTCCCCTTCAGTACTGGGTGATTTTATTGTAATTTGGAAGTGTGAACATAGGAAACCGGGGATCTGGATATTAGTAAGTTGTATTTTCTCAGTGTTTCGTCTCTAAATGAAATGCCCGAAGTGCGTTTAAATGTTGGTGATTTTCCCAGACAAATAGAGACTGTAGCTGGAAATCTAACCCAGCATCTTGCATGGCGCAATGATCTACTTCACTTGCAACCAAGGATAAAACTAGCTCTTCTGTTTGTGCTTACACTTACGGTTCCTTACCTGNCAACCAAGGATAAAACTAGCTCTTCTGTTTGTGCTTACACTTACGGTTCCTTACCTGATCGGGAGACTTCCAACAAGGTTTTGTTCCCACCTTGACGTAGGGAACAGGGATTTATGCTTGAAGTTAAGTTGGCTGAAGAAGCTGTATGTGATGCTGTCTCATACTTGTAACTGAAAACACACAACAGTAGGTTTAGAAGAATGTTCACGAGGGAAATACTAATGTGGTGGGGCAGGAATCACTTGACTGCTGTTTCCTTAAAGAGAAAGGTATCTTTGTTTAAATATCAACCGAAAGAGCTACTAAAGGAGCAAAAAAGAAGATTATTTAAGCCCATTTTGTAAAACCATAACACTAAAATGAAGAACAAATAAAAGTTAGAAACATCTGTCTAGAAGACATAACATTTTAAGCTGTAAAATTCAAAAGGACTTTTGAAAGTAATTCAGGTAGAACTGAACTGTCAGTATCGAAATTTAGGCTCGGGTCCAAGTGAGCTCCCTGTGCTCAGTCCACAGACAAGGAGAAAAAGAAGAATGTCTTGAGTATGAGTCCTGCTTTTCATTGTAGATATTTATTTTTGAGGTTGGGGGGAGGAGGGGCACGAGGAAGGGAGAAGTGATCCTCAGGAGGCACATGTTTGCCTGATAATTGGTGTTGGCTTTAGAAAGAGCTGTTGTATAGCAGCAGGTAGAATAATGTCAGTGGCCAAAAGACACTTGTTAGCAGTATTTACAGGGAGCAGAGCAATGCTGTGGGGCAGCAGTTGAGCAGTTCAGGTGCTGGAACTGTTCGGCTGCTTTAGCATGATCCTTTTCCCAGAAAGGAGCCCTGCTGAGGTGCAAAGTACAATTAGCTCAAGGAGAACAACACGGTAAAGCACACATTCTGCTTCTAGGAACTGGGCTGGCTCTGTTAGCTGGGGCAGGCTTACTTTTCAGGCTGACACAAAGAGCATTCATTGGGAGAGACAGTGCAGAACAATTTCCTCATAAAAATTCAGGCACAGGTACATGAGAAACTGGGTGAGTTTCCAGGTGGAGTTGAGCAAGATGCATAGTTTGGCTTACGCAGTGGAAAATACAAGTCTGATGGTAGTGCAAGATCCACTGTCATGATAAAAAAACAGCATCCCTTAGTTTTCTTTTTACAGTAGTATACCTAAAATTATGCTAATACATTTAAGAGAACAACAGAAATATGTCTTAGTCTATGCTGTCACTGTGTCAAAGCTATGGCTAGAAACATTATCACGTACAAGCAACACACAGTAAACCTCTGAGCCTGGAGAAGATGAATTAAAAAACTTAACCAGCTATGGAAGAGCAGTTTAACCAGCCGTGTGCATTTGGAACAGGAAACCCCCTTGTACCAGTTCTACCAGCACTGATCCACCTGCAGTTTCTGCATGAAGCTGAGAGGCTGCTTTGTGTGAGGGGCAGGTGTTTGCCACATGAGAGCAATATGCACAATCTTACACCAGATGACTCTGGTGCCCTCTTTCAAGGAGCAGGATTTCTTCTAAAGAGCACCTTTGTGTGTTGTTTTTTCAACGAGTGAAGCCTGAACGCCTGATCTTCCGCGTTACCCTAACCTCCTATTTCAGGTAGAAATGTCACTCAGTATGAAGTTACCTGCTCAGAGCTTTGAGGTCCTGTTCAAAACAGCACAAACTTATTCTAAAAATCATACAGGTGGATTCTACATCCATTATCATTTTACTGTAATTGTTTGACTTCCCTGCCTACATAATTCCCACATATCTATTAGCAACCAAGGATGCCACGTTCTTAGGGCGACACTGATTTTCCCATTAAGGTGTTCTTATAGTTAGCCATTCAGGAAGAGCATATAATTCATGAAGGCAATAGCACCAGCACAGTAGCATGGCTGGAGACTTTCAAAGAACAATATATTTTATTTGAACCTTGAATTTTCATAAGATTTTCATAGGTGTTTCTTCCTGAATAAAAATAATGTGATGATTTTGTAAAATCATTTCTTTCTCTGCCTCTTTTCTGATCAAATCTGTCTGAAATCTAAAACATTTTGATTTTCCAAGTTTTTCTGAGAAGTTGAACTTTTACTTCAGAAGAACCATATTTTTCCAACCAGATGAAATAAATAGCAATGTGTGTGTGTTTGTCAAACATGATTCATTGCACATCAAGGTGAGGCTCTATAGGCCTTTGGAAATCTAGGACTTAATATACACCAAGTTTCATTCAAAACCCAGACAGCAGCATCCAATTCCAATGTTAGGTTGGCCAAATTGATCTTGGCCAGTACTTACTATCCCATGAAGAAATGCGGCATTGCTGTTAAAAGACTTCCCAAAGCCATAGTAAAGCATCCAGCAGCGATTACTTTGGGCCTATGAAGTTTAGCTCCAAAGTAGCTTACAAATGCAATCACCAGCAAATTACCTGGAAGATAACAAACCAAAATTAATGGCAGGACCTGTGCCTCATACTTCTCTGAATAGTTTTCTGTATGCTAGGGAATATCAATTACCCATCTCAAAGCTCCCATCGATGAACCCAACAGTAGAGGAGGTCAGGTCAAACCTTCGTTCAATCTGAGTGATGGAGCTTTTCATAATTGTACCAGACAAAGTTTTACTCAAGTAGCTGAATGATAAAGCAGCAAGAAATGCCTGAGGAAAGATTAAGACAGAAAATGGGAGGTAGAAGCAGGGAAACTGGTCACAGAGGGATCAAATAAGTTTAAAACTGTGTGGAGCAATCATCATCACGGGATACGTTTGTTACTCAAATTGCAGTGACAACATTGTGTGTGGATTTTCATGTACCCTCAGGGTGGTCTCTCAGCAATGTTTGCTCCTGCTCTGGTTTTCCCTGCTGGAGAGGGCTGGTGCTTTCTACTGCACTGAGAGCAGTCACTTACTTTAGGGTTCAGGTTTGCTGTGGACATCTTAATGACCAAAAAGTCTGATCTTCCCCACATTGCTGGCCAGAGGTTTTCCAAAGTAGACATCCTGTGGACTATGAAACTTAACTTTGACAAACAACTCACTGGGGACTGCTTACCTTACTGGCATCCTGAGGCTAAATTTGTCAAAAACCGGAGGCCCCATATTAGGCAGCCAAAATGACAGGATTTCTAAATTTCTAAGTGTTGCAGAAATGTAAAATTTGCCAGAGATAAAGTATCTCATCAAGATAAATTTACTTACACTATTCCAACCTAAAATTATCTTCTGCTTGAGCCACATGTCACTTATTTCAGGCCAGTTTATAACTGGTTCTAACTCAAATAACCATGGCATCAAAATGAAGGCCTTATGCAAATTCTTATGATAATCCAGTATGTCAAAGGTGGTAAAGACTGATTGAGCTAATCTCTGTCTCAAATGATATATTTTGAAATGTGTGGATTATGGTTCTGTCACCTTTGTGACATTTATACATAACATACGCTTAGGAATACCATATACCTCTTAAAGGAAAGCTTCATATTCTTTACAATTTTATAGTTGCTCCCACCAACACGCATTGTGGCTTTTGCAAATAAAGATGCATTTGATAAAAAGTTAAACTAAGTTTGTTTAAATATTATCCAACTATTTCAACATAGTCTAAAAGACAAATAGACTTATTGCTCACTGGGTAAAAGTTCCAATACAACACAACGTTGGGTCAGTAAACAAAAGCAAATACAAATTTAGACTTTGCAATACTATCTACTTTAAGAAATTAAGCCAATCCAGGGACTAAAAGCTTGAAAACAGGTATATTTAGCCTCTTTTTGTCAAGAAACAAGAGAAAAATCTCACAAGTGAAGGCTTGTCCTAATGTTTTATTTTTCCTGAGTTTGACTGGCAAAAGGTCTGTGAGAACTACCTTTCTTGGCTTACAGCAGTGGTGCTCTCATGCGTTTTGGCTGAAATCAGAAACTGCTGATAAGCATGAAAACACAAACAAAAATTACTTGGGTATCTTGGGTTTGAAAATGCAATCCCCAGGTAAACCACAAAACATTTGATGGGATGGTGAGGAACAATAACAGTTTGTCTTTTATTATCTCCAAGGCATTTTTGTCTGTTAAACTCTAATTGCCATGAAGTTAGACATAGATCCACAGTTGTGCAGCATTGCCTGCATACATGATGGCAAATTTAGTCCTCTGAGTCTCCCAGAGAGATCAGATTCTATTTTTGCAGGTCTATATGAGTGGCAAATGTGAGCCAGATAAAATGTAAAAACACAACAACCTTTGCCTGTTACTTGAGGCAAACTATTTTGGATGTTTGAGAAGCTTGCAATTACCTATTGTTTTCCATTAATCTTTCATTTTGCAGACTTTTTTAGAGAGAGAAATGCGTCCCTGATTGCGACTCCACTGAATCCATGGAATTTAACCTAAGATGAAGCTGGCTGAAGAAGCAGTCAAAATATAAATCCAAACACGTCGCTATCAAAAGAAATCTTGGCCTTGTAGTCTTTGCAGCTCAGCCAGAAGCAATAAATACTAAGGCTTTAACACGAAAGCAAAATTCTCATTAAATGTTTACTTGCATTGTTCCGTCAATTCTTCTTGTGTTCTCCTGAAAGCTTGGATGCTTTTGGCAATCAGTGGACTGTTTGACCTACAGCCCTGAATTAGATGAAAGTCCTGGAACACAGCTTACATCACCCTATTTTGGACCTACAAGAATGGGCAGTAATAGCAACCTCCAGAAAACAGGGTATCGTAGCCACCAATTTTAGGATTTTTCACTGAATTTCACTGAATTTTAGAGTTGGAAGGGACCATAGAGATCATCTAGTCCAACTCTCCTGCCGAAGCAGGACCACCCAGAGCATGTCAGATCATGCTACTCAGGACTGCATCCAGGCGGGTCTTGAAGATCTCCAAAGAAGGGGACTCCACGACCTCCCTGGGCAGCCTGTTCCAGGGCTCCGTCACCCTCACTGTGAAAAAGTTCCTCCTCATATTCAAGTGGAACGTCTTATGTTCCAACTTGTACCCATTACCCCTTGTCCTCTCACTGGCAACTACTGAAAAGAGTCTGGTTCCCTCCTCCTTCAGTCCACCCTTGAGATACTTATAGGTATTAATAAGGTCTCCCCTCAGCCTTCTCTTCTCCAGACTAAAGAGTCCCAGCTCTCTCAGCCTCTCCTCATACGGGAGATGCTCCAGTCCTCGAATCATCTTTGTGGCCCTACGCTGGACTCTTTCCAGTAGTTCCCTATCCCTCTTGAACTGGGGAGCCCAGAACTGGACACAGTACTCCAGTTGTGGCCTCACCACATGATGCTTCACCTCTTCCACTGGAGGTTGCTACTTCTCTCCAATAACAAAAAAGGGGATCTACCTGCAAATGACTTGAGAGTAAATATGTTAAATCAGGAATTATTTTTTTTTTTTAGGACAAAGACAAGATTCAACCCTTCCATGTACCTCCAGTACATATCCAGTTCAAGGAAAAATAGGGGGAACAGGAATGGTGATCTGTCGTGTCATATCTTGAACAGAATTTCTTAACATATGACAACAACAATTTGCAGTGATATTGATAAGGCACCAAACCTTCAAGCCAGTGCAACAAGAAGTCTCCTTTTTGACTGGTAGATTTTTGTTTCCTTCATCATCCAAAAGCTGGGCAGGATCTGCTTCCTGATTTGAGCTATCGACATTGTTGAATTTGGTTTCCATCGTCACGGCTGATTTCTTTATTGAGCGATCTGAACACAGAAGAAACAGAAAAATAAATACAAAAGCACATATAGCAAAATTGAGTTGCTTAAGGAACTTTCTGATTAAACAGTAGTTACAGGAAAACGCTGATGTTGGAACTGAACCTTTTCACTGGAAAGGATTTGGTTCAATGACTTGGGTGTTTCAAAGTGTATATTTGTTTAAATTCTGAAGTATCTTGTTTTGACATTTTCCTTTTCAAATTAAATAGTCTTCACTATCCCCACTACCTCCCACTCCCCACATCCTTTTTTTTTTGATCTAGAATGACTTTTAACACAAAAAAGACAATTTCCACAAAAGAGTAAGGGACAAAGTCTCCGTCCAAAAATAAACTAAAAGTGTCAACAAAGCATCAGTGCTGAAGCACAGGGAGTCCTAGTAAAGTTCTTAATTTCCTGACCATGTGGCGTAGAACTCAGTCACTGTTTGGTAAGGTCTCTGTACTAACACCATGCCACCCAACTTACTCCTTCACACTGGCCTGTTGGAAAAAAAATTCTTAATGACAAAAAAATTGATTATGTTAGCTACCTGACCTCCTGAAAGGAGTTTATATGTTTTTTCTTCATGTGATAGCATACATGGTATCCCTAATCCAGCAGGGTGCTGTCTATATGTCCTGATGCACGAGATCATCTGCAACTCAGCAGTTCAGCAGAACTGCTNGTTGGAACTGAACCTTTTCACTGGAAAGGATTTGGTTCAATGACTTGGGTGTTTCAAAGTGTATATTTGTTTAAATTCTGAAGTATCTTGTTTTGACATCTTCCTTTTCAAATTAAATAGTCTTCACTATCCCCACTACCTCCCACTCCCCACATCCTTTTTTTTTTTGATGTAGAATGACTTTTAACACAAAAAAAGACAATTTCCGCAAAAGAGTAAGGGACAAAGTCTCTGTCCAAAAATAAACTAAAAGTGTCAACAAAGCATCAGTGCTGAATCACAGGGAGTCCTAGCAAAGTTCTTAATTTGCTGACCATGTGGCTTAGGACTCAGTCACTGTTTGGTAGGGTCTCTGTACTAACATCATGCCACCCAACTTACTCCTTCACACTGGCCTGTTGGAAAAAAAAATTCTTAATGACAAAAAAATTGATTATGTTAGCTACCTGACCTCATGAAAGGAGTTTATATGTTTTTTCTTTATGTGATAGCATACATGGTATCCCTAATCCTCTTCTGTTTGCAGGGTGCTGTCTATATGCCCTGATGCACGAGATCATCTGCAACTCAGCAGTTCAGCAGAACTGCTCAAGTTCCCCTGGGAGGAGCACAACCCGGAGCCATGACAAACATTTCCCTTCCTTAGATATAGCAATTTTTTTTTAATTGTTGAAAGCCTTGTTTCATGATTAAGTTGAATTTGGTTTCATTGCGATGAATAGTGCAATTCTTCAACTTTTTCTTTTCTCAGTTTTTAAACTCTATATCTGAAAGACGGGTAAGCAATTAAAAAGAATACTGGAATGAAAAGCTATAAGGGAAGTCTATGTATCTATTTGCAAAGTTTATTTAAAGAATGAAAACACTTGCCCGTTTGTGCAACTCCAACTGCAAATAGAACAGATTTCTGAAGTAAGATCCAGATGCCACTGCAGAGCCCCTGGGAAAAAATGGGTCCCTTGAAACAAATCTACTTTAGATCTGCAGGTCTTCACACACAAAAGAGGCAAGAGTATTGAAACTAGACGCACCAAGCCAGAACTCAGAAAATATAGCTCACAGGAACTGATTTATTTCACCTTTCACAGTACTGTTCTCGTTTGAGAAAAGGGCGAAGGGGGAGGGGGAATCACACAGAAAGGTTTTCCACGCTTGAATGGAGATGAAAAAAGTTGGACGAACTTTTCCGATGCTGGAAAAAGTCCAGCTGCAATTGCAAATTACTCTGGTACAGGCCATATGGCAGAGGAGCGCTTTTCATAGCATTAAAAGGCTAGGCATTTCTCCAATACACGGTGGGGAAAAACACTTTTCTTCACTCAAATGGAAGAGGGTTAATACCTAAGGATGTTTCAGCCACATAAACAAACAGAGGTTTAAACAGTTTAGGAGCTTCTTGGGCTTAAGTTCTTGAGCATGTCCTTAGGTCCTAACACTGGTATGAACAACAGCTTTCCTCTCCCATTGCCCATATCTGCTTCTCACACTCTTGACTCATTTGAGTACCACTGCTTCCTTGGCTGTGCTGTAAGTCTGGTCAGAAAACATATCTGGACAAAAAAATACATTTTCCTTCCACTTGGGCCCTCGGACAGAGAGAAACAACAAATAGAGGAAAGGTTTTCCTCAAGTCTGTGTAACTACCAACAGAAAAGTGTGTGAACTGAGATTCTTAGTGTTCAGGAAAAGTTAGTACATAAGTACGTTTGAGCATCTGATCCTCTGAAATTTATCTTTCTCCGTGTAATCTGAAGATACTAGCTTCTCCCTGTTACCATGATACATTAAGGACCACAATAAAATATTGAAGTAGTATGTCATTGTGGGTCACAGGACTAAAGTGACCTTTTTGAGAGTTTGAAGGTACTTTATGACCTAGAATCTCAGTATAGGGAGAGAAGGAGTGAAAGTAGAGAAACATGAAGAAAGAAATAGGAGGCAAAGTAGAGACAAGCGAAAGGCAGTCATGTATCCATACACGTAGCAGAAGAACTTTAGATATTAACAGTCTGTCCCAGTCAATGTTTTAGAGAAAGACTGTGAAGGGAGGACAGTAAGATTGAAAGTGCGAGCAGTAAATATCGAAGAGCAGATTAAGCAGTTAGAGGCAAATGGTGAAAAAGGCATCCAGAGGCAGAGGTTAGGCTACCAGGCAAGATAAAGGACAAAAAGAAAGAGAAAAAAAATAAAGTAAAATACATCTTTGTGGGGCAAAAGATGCCTAAAGCACACAGAAAATTATTAAGCCAGGTGGAAGTTAATTGGCTCATCATTGTCAGCATTCAGCTCCTCCAGTGATGCAGGGGAAGGGCTTCTAGGCAAGAACAGGGGTGATCAGCTCCTGTCAGTGGTGAATGACACATGTCATCATTGCTTTGCAAAGATGCTACTTTTGCTGGGGAAGGCTGGGACAGGGGGAAGGAAGCAGAAAGGTGATGCAATTGTGATGGAGAAATGTTAGGGTGAGCTATGCTCAAGGATCAACAGTTGGAGCCGCTGGCAACATCTCCTCCCACCCTCAGTTGACCCTGCTGTACATGGAAATCTGCTGGAGATAGAAGAGATCAAGGCTGGGGAAATGCTATGCCACAAGAAGATTAAAAAAAAAGATGAAAGGTCAATTCACAATTGATGTCAACATACATTAGCTGCTGAGCCTGAGAATTTCAAATATTGATAAAGTTGCTACTTTGGATTTATTTCACTAGTGTTTTTTTCCATGATTGATAAACCATGGATCTGGTTACAAGTGAAGGAAAAGTATGAAGCTTTCTGCACCAAATGTGTCCTTTCACTCATATGACTCCTCTAAAACTATTACGCTTTGCCTGCCCAAGCCATTCTGCTATAACAACGACCTGAAGTCGTTGCATTTGCAGAAATGGTACTGTTTAAATAGTCAGTCCACCTAAACAAAAATAACCCTGACTTCCTTCTCAAGGGAAGAAAACAATCCTCTCCCCAAAAGGACACATAAGGAAAAAACCCACCAAAACTCCTGTGAGAAGGAAAGTTAACACTATTTCCATCACTTTTCCATCAATCCCAGGGAACATTTGACAAACTCATTTGGTCTTGTGGTCAGTACAGTCTCTTCTGAGAAACACTTTGCAGGGGCGAAGATCAAGGGTCTCAACTAATAATCAGTGTGGATCATTTGTGTTGGTGGGAGCTGAGAGCTTTCACAGGGTCATGGGAAGCATGTGGCACCTTACAAGATTGCTCCAGAGTACAGCAGCTGGGCTTGCAAAGGACTTCTTCAGTGCTTAAAGGTATATGATCTTTTAGGGGCCATGGCCTAACTCTGTGCCTGTTAGGTAGATCTATTCCTTAGCAAACATTAAAAAAAAAAAAAAAAAAAAAAATGCTTGGTTTTCTACCCCCTAATCATATGAATTATAGATATAGAAATATAACGAATAAGAGCACCAATTTAAACACCTTAACATGAATAACAGGTAATTAGCTTACAAAGGTCAGGACAACAGTTTTCTATGGGTTTTGTAGATTCTTACGAAAGAAAGATACAAAGAAGTTTGAGGAATTTTCAGAATCCAGCAGACACTGTAAGTTGTCGGGCTGTTTCTCACTGCAGTTGCACTCTCAAGGGCTATACCACCATCCAGTAGACTAAAAAATAATCACAAATTGTGTCACATTTTATCCAGTAATTTAGGGAACCGTATTGATTTACACTAACTGCAGTGCTAATCCAATTGTCCTATTGATTTTAAAATACATTAAGAGATCATAATTATACCTTCTATGTTAACCTAATATGAAAAATAAGTATCACAGTGCTGTGCAGACCTCAGTGCTGCTTGTATTGTTCAAGACATATGACGCTCACTATTCAGAGACACACACACAAAAATATGATGCCATCGTTCAAGCATTGACATTTACAACAGGAATGCTACTGGTGTTATTGGTCACAGGAAATGCAACTAATATTACACAGGTAATGTTCATTAGCTACAGACACTAAATGGCAACATTTTAAGGTTAAGAAAAACCAAAAGAATATTAAAGAGATTCCTACCTAGGTTCTGTATCCACGACAACAGCAGTTATACTACCACATAAGTGCTCAAAAGTCAAAGTATTGTCTCCTTAAGCAAGGCTGTGCTGGCACTTGGTAGAAGAATCATTAACTTCTAACATAAACGATGGTTTAGGTAGTTTTTATCTTGTCTCCTCCCAGTTCTGCCCTCTGTTAAAGTTCCCAAAATACATGTTTATCCACAGTGGTCAAAAATTAATTAGGTAGAAGATGTGCACACATGTTCTTTTTGTACACTCTTGCAAAACACCTTTTTTTCCTGAGCTTGTCAATATTATAATAGTTCATACCTTCCCAGCATTTAAAAATGGGTTGTCCCTATTTTAGAAGTGTTCCTGGTTACTTATAGCTAAACCATATTTTGGTATGAAGATTTATTTTTGTAATCTAAGACTGAAATCCATTCAGCTAAGACCTGCTAGAGCCAGCCGAGGACTTGCAGGAAGAGAAAATATAATGCCTTGGGTGTATTGAACAAACTGGGTGTTCAAGAAACACTCATGCTTAGAACGCTGCTCAGATTTATAGTTCAGTGCTATTAACAGCGCAGGCAAACGCAATGTGAAAGTATATTGGGGCTGGGAGCACTTTGGAGCCGCCCTTTACCTGCTTGCAGCTCTAGTTCAAAGAAACCTGAACTGGTTTCCTGAGAAGTATTTCATTTGATTGTGCCCTTCTTGTGCATTATGCCCAGCTCCTGAGAGTGACTGTAGTTAAAAGAGAAGTCATCCTTAAAAAGAGTGGAAACTATGACAACTATCTGCCTGGATGGTGCACCAAAAGGTGCCATTCCTTGTAGTTTCTGTGCCCTTCCCTGCCACCACGCCCATTCTTTTACTTGCTATGAACAATTACAACCTACTTAATAATGTTGACCTTTGGATAATCTTAATTAAATTTTGCTTTCAATACTGTTATGGGCAATACCTTGCACTGCTCATGACCATTCCAGCTCTCAACCAGACAGTTCCCTTTAGCTTCCTACAACAGAATACGTCATCGTCAAGAAAATGCTAGTCACTACAAAGCTATGTCAGGGCAATTCAACTTTAGCATTAGTAAAATTATAAAATAAGAATGGAGGAGGAATCCAGATCACAAATCCAGTCTGCAAACTCGGAAGCACCTTTTGTGAAAAGCCCTGCCTTGAGAACAATAAGAATTCCACTCCTTCCCAGTCCATCCACTTCTAGTCACGATCAAATTATATTCTGGTTTTGAACTGACAGGGTTGTTTAGCTTTAAAAGCTCTTCCTCTCAATCTGATACTTAGGACTCAACCTTCATCATAAACGAAGAGAACATAGTTTTTCAATCTGTTTTGCTAAGCTGATCATGCTTAATAATGTAATGAAAAATAGGCTCTCTCGATTCTGCAGCACATCCTTGGAGCCCTTAGCTACAGTGCTTTCTATCTAGATCCATATTTCATCACTGTGCGTGACTGAAAATGCATACGTATTCCAGGTGTTATCTCACCAGTGCCACATCTTGAAATATTAACTGTTCCTTACCTCTAGTCTTGTCTGATATGTTCTAACATTACATATAGTATTATCAGAAAAACATCTTTTTAAGGGTGGTTCCTAGTTATCTACAATTAACAGGTACACTCAGGATCTTCTCAAAAATTTTCAGCTAAGGACCTCCTACTCTGGAGCAGAGTTATTGGCCTGTTATTGGCCATCAACTGTGCAACTTCCTATTTAACATTTTATTCCATTCCTATTTTGCCATACTCAGGTTCATTCTTCTTTTTTTTCCTCTGTGATAGCCATACTCTTCTCTGCTTAACCATTCCATTCAACTTTGTGCCTTTACTGTTATTTCAAAAAGTGAAGTTAGAATGTCACAAATAATGTATTCAGAAATCTAATATCAGTAACAAAAACTAAAGAGACAGACTGGTCCCTAGCTGAGAAATCTAAAATAATTGGATCTTAACTGTTGGCTTCATCAAAGTTTTGGATGCTTTTCCAAACGAAAGTAATCTCAGAGAAAAGCTTAGAGAAAGTCTTAGAATCACAGTGTAATTTAGACTGGAAGGAGACTCTAGAGCTCATCTGGTCCATCTGTCGTGGTTTAACCCCAGCTGCTTGCTCACTCACTCCCTGCCCCTCAGTGGGATGGGGGAGGAGAACTGGAAATCCTCTCACACCTTGTGGGTTGAGATAAAGACAGTTTAATAAAACACTAATGGAAGAGAAGATAATAATAACAATAATGATAAAAGTCCTTCCACAGGTGAGACACAGGCCTATAGGAAAGTAGAACTATTTTCTTCATATTGCTGGAATTGTCCAGCCACTGTATCCACCTCTGATGCCTCTTCTCTCCAGCTCAGGGTTGCCAATGAGTTGGCATATGATGATGGTACACTCGGTAACAACTTCTGCCACATGGGCTGGGTACATTGAACTTCATCTGGATCTATGGGCAACTGTGGGTTGTCCAGGTCACAATAAATTGGCTCTCACATGGCTAATTCCCTCAGGTGCTGGATACCTCCCTCCATGATGGTCCACTTGCCTGGGTGATATATAATATCTTCCTTGAAGGGATACCTTTCCTTCATGGCTATCAGAAGTTACCTCCAGAGGCTGGGGGCTTGTGTTCTTCTTCTGATTTCCTTGTCAATACCCCCTTCCCTAGACAGGAATCCCAGCTGCTTGGCTCCCCTACCCTCTAATTCCAAGCTACCGGCCCCGTTACCCCATCATTGGAGCAGTCAGGTGACAACGTGCTTGTCTGGATGTCTGAAATCCTTTTGTGTATCTCACAGGTCACCCAGGGATAGAGATTGAGTGATTACCTCTGGTTCTGCCTCCTGTTCCTGTGATGATCCTGGTTCATCTTCACCCCTGGGATCTGATTTTTGTGTGCATTTCTTCTTCTATATAGGGGCAACTGATACCAACATGGGTTGGTTCTCTGGTTCAGTAGCCACAGTGTCTGTTGCCATGGTGTGAGTAGCTGCAATGCCTGTCGTTGGGGTTGGAGTAGCCGCACGCAGTACCTGTCGCCGGGGTTTAAGGAGCCACAATGCCCATTGCAGAGGTTAATCTCTGGGTGATATTCTTCAATAGTTGTTTAACCCTACACAAAACCTAAACCATTTTTCAGGAGACGTAGCAACAGGATCACACCGGTTTGAACATTCCATCGATATTCAGCATTCCCAAGAGCTATTGTAATTACCCTGGAGGAGAAGGAGAAGATGAAAGAAGGTGTCTCCCATATAGATCGGCTCTCTGAGAAAAAAGCCATTAAGAAGTGTAATTATTAACAGTTTCCAACAGATGGCTCCTGACGTATGGAGGTGGCGGCAACGCTGAGAACAAATTGCAGATTAGTCTAATGACCAAAAATCTTATCCGATGATAAGCCAGCATTACAAAGTACAGCAAAATTATAATCTTGACCCAGTTCCCAGAGGTGACAAACAGCACAACAAGGAACAAACACAGCAAGTAATCTGTTACATAGTACAACTCCAAGAACAAGAACTAGAACTTCAAGGGCAAAGAAATCAACAACGCAACCAGTGACTATTAACCTAATATAATGAATCCTTATAACACATTTGTTCTAATGTGTTCTGGTCAGATTTGTCGTTATCTCAACCCATCACGCCCCATCTTTGGTGCCAAAAAGGACTGCTGTGCTTTAAACCCAGCCAGCACCTAAGGACCACACAGCTGCTTACTCACTCTCCGTCCGCTGCCAAATGGGATAGGGGAGGAGAATCAGAAAAAAAAAGAGGCACTGTGGATGATAAAGGCAGTTTAATAGAACAGTAATGGAAGACAAGATAAGATAATAATAACAATAATGATAAAAGGATATACAGAATGAGTGATGCAATACAATTGCTCACCACCCGTTGATTGATTGCCCAGCCCATCCCAAGCAGTGACCATGGATTTCTGCCCCCTGGATAACCTCCATTTATATACTGAGCATGATGTCTGTGGTATGGAATACTCCTTTGGTCAGCTTGTCCTGTCTGGGCTCCCTCTCAGCTTCTATGGGAAGCCTAAAAAGTCCTTTACTTAACATAAGCATTACTTAACAACACCTAAACCAATATGTGTTATCAACACTATTCTCATACTAAATCCGAAACACTAAAACAATGTGTATTATCAAGATTATTCTCATACTAAATCCAAAACAGAGGTACTAGAAAAAAACCAAACTTCTATTCCAGCTGAATCCAGGACTCTGCCTCACATTTAACTCACCAACTATCAGCACCCAAAGGTCCTTTTGTGCAAAGCTGTTTTCTTACTAGTTGAAGCCCTTGACATATTGTGTGGATAGATTCATTCTATTCCAGGTGCAGGCAGGGCTCTGCATCTTCCTTTGCTGAACTTTATAAGTTCCTATCAGCCCATTTCTCCATCCTCATCAAAC